>JBBPBO010001984.1:37619346-37726877 GCA_037974295.1 Cicer cuneatum | reverse complement strand
CGATTTGGTCCTTTATTTTAATTTTAAGTGACAATTTAATCTTTTATGTTTTAAAATGTTAACAATATTATCCTTTTTTTTACAAAAATTCAAAAAATTCATCAAAATTTTCAACCAAAACCCATAAAATTAATTATATTCTTTAATATAATACAAATTTCATCAAATTCGTAACTCAAATATTCAAATAAACTCATATTTTTATTCTTTATTTGATTTTTAAAATTCCATCTCTAACAACATCCAATAAAAAAAAATGAAAATATGAGTTTATTTGAATATTTGAGTTACGAATTTGATAAAATTTGTATTATATTAAAGAATATAATTAATTTTATGGATTTTTGTTGAAAATTTTGATGAATTCTTTAATTTATTGTAAAAAAAAGGATAATATTGTTGACATTTTAAAACATAAAAGATCAAATTGTCACTTAAAATTAAAATAAAGGATCAAATCGGGAAGAAAAAAAAAGATAAAGGACTAAAACGTTAACTGAAATTAAGTTAAGGGGCCACAGATGCTATTTAGCCTTTTTTATATTAAAGTTTTATAATTTCTATGTTATAAACTATTCATTATTAAATTAATATTCATTCTTGTGTATTAAGAATAACATTTTTATATTAAAAAAATATTCATTCTCTTGATATACTAATTAATACAATTATATTATTTCCCTTGCGCAAAATCTTATTTCTTTCTGTAGAAAAAAATAATTTTCTCATGGCTAGACTAGCTATAATAACTAATTACTAAAGCTATAATTGATATAAAAAAGAAAAAACCAATGCAACTGCTAGTATTTTTCTGTTATATTAATATGATTTTATATTGAATATGTAACATTTCCATAAATATAAGTGAGTATAATATATATGTACGATAATTATGTATTAATAGTAAATAATAATATAGAGAATAAAAATGAAATGAAATTATTAGTAAAAGACATTCTAGTCAAAACAACACATAAACATTGCTATAAATAAGCCAAGTCAACCAAATTGGTCCAGAAAACTAATTCCCTTCTCCTCTGCATTGTGAATAAGAGAAGGAAAAGAGAGAAAACTTCCATTTTAAATTAAAATTTCCAAATTAAAAATATTTAATAAAAATACAAGGTGAGAAGATTGTCCATAATAATAATATATAACAATGAATTAAAATATATTAAAATAAGAGAACAATATTCTTTCTATTTGAGACAGGGGTTAGAGGTTCAATATTTGACTCTTGCATATGAAGAAAATTTGGGTGGAGAGGAGAACCCATTTTGTATGCTCAATTGATTTCTCAATAGATATTAGTCAATGCTAAATGTAACAGCCCGATCTTTACTGTTATTGTCACTGTTAGTCACAACCTTCTTGCCCCCCTTTCCATCCTTTGGAAATAATGAGTTTTTGCCTTTCGTAGAAATAGAACCCGGTACCGGGAGATAAGTACTGTCGTCCATCCATTGTCACAACTCAATTGGTAGTGGGATGGATGGATGACGATACTTATCCCCCAAATACCAAATTAGATTCCCACTGAAGGAAAAAACTCGCTATTTCCAATGGATGGAAAGGGGGGCGAGAAGGTCGTGACTAACGGTTAATTCTCATTCTTTGTTCATCATACAAAGCTGAGCCTTTAAACTATTATAAAAGAGAATTTGCACACATAAACACATTCATTAAAAGAAAGAGCAATAGTAAGTAATAGTGTAGAAACACAAAAGGAATAATTTCATTAAATAAATTTAAGTGTGCATAGGATAAAAATACAAAGCCAAAAAGACAACGTTTAGGTTTCTAAAGAAAAAAGAAAAGGCAAAAAAATTACCACGCACTGTTAAGAGACAAAGGACAACACGTGTTAAGATACCAAGTAATCAAATTTTTTTCAAGAAAATTATAATATATTGAATTTTAATCATCTAGAGACATAGGAAAATTCAATTTACAATATTCATGTTTAACCAATCAGTCTATTTTACCAAAGGCAGAAGAAACTTTCTTTCAAAGGGAAAATAGAGTTTGTTCTAATCAGAGGCAAAAGCATACAAAGATTGCAACATGACTCCTTTATGAATTGAATGATTAATTGTTATTTATAAAACTGAATCTATCTTCAGCAAGAGATTTTGTAAACAAATATGCCCATTGATGATCAATTTCCACAAATTTAATGCTTAAAATATCCTTGTGAACATAGTCTAAAATAAAGTGATGTTTAATCTCTATATGTTTTGCTCTTGAATGTAAAATATTATTTTAGGTTAAACAAATAATAGAGGTGTTATCACAGAAAAGAGGAATGTTACTCTCGTTTATTTTGTAGTCTTCTAGATGATGTTTCTGAAATAGAAAAATTGATTTACAAGGAAGGAGGGTTTGAATTGTAAATCTTCCTTTTTAAAATTTCCTGAAAAAACTTAAGATTTTAACTCAAGAATGATCTTGGTTAAGAAAACAGAAAACGGATAACGTTCTTGGTTTTTATCAGAAAAACGGAGAATGTTCTTGGTTAGTTAAAAATCAGAAAACAATTTGTATTTTTAACTTGAAAATCAATCAGACTTAATAAAGAGATAAAGGATAAGAGATACCACACAAGGATATATCCTGGTTCACTCAACTTGGGCTACGTCCAGTCCTCACATTGTGAGATTTTCCACTAAGTGTTTAAAACAAGAACCTTCTTGGTTTTACATCACCTATCTTAGATCAACCTTGATCTTTTTACAAACTTTAATCAAATTCCACCCAGAAAGAGATTAATCAAGTCACCTATCAACCTTGATAGGATTTCTTACAATATATCCAAACTATGCTAAACTCTTATAGTTCGAGTTTTACAATAATGATGAGATTGTTTTGTTAGAATCTGAGATGTCTCAACTCTTGTTCGAGATTCGATTCTTTACAAAGAATTTAGTACAAATATAATAGAGTAATGAAGAGTGATTAGACTGATTCCTTTTTTGAGTAATGAGAGAGTTTCAAGTATGTAAATGTGAATGATTTTATGAGACTTGTTAGCACTTGAACTTCTGCGTTTTCCTTGAGCATTGGCCTTTCTTTTATAAGCTTGAGAGTAGTTAATGGAGGTCAAGAGAGCCTTTGGAAGTGCTCTTGTCAGGCTTGACCAAAGCCAATATTTCTGATTAAGAATAATTCAGCTTTCGACTACTTTTAAGTTCTGTTTTGACTAGGCTGAAATCCTTTGTTCTTGATCAGATTCTTTTGAGCTTAATGATCATTTAATATTGTAGATATGTGATGATGCTTTTAGCTTGAACTGGAGTCTTGATCCTTGTAACACCCCGAGTTTGAAACACAGCGCGAGTGTATTTTTTTTTTTTAATAAATAATTAAGATGATTTTCCAATTTATTACTTCAAAAGAATTGAAATAAACTTTCCTTTAATTCATTTCATAAAATAGTACGTCGTAGATTAATCGATGAACGTAATAAAATAACTTCATCGTAATATCACTAAGTACTTAATTCTGGAAATTTAATAATAAACATTAAGACATTTTCAAACGATAACAATGTCATATCATTCCAAAAGAAAATATCAGAGTGCGGAATAAGTTAGTGAAAAAGTAGTACAATAATTCCCAAAATAAAACAAATTACATTTTTCAGCTCAAATCATATACATCAAATCTAACCGATCATGCACTAAAGCTACAGTAGCACGGATTTCCTCCGCATCCCAAACAAGTCTCATCTGACTCCGCCGCTCGCCTTGATGTAACCTCCTCCTCCTCATCATACAGAGAGGGATCAGTCTCTTCCGAAGTCAGATCCATGCACAGTCTCGGTCGCTTCGGCGGTGCCTGAATCTCATAACAATCATCGGATATCCTAGACGGACCCGGAATATCAGCTGCTACTGGCTTCGGCTCTTGGTTCTTCTGTTCCGCCTCAGAATCACATACATCTCCTCCAGTCACTGGGTTAGGAGTCACCACTCCTACGGTGGCCTCCGTCTCAACCCCTCTAGCTGGCTCCTCCGCATCATCAAAAATTCTGTGCGCCTCCAATATCAAACGAGAAGGCACAGGAAAGTCAATCCTCGCATAGCTGTGCTCCACGTAGTACACCACTCCATTGGTCCTACAGGTCCTCTTCAATCTCCCCGTGTACGTAGCCCTGCCTAAGATGAGGTCGTATACCCAAGCAGTAGGCACAGAACGATCAATGAAGTCGAGCGACGTTTCCGTCGTCTCGGGACCCACGGGTGTCATGGGTTTGGGGGGCATCTGAGGGCAAAGCCCAAATTCCACATATAATAGTAAAGGGTCACCGACCGAAATTAACAAATAAACACATAGTATTTATATCACAGAACAATATATCCATGGTATAACATATAATCAATGATGATAAATAAAGATGCTCATTTTGAATTTTCATGACATGTATGCCTTTTCAAAACAGCAACCAATTAATATGGAAACTATGTGGTAAGTACAGCCAGCACTTCAGCAATCACAATCATTTATCAGAAATTCAGATTTCATAAAGTACTCACACACATCAATTTCCAACCATCATCATATAACCAAATCGTAACCCACCGGTCAATCCCCCAATGCAATACGTATATGCTCATGTATACAATTTCTTGGAATTACCAAGGTGCAGTCGCTCAACAGACTAGCACAATATGTTTGACTTTAACAGCCCTCAAGACCAGGGTGCAATCGCTCAACAGATCAGCACCAGTGCAGTCGCTCAACAGACCAGCACTCGTGCAGTCGCTCAACAGACCAGCACGTTTGACATATACTCAGGTACAATCGCTCAACAGATCAGTACCAGTGCAGTCGCTCAATAGACCAGCACTCGTGCAATCGCTCAACAGATCAGCACGTTTTTGCGCATTTTAGGGTACAATCGCTCAACAGATCAGTACCAGTGTAGTCGCTCAACAGACCAGCACTCGTGCAATCGCTCAACAGATCAGCACGTTTACGCATTACTCTGTGGCCCATCGCGGGTACCACTTGACTATGCAATGTATGAATATGCAGTGTTTTCTCTTCACTGAAACAATATGCATTATCAGGAAATTTCAACCTTTCCATCATTTTTCAAAAAATCTCAACACAGTCAACATCATCATCATCACAACCATGATTAAACAGTCAAGCAATCATTATTACTTTACATTATTTCAAAATTCCATTCTTAATTATCACAAGTCTTTCCCCCAGCTCTTAAAATTCATAAAACAGTGTTTAAAACTGAGATTTCTGGAAAATACGAATCTGTATTCGAATACAGCTTCCTTGTATTCGAATACAGAAGCCAAATCAATGCAGAATCAACACTCTGTATTCGAATACAACCTTCTTGTATTCGAATACAGAGGCTGTCACAGTGTAAAAATCAGTATTTTCACAACTTCAGGAGAAGTCTCAAAAGCTTCATCATTACCACTTCAAATTATCACAAACTCCATCTTAATTTGTCACAAAACCTTCCCAAATACTCCCCAACACTTAAAGTTTGTAAACAATGTTTAAAACTTTGATTTTCTGGAAAAACACAATCTGTATTTAAATACAGACCCTTTGTATTCGAATACAGAAGCTGAAAACTGTAATTTCAACACTCTGTATTCGAATACAGCATACCTGTAGTCGAATACAGAGGACAGAGCATGTGTAAATTCAACATTTTCTCCAAAATCATTAAAGGTTTTCAAGGACTTCATCATCTCTTCTTCAAAACTATTTCAAAATTCCATTTCAAATCATTCCAAACCTTTCCAATGTTTTCCACCCCTTTAAAGTTCCCATGGCAGTGTTTGAAACTTGATTTTCTGGAAAACATGAATCTGTATTCGAATACAGAAGCTAAAACTTGAGTTTATGGAAAAACCCGAATCTGTATTCGAATACAGCTCCCTTGTATTCGAATACAGAACCAAAATTTGTGAAAGTCAGCATCCTGTATTCGAATACGACAGAGTGTAGTCGAATACAGATGCTAAGTCAGAAGCAAAAATCCTTCCTATGTATTCGAATACAGGGGCCCGTATTCGAATACAAATTTGAAAACTTTGAGTAAAACAGAAGCTTGGCAGGTTGTATTCGAATACACTCATGTTGTATTCGAATACACCTTCGAATTCAGTGAACCACAAAAGTCAGGAATTTTCATCAATGCAACTTTTCCAGAAAAATACTTTCATCATTTAAAATCCATTTTCTTTTGAAAACATCAGCAACACCAGATCATTCATCACAGTTTTGCTCAAACCATTCAAACAGAATGTCAACCACAGCAAAAGACATTTTTAACCATTCACATTCTGATCATTTCTCAAAACACATGCAAAGCATTTCCAGCTTTCTCACACAAACAGAACAACATGCAAAGCATTTCAGCTTTCTCACACAAACAGAATAACATGCAAAGCATTTCCAGCTTTCTCACACAAACAGAACAACATTAGTACATTTCAGCCAAACAGCAAGCATCACATACACCAAAACACCAACAGAGTGTATTTTCGCATTTTATACAACCAGCACAACAGTTTTGAAAATATGCATTTTAATCATCTTCAAAATGATATGCAAGACATTTTCTTCATTTCTTTCAAAATGTCATTGCAAAACAGTTTTCTTTTTAAACAATGATGAAAACATCAGTAATGTCATGATAGTTATGCAGTTACAGCCCTAATGCAACTAGAAAGTGGAAGGTTCCCTTACCCTTGTTGCGTTTCTACAACTTCTCACGTTTCTGCGTCAAAACTCGGCGAAACTCCCGCCTACGTTTGCTGCTACGAAACTGGGTTCTCTAGCTCTGGAATGATGAGGGGAACAACTTTTGTACTGGGGTTTTCTGGTTTGGTGCTTGGATTTCCAAGTAATGTTACTTTTGAGGAACTCCCTCTTTTCTTTCTTTTGAACGGACTGAAGCAAAAAACAGAATGGGAGGGAAGGGATACTGTTACATGCAGTATGGGCAGTGAAGGAGGAGGAATGGTGTTCTGATTTCACCCATCATTCTCACTCCTATTTATAGGCTTGTTTGGGTGCCACCTCACCCGACACTTGTCTGATCCTCAACACTTGACCAGTCTTGCGTAATTAGTCGCTAATCCCTTAATTAACTATCTATTAATTTAATTACTCGTAATTAAATTAATTTATTCTTCATCCAATAATTTTAATTCATCTTCCAAAATAAATATTTATATATATATATATATTCACCCAAAACATACATATATTAAATATTTTACAAATATCCCCAAAATACACTTAAAATTAATTCCATAATTTTAATTAAAAATTAAGGGTCTTACAATCCTTGTAAAAATAGATTTGAAAAGATCATGAAGAGCTGTTGCAGAAAGCTGTTCTGAAGCTGCTGGAGATTGATAATCAATCTGGATGATTTTCTGAACATACTAGAAACTGTCCTTATGCCTTACATATTGTCAAGATCGTTTATCAGTCTTGATAGTCAAACTGGAGACTGTTCAGTATTGCTTGGACAACTTGATTCATTATCTTTTTCCTTTGTGATTTGAATGTCTTCTTTGGATTGTAATTTATCCTATCTATTCCTTGTCAAGTACTTATACTACTGATGCAAATTCCAGAGGCAATATCTTCATTCAATTAATGTAGATTGATTGATCTTGAAGCTGACTTGACCATATTTGAACATGGAGAACACTCTCCGTTTTCCATATTTTGTCAAGAATGTTCTCTGTTCTTGTCTGTTCAGATTTTGGCTTTATTATGCTGATTTCTTGGCTTTGCTTGAATCCTATCTTTGAATTAATACACTCAAAAGCACAAGTTAAATTAACATAACATTTTAGAATCATAATTAACGTTCTTAATTAACCTTTGTTTATTTTCATCAAAACTTTAAAATGAGAGTTTGTCTTAACAATCTCCCCCTCAATTTTTGCAGTAATTGATTTTGACAGAAAATTGAAAGCATACAGATTCAAGAACATTCATAAATTCATAATAAAGAGATTTTTCATTGATGAAATCAGAATATAGATACATAGTAATGTTAATCCAAAATATACAGAAGTACCCTAAACAATAGGATTTCTAATTACATAGAATCTAAAAACTTAAACTTAATTCTCCCCCTTTTTCTTAACAAAATGGAAGGAGAAAAGGATCCTATTTAGCAAGAGATAGTGAAGACCCTTTAGATGATGAGGACTTTGTAGGGTCAGAGGCAGGTTGAACAGATGGAGAAGGATGAACAGGAGGAGGATCCAGTCCAAGGTTTGGAGCAAGATGATCAGTCATCCATGTTTGCAGCAGTGTGGACTCCAGATCCTGTTGAGTCTGACGTGCCATGATGGTTTGAAGGGCAGTCATGATCTCACTATTGGTGGGTTCTTTTGGTGGAGGAGGAGGCATATGAGTAGCAGGAGTGGTAGATTTTGTTGGAACCAAGTTGATTTTACACTTAAAGTTTTGATGTTAACAAAAGTATTTTATGAGAATAATATATTTGACTTCGAAGAAGTATACCACCAGAGGATGTCACCAGAGGATACCTCCAAAGGATATCACCAGAGGATCCCACCAAAAGATATCACCAGAGGATATCACCAGAGGCAAAAATTAGAGGATATCATCAGAGGCAAAAATCAGAGGATATCATCAGAGGAAAAAATCAGAGGATACCTTCAGAGGCAGGAATCAGAGGACATCATCAGAGGATACCATCCAAGGCAAACATCAGAGTATGAAAGAAGACATGGTCAAGATTCGTAGAAGATTTGATTCAAATTCAAAGAAGACTTGATTCAAATTTGAAGAAGATCTGATCAAAATTTGAAGAAGATTTAATTTAAATCAGAAGAAGATTTGGTTCAAATTTAAAAAGGAACATAATCAAGTTGAAGAATTTACAAAAGAAATATGAACAAAATACAATTCAAAATTAAACTTGGACCAAGTAGAAGCCCAAATCTCAAATATAAATAGATACTCCAAGTTGTAGAAGAAATAATCGAAAAAAAACTGAAGAGAGTAGAAGAACTCAAGTTTAAAATCCAAATTCATCTTAGAGTTCAAAGAGAGAAACACTTGTGCGAAAGAGAAATATTTTCTAAGTGTTCTTTTCTTAGAGTGTGAGAGTCATTGTTATAATCAGCTTTCCAGAAGCAACTACTCAAGTTCCAAACCTTTTTATCCAACCCGATAGTGGTGTAAGTTCCTTCTTCAATCTGGGGTTGTCAGATTGTTAGGAGAAGACTTGGCTTGTAGGGTCAAGGTGGTGTAAGTTCCTTCTCCAATCTCGGGTTGTCAGATAGGTAGGAGAAGACTTGGCTTGTAGGGTCAAGGTGTTGTTGTTCCTCAAAAGTCTGGGGCTGTCAGGCTGTTTGGGAAGACTGGCTTAGAGGGTCAGGTGCTGTATAATTCAAAGTGTTTGAATTAGTGGATTAAAGCCTTCTGAATGAGGGGACTGGATGTAGCCAAGTTAATGGTGAACCAGGAAAAATCTATATGTCCAAATACTTATGCTTTTAATATCCGCTGCTGCTGAATCTGATTGCTTCTTCTCCAAGTAATTTATATCAACTTTCATCAAATCAGCAAAAAGTATTCAACTTTGGCAAACACAAATCAACCCCCTTTTCGTGTTTGCACCTTCAATTGGCATCAGAGCTTGGTCTCAAGGCTGAGCACTTTACAGTGTTTGAGAAAAGATCCAAGGATTCAGTATGTCTAGATTCAGTGAAGAAGTTGCCGGAGGAAACATCAACATACCACCTCTGTTTGATGGAGAACTTTTTGAGTATTGGAAAGATAGGCTGAGAAGTTTCTATATTTCACAAGTTCCTGAACTTTGGGACTTGGTGGAAGATGGTTATATTGCTCCAGAGGATACTGATGGTATTGAAATTCCAAGAAAGGATATGAATGCTAATCAGAAGAAGATGTACAAGATGCATCATAAATCCATAACATTCATGATAAATGCAATCACCTTCAAGGAATTTGACAAGTGCACCAACAAAGAGACAACAAAGAGTATTTATGATAGTCTGACTCTGACCTATGAAGGAAGCAAGCAAGTTCAAGAAGCAAAGGCCAACCTCCTAGTCAAAAAGTATGAGTTGTTCAAGATGGAAGAAGATGAAGACATTGAAACAATGTTATCCAAATTTCAGACTCTGGTCTCAGGATTAAAGGTACTTGAGAAGAGTTATACTACTGTTGATCATGTGAAGAAAATCTTTAGGAGCTTGCCAACCAAGTGGAGACCAAAGATCACTGCCATTCAGGAAGCAAAGGATCTGAATACTTTAAAGCTGGAAGAATTAATCAACTCCCTCAGATCACATGAAATTGAGCTTAAAGAAGATAATCCCAAGAAGAAGAACAAAACCCTAGCCTTGAAATCCAAGCAGAAGAAGGTTGTAAAAGAAAGATCAGAATTAGAGGATAGTGATTCAGATGATCAGAATCTGAACCTAGAGGAAGAGGAGATTGCTTTCATAACTAGAAAGGTTCTAAAGATGTGGCACAACAGAAAGAAGAAATTTCCCCAAAGGTATTCCAAGCATTCCAAAAGAGGAAAGGATGAATATGACAAGAAAAGTATCATCTGTTATGGATGCAATGAACCTGGACATATCAAGTCAGAATGTACAAACATAGAGAAAGGGAAACACCAAAAGAAATATTCTAGACCCAAGAAGAAGAATCTGATGGCTACATGGGATGATTCTGATGAATCCTCTAATGATGAAGAAGTAGATTTGGCTATGATGGCTCACACCAACTTTGCCTCTGGATCCAACACATATCTGACTCTGGAAGTGAATCAGCAGATGAAGAAAAAAAGGTATTTTCTGAATTCACCCGATCTAACTTAATTACTGAAATAAATGATTTTTTAAATATTCATAACAAATTGTCTTTAAAACTGAAAACACTTAGGAAAGAAAATAAAATTCTAACCAAAGAAGTCAATGTTTTAAAGAATCAAAGTGCAGAATGTAAAACAGAAAATGCAGCTCTTAAAACTAATATTGTTGAACTTAAGGCTGAAAATCTAACTCTAAAAAGTAATCATTGTTCAACATCAAGTGAAAATACTACATGTAATTCTGATATGCATGAACAAGTATTTCAAGACTTTCTTGCTAAGGGTATGGAAAGAAGCAAATATGCTTTTATGATTTATAGAGTTAGTAGCAATGGTAAAAGAGGTATAGGGTTTGAAGAACCTGTAACTGAAACTAAACCTATTTCCTCTGATGTTTTGTGTATTGTTTCACTAAGAAAGGTCACTCCAAATTATCTTGTCCCATGATAAATACAAGGAAAGACCAGAAACCTTTCAAAACTAACAAACCAGGAGCCAACCAGATTTGGGTACCTAAGAACAAAATTATCTTTGTTGCAGATGTCCTCAGCAATCAAGTTACAACACCAATCATGGTACCTGGACAGTGGATGCTCGCGACATATGACAGGAGAAAAATCTATGTTCCAAGAACTAACATTTAGCAAATGAGGCACAGTGACTTTTGGAGGAAAGCAAAAAGGCCAGATCATTGGTCAAGGCACAGTTGGTAATGGTACTTCCCCTTCTATTAAATATGTCTTGTTTGGTAAAGGTCTTAAGCATAACTTATTAAGTATTAGTCAGTTTAGTGATAATAATTATGATATTATATTCAATCAAAAAACATGCAAGGCAATTAGTCAAAAGGATGGATCTGTACTCTTTACAGGTCAGAGGCAAAACAACATTTATAAGATAAATTTGTTTAGTCTAGAGAAACAAAAGGTTAAGTGTCTTATGTCAGTAAATGAAGAGAAACTAATTTGGCACAAAAGATTAGGTCATGCAAACCTTAGATTAGTTTCAAAAGTGAATAAACTTCAACTGGTGAGAGGTCTACCTAAGCTTAGTTACAAAACTGAAATTATGTGTGAAGCTTGTCAAAAGGGAAAACAAACAAAAAACTCCTTTAACTCTAAAAACTCAGTCTCTACCTCAAAGCCCCTTTAGCTCTTACATATAGATCTATTTGGGCCAGTGAAAACAGCCTCTCTAAGTTGAAAGAAATATGGCTTTGTTATAATAGATGATTACACTAGGTGGACATTGTAACACCCCGAGTTTAAAAGACAGCGCGAGTGTATTTTTTTTTTCAATAAATAATTAAAATGAGTTTTCCAAAATTAATGTCAAGGGAATTAAAATAAAATTTTCATCAATTCATTTCAAAAGAGAATACCCCACTTGTGGCCACCAAACAGTATCAGAGTGCGGAAAATACAGCGGAAAAGTCATACATTAATTCCCACAATAAATTACATTTCCCAAAACTCAAGACCCTATACAAAAGTCTAGTCTGATCATGCACTAAGCTACAGTAGCACGATCTCCACCGTATCCTCTATAAGTATCGTCTTCAGCCAACCGTCCGTCCTTCTGCGTTGTCCACGGATACTCCGTACATAAAGATCAGGGGAAACTAACGACGCTTCCATCGTTAGTGTATCCGTCGGTAGGACGGGTTCGGGTAACATCTGAGGGCAAAGCCCAATTTCCACAATATAATAGCAAGGGTCACCGACCGAAATTAACAAATAATCACATAACATATATCTCACAGCAACAAATATATATCCATGGTATAACATATGACAATGAGGAAATAATGATACAGATTTGTATTTTCCAGAAATCTCAGTTTTAAACACTGTTTTGTGAATTTTAAGAGTTTGGCGAACAATCCTCCCAAGTTCAAGGGTGATGAGGGTCCAGAAAGAGCGGACCAGTGGATCCAAGAGATGCAGAAAATCTTCGAGATGATTAATTTATCAATATCATTGTTATAATCAGCTTTCCAGAAGCAACTACTCAAGTTCCAAACCTTTAAATCCAACCTGATAGTGGTGTAAGTTCATTCTTCAATATGAGGTTGTCAGATTGTTAGGAGAAGACTTGGCTTGTAGGGTTAAGGTGGTGTAAGTTCCTTCTTCAATCTGGGGTTGTCAGATTGGTAGGAGAAGACTTGATTTGTAGGGTCAAGGTGTTGTTGTTCCTCAAAAGTCTGGGGCTGTCAGGCTGGTTCACCATTAACTTGGCTACATCCAGTCCCTTCATTCCAAAGGCTTTAATCCACTAATTCAAAACCTTTGAATTACAACACCTGACCCTCCAAGCCAGTATTCTCAAACAGCCTGACAACCCCAGACTTTTGAGGAACAACAACACCTTGACCCTACAAGCCAAGTCGTCTCAAACAGCCTGATAACCCCAGACTTTTGAGGAACAAACAGCACCTTGACCCTACAAGTCAAGTCTTTTCAAACAGCCTGACAACCCTATACTTTTGAGGAACAAACAACACCTTGACCCTACAAGTCAAATCTTCTCCTACCAATCTGACAACCCCAGATTGAAGGAGGAATTCACACCACTATTGGGTTTGATTACAAGGGTTTGAAACTTTGCAATGTTGCTTCAGGAAAATTGACTGTTGCACTGTTTTTCATGCTCTTTAATTGCTTATGGAAAGTTGATTGTTGCAATGACTTTCACACTCTTTTGTTGCTTCTGGAAAGCTGATTGTTGCACTGATTTTCACCCTCTTTAATTGCTTTTGGAAAGCTGATTGCTGCACTGATTTTTGCACTCTTTTGTTGCTTCTGGAAAGATGATTGTTGCACTGAATTTCTCTCTCTAAAATATTGCTCTTGCACATTTGTGTTTCTCTCTTTTGAACTCTCAAATAACTTTGAATTGAAGCTTGAGTTCTTGCGTATGTCGATGTTTATTACTACTGCCTGGTGCCTTCTTTTATAGCTGAAATTTGGGCTTTGTCCAAGCTTATTTTCGAGATGAATCTTGCTCAGATTTCCTTTGAAAATTCTGTTGGCCAATCCTGTTTTACTTTAATTTTGAACCGTATCTTCTTGCTTCAGATTTCATTCGAATTTCCTTCAAGTCTTCGGTGATTTATGAATCAATTCTCCTTAATACTTTGTTCAGATTTCTATCAAAAATCAATCAAGTCTTCTTCGAATTTTAATTAAGTCTTCACTGATCTACATCATGATTTAAATCTAGAACATATGATCTGCTGATCTAGACAAAGTTTGGATCACGTGATTTGATGTGTACCATTCTGTTTTCTTATCTGGACAATGTAACCTTCTGATCTGGACTATGTGATATTCAGATCTAGACCTGTGATCTTTTGATCTGAACCATGTGATCTGTTCTGGACCATGCTATCTTCTAGTTTGGACCAAGTCTAGTCCAAGTCTTCTGTTCTGGACCAAGTCTCGAACATGTTGAAGGTGCAAACACAAGAAAGGGGGGTTGAATTGTGTTTGACTTAGCTTGAATACTTTTCCTGTTTTAATACTTTCAAAACAAAACTTGATGTATAATTAAAACAGAGTTAGCAGCGGATAAAAATAAAAATAAAAACTCACAGATTTTATACTGGTTCACCGTTAACGAGGCTACGTCCAGTCCCTTCGCCTTGAAGGATTTCACTAATTCAAACTTGAATTACAACCTTGCTACTAACCCTCCAAGTCAGTCTTCTCAATAGTCTAACAATCCTAGACTTCTTGAGGAAAAACAGCTCCTGTTCTTCAGCCAATCTGACACCCCAGATTGTAGAAGAATTCTCAACACTACAAATCTAATTGCCAAGTAACCTGCTACCTCTACTGACTCCCACAGCTTGTAGACTCTACTTCAACAACTTAGATTTGACAAAGTGGAACGAAAACAACAAGAGTACTTGCTTTAAAAACTAAGACTCAACAATTGACTTATATGAAAATTTGAGAGTGTTTGCTTTTGAAGTGTATGACCCTTTTATGATTTTCGATGCTAAGTAATATGCCTTGTGCCTCCTTTTATAGATGCTGATTTGGGCCTCTTCCAATCCTTAAATTCGAGCTAAATATTGCTGGATTCTCTGGCAAAAATAAATTGACCAATCGGGCTTCAATTAATTCCAAAACATATCTTTTTTAAGCCTTAGATTTGTTTCATATCTTAACTGGCCAATCAAATCTGTGCATTGCTTCCCGCCACAGCTCCTGACTTCCATGCTACTCCACTTTAATTTAAAATGAATCTTTAACAATAATTTGATAAAAATATCTTCAGATCCTCACCATTGATTCCCATGATCAAATCTGCACCATGCGATATTCCACAGCTGGACCAGCCTGATTGCTAAGCTATTATCCTCCGAATTCGGCCATTCCTGGACCACACTTCATAGCCCTCTGATCTTCTGATTTCAACCTTCCTGGATGCGCGCCTGATCAGCTATGAACTTCTGGATTCGGCCATTTATGGATTGCACAGCCTGTTCCTCTGATTTCGGCCACTTCTGGGCCATGGTCTGATTTTCTGATCTTGACCATCACTGGACTCAAAAAATTATTTCTGAACCATTGATCTGGATATTTTTACTTTGATCTGGACATATTCTGGAATTTGGTCTGGAACAAACTAAAATAAACTTGATCACAAAATATTTCAGTCTGGACATTTTACCTTTAATTTTGGACCAGGTCTGGGTTGATTCTGGAACTCATTTCTTTTGTTCTGGACTTAGTTCCATGCCCTAAATCATGCTATCTTATGGTCTGGGCCAAATCTGGATTGATCTTCATGTTCTGGACTCATAAACTACCTTCTGGTCAAGTCTGGAACAAGTCTGGGCTGTGTAATTTTTACTTCCAGGCCATCTTCTGGTCAGAATAACTTCTGGAATGAGATTGATATTTGATTCCTGTTTGTCTTGATCAACTCTCCTTCTGGCAGGCTTTCCAATGATATGATCCATGTTTCATTCTGAATTTTATTCCTTCTGATATAGGCCTGCAAAGTTATCTTCTGGTTTAGTTTAGTCATCCTGAAACATCTTCTGGAAATTCCAGAATTCATTTTCCTTTGATCTTCTGCTTCTGATTTCTTCAGTTTTTGATGACATTTAATTTAATAATTCAAGGTATAAAATAAGTTTACATTGAGTGCTTTTGTAAACATCAAAATCCTAAGTCTTAGAACCAATTTGGTTCCAACAATCTCCCCCTTTTTGATGATGACAAAACCTTAACTTATATTGCTAATTTATAACTCGAATGACTTGAATTACTCCCCCTCAGACCAATCTCTCCCCCTAAGTCTGATACTCTCCTTTTCAACTCCTTCTTTTCACTCTTTCTTTTCTTGTCTTCTCCTCTCCTTTTCAACTCCTTCTTTTTGCTCTCTTTCTTTTTCTTCACATTTCCTCTCCTTTTCAACTCCTTCTTATTTCACTCTTTCTTTTTCTCTCTCCCTGATTCCTCTCCTTTTCAACTTCTTTTGATTTCACTATTTCTTTTTCTTTCTCCTTTCTTTTTGTCTCTCCTTTTCTACTTATTTCTTCTTTCTTTCTCTCTCTCTCTCTCTTTCTCCCCCTTTTTGTCATCAGCCAAAAAGTGGTCTTGCTGTTTTTGTATTTTTGTTTTTCTCTGTACAAATTTCAGAAGGTAAAAAAACATAAAATAAAAGACAGAAATTAAAATTGCAAGAAATATATATATAAAAAACTCCTAAGTTGACTACTTGAGCTAGTCAGATATGGAGGTCATGCTGAGATGCTTCTTAATGAACTCGAACCTATCTTCTGGTAATGCCTTGGTGAAGATATCAGCCCATTGATGATCAGTGTCCACAAATTGAATGCTTAAGGTTCCTTTCTGAACATGGTCCCTAATGAAATGGTGTTTTATTTCAATGTGTTTGGCTCTAGAGTGTAAGATAGGGTTCTTGGTGAGGTTTATGGCTGAAGTGTTATCACAGAACAAAGGAATATTGGTTTCAAACATGTTATAATCCTCAAGTTGATGTTTCATCCAAAGTAGTTGTGAACTGCATCCTGCTGCTGATATATATTCAGCTTTTGCTGTTGACATGGCAATGGTGCTTTGTCTTTTGCTTGACCAAGAGATCAAGTTATCACCTAAGAATGTGCAGTTGCCACTGGTACTTTTCCTTTCCAACTTGTCTCCAGCATAGTCAGAATCACAAAAACCTTTAAGTTTGTAGGTGGGGGTTTTCTTGTATAACAAGGTAAAGTTTGTGGTTCCTTTAAGGTATCTCAGAATTCTTTTGACAGCAGTTAAATGGGATTCCCTAGGGTCAGCTTGAAATCGGGCACAGACACAAACACTAAACATAATGTGAGGTCTAGAAGTAGTTAAATAGAGAAGGGATCCAATCATACCTCTGTATTTTTTCTGGTCTACCTTTTGGCTGGTTTCATCTTTCTCAAGTGAGCAGGTTGGGTGCATGGGGGTGGCCATAGGCTTACAGTCACTCATTTTGAACTTTTTGAGAAGTTCTTTAGTATATTTTGATTGGTGAATGAGTATACCTGATTTACCTTGGTGAATCTGAATTCCCAGGAAGAACATAAGTTCTCCCATCATGCTCATTTGGAACTCCTTCTGCATTAGGTCAGAAAACTCCTTGCACAAGATGCCATTAGTTGATCCAAATATGATATCATAAACTTGAATAATCAGAATATCAGTTTTAAAGGATTTCCTAAATAGAGTATTATCAATCTGGCCTCTATTAAATTCATTCTTAAGCAGAAAGTTACTAAGTCTGTCATACCATCCCTTTGGTGCTTGTTTTAAACCATATAAATACTTTTTAAGTTTGAAAACATGGTATGGAAAATCAGAATTTTCAAATCTAGGGGGCTGTTTGACATAGACTTCCTCACTTATATAGCCATTTAAGAATGCACATTTAACATCCATTTGATACAGCATTATATCATGATTAGCAGCGAATGATAAGAGAATTTTAACTGCTTCTAACCTGGCCACTGGAACAAAAGTTTCAGTGTAATCTATACCTTCCTGTTGACTGTATCCTTGAGCTACAAGTCTGGCTTTGTTCCTTACCACTTCACCTTTTTCATTGAGTTTATTCCTAAAAACCCACTTAGTTCCAATAATGTTTTTGTTTGGTCTGGGTACCAGATCCCAAACATCATTCCTTTGGAATTCATTCAGCTCTTCTTGCATAGCAAATATCCAGCCTTCCTCTGCCAAAGCCTTATCAACATTGCTTGGTTCGCATCAGCTTCTGGTTCTGTACCAGCTTCTGATTCTGATAAATCAGCTTCTGGTTCTGGTGAATCTGTAACAGCTTCAGATTCTGGTAAATATCCAGATTTCTCTTATGACTTATCTTGGCTGTTTCTGACTTGATCAGATTTATCTTTTGAAGATTTGTCATGTGTTGCTGACTTGCTTGTATCCTTTACCTTTCCAGGTACTTCTGTTTCTTGTGCTTCTGCTCCCTGCACTATTTTTATCTTGCTTTGATTTGTCAAGATCAAGCAGTTTGTCATATTACATAATGCAAATCAAAATAAGTTAAAATTTAACTCAATACAGCCAAACCATTCGTTCTGCTTCTGCTTCTGCTCCCTTTGGTTCTGATGAACCTGTACTATCTTTATCTCGCTTTGTTTTGTCAAGCTGTTTGTCATATACCATAATATAAATCAATTAATTTAAAAATGAACTTAGTTCAACCAAACCATTAATTCTGCTTCTGGTGGTTTCTATTTGTTTTTGAGACCACTGGAATGCTGTTTCTTCTGAGTGTTCAACTTGTGTGAATCACCTGGTTCCTCTGACAGTTTGAAGACCTGCAGAATGCTTATCTAGCTTTGATTGGTTAAGATCAAGCTTCTTGTTATTACAGTAAACATAAATATAAAATAATAATAGTATTTACAGCAAGATGTAGCCTCGGTTTTACTCTGAAAATCCTCTTGCTTCTGATTTTCAAATTCCTAATCTATATGTTCTGAGATTACATGATTTGGATGAGGGAATTTGAATTCCCTTCCAGGTTTGTAGTCTTCACTGGAGTGTTTGAAGAACTCTCTTGATTCTGATTCTTTAATTTCTGCTTTGGCACATACACCATGTTCCTCTGGTGATTCTGGAACTTATGGTGATTCTGGTAATCATACTGATTATGATAATTAAAGTAGTTCTGATGATCATACCTCACCATTTGATACTGATACCTGTTCAGGTTCTGGTTCTGGTACTGATTCTGATTCTGGTTCCAGTGTTGATTCTGGTTCCAGTTTTTGTGCCTCTAGTTCTGGTTCTGGTTCCAGTGTTGGTTCTGGTTCCAGTTCCTGTACCTCTAATACTGGTTCTGGTTCCAGTTCCTGTTCCTTTGATACTGGTTCCAGTTCTGATTCTGGTTCCAGTTCCTGTTCTGATTCGTGTGATATCTTTGATATTTCCTGTTCCTCCTATGATTCTGGTTCTGGTTCCGATTGTGTTGACCAGTTCTTCTACTAGAGTCACTTGGCTTCGGTTTGGTAGATATTGGAACATAGACTTTCTTCTGCTTGTGCGTTGCCAGCATCCATTGTCCAGGCACCATTGTTGGTGTTTCCTTCTGGTTGTTCAAAATATCTGCAACATAAACAATTTGTTCTTTTGGTACCCACAACTGATTGGGTCCAGGTTTGTTAGTTGTAACAGCTCTCTGATCTTGTTCAGATTTTACCATTGGACAAGATAATTCAGAGTGACCTTTCTTGGCACAAACAATACACAAAACATCAGAATGAACAGCTTTATTTTCAGTAATTGTTTCTGTAAAACGAAGACCTCTTTTTCCAGAATTACTGTTTCCATAAATCATAGATGCATATTTACTTCTTTCCATTCCATTGGAAACAAAGTTTTGAAAAACTTGCTCATGCATATCAGATTTACAAACAGTTTCAGAAGTGGAACAATTATTACTTTTCAGAGTTTGGTTTTTAGACTTGAGTCTTGCAACTTCAGTTTTAAAATCTTTGTTTTCAGTTGCTTGCTCAGAATTTCGATTCTTTAAAACTTGGACTTCTTTGGTTAGATTTTCCTTATGTTCCCTAAGAGTTTTCAGTTTTAAAGACCTTTTATTGTTTGCATTTAACAAGTCTTTTAAAGTCTCAATTAATTCAGATTTAGACAGATCAGAAAATACCTCATTGTCTTCATCTTCTGATTCTGTTTCAGAGCTTGAGCTGTACTCAGAACTTGAGTAGGTATGAGCCATCAGAGACAGAATTGTTTCCTCTGATGTGCTTCCAGACTTGCTTGAATGACTGCTTCGATCATTCTTCCTTCTACCTGCTTTCCTTCTGGAATTCGTGCCTTTATGAGGTCCAGAAGCAGACTTAATGTGAGCCATCTTTGCTGTTTCTGCCTCTTCTTCATTAGACGATTCTTCCTCTGATTCTGAAACATCCCAGGCAGCCATTAGACCTTTCTTTCTGTATCTGGAATTCTTTTTGTGCTGTTTTTCCTTTTTCCAGATTTGGACATTCTGACTTGATATGTCCAGGTTCATTGCATCCATAACAGATGATGTTCTTCTGGTCAGATTCTTCCTTATCTCTGCTGTTATGTTTCTTCTGGAAGTTTCTTTTCTTTCTGTTTTCCCAGATCTTAACCATCTTTTTGGTTAAGTAAGCCATATCATCACAATCACTATCACTATCCTCTGATTCTGATTCTGCCTTAGCAGCTTTCTTCTATTTCGATTTCAGAGCCAGATTTTTCTTCTTCTTAGGTTCATCTTCTTCAAGTTCTATTTCATGAGACCTAAGTGTGCTGATTAGATCTTCCAGCCTCAATGTACTCAGATCCTTAGCTTCCTGAATTGCAGTAACCTTTAGTCTCCACCTTTTTGGAAGACTTCTCAGAATTTTCATGACATGATCTTCAGTGGTATAGCTTTTGTTTAATACTTTCAGTCCTGATACCAAAGTCTGGAATCTGCAGAACATTGTGTCAATGTCTTCATCCTCTTCCATCTTGAACAGCTCATACTTTCTGACCAATATGTTAGCCTTTGTTTGTTGAACCTGCTTGGTTCCTTCATAGGTCAGAACCAGACTATCAAATATACTATTTGTTGTTTCTTTATTTGTGCACCTATCAAATTCCTTGAATGTGAGTGCACTGACCACCATGGTTCTGGACTTGTGATGAAGTCTATGTAATCTGACTTGATCTGGTTTCATATCAAACATGTCCAGTTTCTTAGTTGGATCTTCTGGATCAGTAGGAGCAGTATATCCTCTGACTATCATCTTCCATAGTTCAGGATCTTGAGATATGACAAATCTTCTAGTTTGGACCAAGTCTAGTCCAAGTCTTCTGTTCTGGACCAAGTCTGGAACATGTTGAAGGTGCAAACACGAGAAGGGGGGGTTGAATTGTGTTTGACTTAGCTTGAATACTTTTCCTGTTTTAATACTTTCAAAACAAAACTTGATGTATAATTAAAACAGAGTTAGCAGCGGATAAAAATAAAAACTCACAGATTTTATACTGGTTCACTGTTAACGAGGCTACGTCCAGTCCCTTCGCCTTGAAGGATTTCACTAATTCAAACATGAATTACAACCTTGCTACTGACCCTCCAAGTCAATCTTCTCAATAGTCTAACCTTGACTTATATGAAAATTTGAGAGTGTTTGCTTTTGAAGTGTATGACCCTTTTGTGATTTTCGATGCTAAGTAATATGCCTTGTGCCTCCTTTTATAGATGCTGATTTGGGCCTCTTCCAATCCTTAAATTCGAGCTAAATATTGCTGGATTCTCTGGCAAAAATAAATTGACCAATCGGGCTTCAATTAATTCCAAAACATATCTTTTTTAAGCCTTAGATTTGTTTCATATCTTAACTGGCCAATCAAATATGTGCATTGCTTCCCGCCACAGCTCCTGACTTCCATGCTACTCCACTTTAATTTAAAACGAATCTTTAACAATAATTTGATAAAAATATCTTCAGATCCTCAACATTGATTCCCATGATCAAATCTGCACCATGCGATATTCCACAGCTGGACCAGCCTGATTGCTAAGCTATTATCCTCCGAATTCGGCCATTCGTGGACCACACTTCATAGCCCTCTGATCTTCTGATTTCGACCTTCCTGGATGCGCACCTGATCAGCTATGAACTTCTGGATTCGGCCATTTCTGGACTGCACAGCCTGTCCCTCTGATTTTGGCCACATCTGGGCCATGGTCTGATTTTCTGATCTTGACCATCACTGGACTCAAAAAATTATTTCTAAACCATTGATCTGGATATTTTTACTCTGATCTGGACATATTCTGGAGTTTGGTCTGGAACAAACTGAAATAAACTTGATCACAAAATATTTCAGTCTGGACATTTTACCTTTAATTTTGGACCAGGTCTGGGTTGATTCTGGAACTCATTTCTTTTGTTCTGGACTTAGTTCCATGCCCTAAATCATGCTATCTTATGGTCTGGGCCAAATCTGGATTGATCTTCATGTTCTGGACTCATAAACATACCTTCTGGTCAAGTCTGGAGAAAGTCTGGGCTGTGTAATTTTTACTTCCAGGCCATCTTCTGGTCAGAATAACTTCTGGAATGAAATTGATATTTGATTCCTGTTTGTCTTGATCAACTCTCCTTCTGGAAGGCTTTCCAATGATATGATCCATGTTTCATTCTGAATTTTATTCCTTCTGATATAGGCCTGCAAAGTTATCTTCTGGTTTAGTTTAGTCATCCTGAAACATCTTCTGGAAATTCCAGAATTCATTTTCCTTTGATCTTCTGCTTCCGATTTCTTCAGTTTCTGATGAAATTTAATTTAATAATTCAAGGTATAAAATAAGTTTACATTGAGTGCTTTTGTAAACATCAAAATCCTAAGTCTTAGAACCAACTTGGTTTCAACACATGTCTTCTGTTCTTGACTGAATTATCTTCTGAACTCTGATTCCTTCTGGTCTGACCAAGTCTCCTTCTGGACAAGATTACCATCTGGTCTTACCAAGTCTTCTTCTGGACAATGTTTCCTTCTGGTCTGGACCAAGTCTCCTTCTGGACATGCTTCTTTCTGGTCTGGACCAAGTCTCCTTCTGGACCATGTTTCCTTCTAGTCTGGACCAAGATGTTGGAACCAAGTTGGTTCATGCAATTAAAGTTATGATAGTAACAAATGTATTTTATGAAAATAACATATTTGACTTAGAAGAAGAATGAAAAATGTCACCAGAAGAATAGATCATAGGATGACGTTACCAGAAGCAGAAATCAGAGGATGACGTCACCAGAACAGAAATCAGAGGATGACGTCAGCAAAAGATGACGTCACCAGAAGCAGAAATCAGAGGATGACGTCACTAGAGGATATCATTAGAGGAATCTGTCAGAGAAAATGCTCAAAATAGAATTGGAGCAAAAGACTCGAGCTAAAAATATGCTCAAAACATAATCTGAGAAAAATGCTCAAAACAGAATTGGAGCAAAAGACTCGAGAAACAAAATCTAGCTAAAAGTATGCTCAAAACAGAAGCGAAGCAAAATGCTCAAAATAGATTAATCGAAATACACTCTAGAAGTAAAGCATCAGTGAGCAAAAGACTCAAAACAGAATTTGAGCAAACTACTCCAAAATATTCTCAAAACAGATTAAGTGAAATACACTCCAGAAGTAAAGCATCAGTGAAGTCCTAAAGTTCAACTATAAATAGAGACTTAATGCTGAAGATTAGAGCATCGAAAACCACGAGAACTGAAGCTTAAATTCAACATTATCTGAGAGTTCAAAATAGAGAAACACAAATGTGCAAGAGCAATATTTTCTAAGTGTTTTCGAGAGAGAAATTCAGTGCAATAATCAGCTTTCCAGAAGCAACAAAAGAGTGCAACAATAAGTGCATCAATCAACTTTCCAGAAGCAACAAAAGAGTGCAAGAATTAGTGCAGCAAACAGCTTTCCAGAAGCAACGTTGCAAAGTTCCAAACCTTTATTATATAACCCGATATTGGTGTAGAGTAAAGGTGTTGTTATCGTTCCTCAAAAGTCTGGGGTTGTTAGGCTGTTTGAGAAGACTTGGCTGGTTTAGTCAAGGTGTAGTTGTTCCTCAAAAGTCTGGGGTTGTCAGGCAGTTTGAGAAGACTTGGCTGGTATAGTCAAGGTGTCGTTGTTCCTCAAAAGTATGGGGTTGTCAGGCTGTTTGGGAAGACTGGCTTGTAGGGTCAGTGGTGTTGTAATTCAAAGGAGTTTGAATTAGTGAAAAGGCCTTCTAGAGGAAGGGACTGGACGTAGCCTTGTTAACGGTGAACCAGTATAAATTGATGTGTTATTATGTTATTATTATCCGCTGCTGAATATGATTAGTTATCTATCGAATAATTCACATTAACATTCAACAAAACAGCAAAAGTAATCAAGTTTGACAAACACAATTCCACCCCCCTTCTCGTGTTTGCACATTCACAAGTCTCCTTCTGGACTATGCTTCCTTCTAATTTCAGCCATGAATAATATCCTCTGATAATGTCATTATTTCTTCCCTCTGATGATATCCTCTTATGTTTGCCTTTGATGACATCCTCTGATTCTTGCTTCTGATGGGATCCTCTGGTGATATCCTCTGGTATCCTTTGGATGTATCTTCTGGTATCATCTGGTATCCTCTGGAGGTATCTTCTGGTATCCTCTGGAGGTATCTTCTGGTATCCTCTGATGACATCCTCTGGTATGCTCTGGTGATATCTTCTGGTTGTATCTTATGTTGGCATTTTTATCTTCTGGTGACATGATCCTCTGATGACATCTTTTGCTTCTGATTTGTATCTTCTGGAGTGTCCCTTTTTGAACATAATCTCTGATGAAGTGGTGTTTGATCTCTATGTGTTTGGCTCTAGAATGAAGGATAGGGTTTTTGGTTGTTGATGGCTGAAGTGTTGTCACAATATCAACAAAGTTGATATGTAGGAGTTTTCTTGTAGAACAGGGTGAGATTGGTAGTGCCTTTTAGGTATCTCTGTAGGATTTTTGGCCTTAGTCATCCTTTTTCAAGTGAGCTAGTAGAGTGCATTGGGGTAGCCATAGGTTTGCAATCACTCATTTTAAACTTCTTGAGAAGCTCTTTTGTATATTTTGTTTGATGAATGTATAGGCCTTTTTGACTTTGCTGAATTTGAATCTCTAGGAAGAACTTAAGTTCTCCTATGATGCTCATTTGAAATTCCTGCTACATCAATTTAGACAACTTGGCAGAGAGTGCCATTGGTAGATCCATATCATCAATATAAACTTGAATGATCATAATATCATCTTTAATTGATTTTCTAAAAAGTGTATTGTCAACTTGTCCTCTTTCAAATTTATTTTTAAGTAAGAAGTAACTAAGTCTATCATACCATGCCCTAGGTGCTTGTTTTAAACCATACAAAGATTTTATAAGTTTAAAAACATGGTTTGGAAATTCAGAACTTTCAAAACCTGGGGGTTGTTTAACATAGACTTCTTAACTTATATAACCATTTAAAAATGCACTATTAACATCCATTTCAACGAATGAAATATTATTATAAGCAGCAAAGGAAAGTACGATACGAATAGCTTCTAACCTGGCCACTGGAGCAAATGTTTCAGTGTAGTCAATACCTTCTTGTTGATTGTATCCTTGTGCAACACATCGTGCCTTGTTTTTGACAACTTCTCCTTTTTCATTCAACTAGTTTCTGAAAACCCACTTGGTTCCAATAATGTTCTTTTCTAGTCTGGGAACTAGATCCAAAATATCATTCATTTAGCTCTTCTTGCATTGGTAGACTCCATCTATATCCTTCTTCTGACTCATCTTCAGATTTATCCTCTGAAGATTTGATGTATTCTTGCCCGTAGCTTCTGCTTTTTCAAGTTCTTTTGCCTGCATCAGCTTCTGGTTCTGGTAAATCAGCTTCTCGTTCTAGTAGATCTATATCAGCTTCTGGTTCTAGTAAATCAGCTTCTGGTTCTGGTAAATCTGCATCAGCTTCTGGTTCTAGTAAACCTTCATCAGATTCCTCTGGTTCTGGTAAACCTGCATCGGTTTCCTCAGGTTCTGGTAAACCAGCTTCGGTTTCCTCTGGTTCTGGTAAACCAGCATCAGTTTCCTTTAGTTCTGGTAAACCAGCTTCGGTTTCCTCTGGTTCTGGTAAACCAGCATCAATTTCCTCTGGTTCTGGTTAACCTGCATCAGCTTCATCTTGCTTTGACTTTTTAGGTCAAGCTATTTGTCATATAACATAATACAAATCAAATAATTTAAAATGAACTCAATACAGCCAAACCATTAATTCTTCTTTTGGTGGTTTCTGCTTGTTTTTGAAACCACTGAAATATTGTTTCTGTTGAAGTGTTCACATCGCGTGGATCACTTGGTTCCTCTAACAGTTTGAAAACCTGCAAAATACTTATCTAGCTTTTATTTTTAAGATCAAGCTTCTTGTTATCACAGTAAACATAAATATCAAACAATAATAGTATTTACAGCAAGATGTAACCTCTATGTCAACAGTTTCAGTTTTACTCTGAAAATCCTCTTATTTCTGATTTTCATATTCTTAATCTGTATGTTTTGTGATTAGATGGTTTGGATGAAGGGCTTTGAATTCCCTTCCTGGTTTGTAGTCTTGATGAATTTTATTGGAGTGTTTGAAGAAGTCTCCTAATTCTGATTCTTCTCTTTCTGCTGATATATCAGGTTCCTCTGATAATTCTGTTTCTTCAAGTAGTTCCAATTTTGTTGATATGTGTGCTTCCTCTGTCTATTTTGATATTTCCTGTTCTTCATATAGTTTTGGTTCTGATAGGCATTGTATTTACAAGTTCTTCTTCCACCAGAGTCACTTTGCTTCTGCTTGGTAAATGCTGGAACATAGACCTTTTTCCCTTCATATATTGCCAGCAACCATTTGACCTGGCACCATGACTAGTGTTTCACTTTGGTTGCTCAGAATATCTGCAACATAAACAATTTTATCTTTTGGTACCCAAATATGGTTGGGTCCGGGTTTCTTAGTAATCAAAGGGTTCTTGTCTTTCCTTGATTTTATCATGGGACAAGACAATTTTGAGTGACCTTTCTTAGCACAAACAACACACAAAACATTAGAGGGAATAGGTTTAATTACAGTTATAGATTCATCAAATCCTAAGCCTTTTTTACCATTGTTACTAACTCCATAGATCATAGAAGCATATTTGCTACTTTCCATACCATTAACAATAAAATCTTGTAAAACTTGTTCATGCATATCAAAATTACATACAATATTTTTACTTGATGTTGAACAAAGATTACTTTTTAGAGTTAGGTTTTCAGACTTCAGCTCAGCAATATCAGTTTTAAGAGTTGCATTTTCTGTTTTACATTCTGCATTTTGATTCTTTAAAACATCAATTTCTTTTGTTAGAATTTTATTTTCTTCCCTAAGTGTTTTCAGTTTTAAAGTCAGTTTGTTATTGACATTTAAAATATCATTCATTGCAGTAATTAAATCAGATCGAGTGAATTCAGAAAATACCTCTTTTTCTTCTTGTGATGATTCACTTCCAGAATGAAAGTCTGTATCGGATCCAGAGCCAGTATTGGTGTAAGCCATCAAAGCCAACTATGTTTTTGATTCACTTCCAGAATCAGAGTCTATGTGGGATCCAGAGGCAGAATTGATGTGAGCCATCATAGCCAATTCTACTTTTTCATCATCAGACGATTCAACAGAATAATCCCAGTATTTCCATTTTTTTTTCATCTGCTGATTTGCTTCCAGGGTCAGAAACTGTGGGGGATCCAGAGGCAGAATTGATGTGAGCCATCATAGCCAATTATGCTTCTTCATCATCAGAATATTCATCAGAATCATCCCATGTAGCCATCAGATTTTTCTTTTTGAGTCGGGAGTCTTTCTTTTGGTGTTTTCCTTTCTCCAGGTTTGTGCATTTTGACTTGATGTGCCCAGGTTCATTGCATCCATAGCAGATGATACTCTTCTAGTCGTGTTCATCCTTTCCTCTGTTGGAGTGCTTGGAATACCTTTGGGGAAACTTCTTCTTTCTGTTGTGCCACATCTTCATAACATTTCTGGTTATGAAGGCAATTTCTTCTTTTTCTAGTTTCTGATTTTGGTCATCAGAATCATTGTCTTCTGATTCTGCTTCTGCTTCTACTATTAGAGCTTTCTTCTCTTTGGATTTCAAATCTAGGGTTTTGTTCTTCTTCTTGGGCACATCTTCTTCCAGCTCAATTTCATGTGACTTGAGGGAGCTGATTAATTCTTCCAGCTTCAGAGTGTTCAGGTCTTTTGCTTCCTGAATGGCAGTGATCGTTGGTCTCCACTTGGTTTGCAGACTTCTAAGAATTTTCTTCACGTGGTCAGCAGTCGTGTAGCTCTTCTTGAGTACCTTTAATCCTGAAACCAGAGCCTGGAATCTGGAAAACATTGCTTCAATGTCTTCATGTTCTTCCATCTTGAACAGCTCGTACTTCTTGACTAGGATGTTTGCCTTAGCTTCTTGAACCTGCTTGTTGCCTTTGTAAGTCAGAGTCAGACTATCATAGATGCTCTTTGCCGTCTCTTTGTTGGTGCACTTGTCGAATTCCTTGAATGTGATTGCATTGATCATGAACGTTATGGATTTGTGATGCATCTTGTACATCTTCTTCTGGTCAGCATCCATCTCTTTTTTGGGAATTTCAACACCATCTGCATCCTCGGGAGCAGTATATTTATCTTCCACCAAGTCCCAAAGTCAGGAACTTGTGATATAAAGAAACTCCTCAGCCTGTCCTTCCAGTACTCGAACCGTTCCCCATCAAACAGAGGTGGTCTGTTGATGTTTCCTTCAGCAGTTTCTTCACTGAATCCAGACATGTTGAACCCTTGGATCTTTTCTCAAACATTGTAAAGTGCTCAGCCTTAAGACCGAGCTTTGATGCCAATTGACGCTGCAAACACAAGAAGAGGGGGTTGAATTGTGTTTGCCAAACTTGAATTCTTTTTGCTGTTTTGATGAATGTTGATGTGAATTACTTGATAAATAAATAATCAGATTTAGCAGCGGATAATGATAGCATAAGAACACAACGATTTATCCTATTTCACCATTAACTTGGCTACATCCAGTCCCTTCATTCTAAAGGCTTTAATCCACTAATTCAAAACACTTTGAATTACAGCACCTGACCCTCCAAGCCAGTTTTCCCAAACAGTTTGACAACCCCAGACTTTTGAGGAATAACAACACCTTGACCCTACAAGTCAAGTCTTCTCAAACAGCCTCACAACCCTAGACTTTTGACGAATAACAGCACCTTGACCCTACAAGCCAAGTCTTCTCCTACCAATCTGACAATCCCAGATTGTAGAAGGAACACCAACACCATGACCCTACAAGCCAAGTCTTCTCCTACCATTCTGACAACCCCAGATTGAAGAAGGAACAACACCACTATCGGGTTTGATTACAAGGGTTTGGAACTTGCTAAGTTGTTTCTAGAAAGTTGATTGTAGCAATGACATTCACACTCTTGTGTTGCTTCTGGAAAGCTGATTGTTGCACTGATTCTCACTCTTAAAAAATCACTAAGAGAATATTTCTTTTACACTCAAGTGTTTCTCTCTTTTGAACTCTTGGATAACTTTGAATTTGAAGCTTGAGTTCTTGTGTTTTCGATTGCCTAATGCTGCTGCCTAAAGCCTCATTTTATAGTTGCAATTAGGGCTTTGTCCAAGCTTAAATTCGAGATAAATCTTGCTCAAATTTCCTTTGAAAATTCTGTTGGCCAATCCTGTTTTACTTTAATTTTGAACCGTATCTTCTTGCTTCAGATTTCATTCGAATTTGCTTCAAGTCTTCAGTGATTTTTGAATCAAATCTCGTTAATACTTTGATCAGTTTCTATCAAAAATCAATCAAGTCTTCTTGGAATTTTAATTAAGTCTTGACTGATCTGCATCATGATTTAAATCTGGACCATATGATCTGTTGATCTGGACCAAGTCTGGACCATGTGATCTAATGTGTACCATTCTATCCTGATCTGGACAGTGTAACCTTCTGATCTAGACTATGTGATATTCTGATTTGGACATGTGATCTTCTTATCTGAACCATGTGATATGTTATGGACCATGCTATCTTCTGGTCTGGAACATGTCTTCTGTTCTGGACTGAGTTATCTTTTGAACTTTGTTTCCTTCAGGTCTGACCAAGTCTCTTTCTGGACAAGATTACCTTTTGGTCTTACCAAGTCTTCTTCTAAACAATATTTTCTTCTAGTCTTGACCAAGTCTCCTTCTGAACATGCTTCCTTCTAGTCTGGACCAAGTCTCCTTCTGGACCATGTTTCCTTCTGGTCTGGACCAAGTCTCCTTCTGGACTATGCTTCCTTCTGAATAATATCCTCTGATAATGTTATTGTTTCTTCCCTCTGATGATATCCTCTGATTGATTATATCCTCTGATGTTTGCCTTCGATGACATCCTCTGATTCTTGCTTCTTATGGGATCCTCTAGTGATATCCTCTGGAGGTATCTTCTGGTATCCTCTAGATGCATCCTCTGATGACATCCTCTGGTTTCCTCTAGATGTATCCTCTGGTGATATCTTCTGGCCGTATCTTTTGGTGGCATTTTTATCTTATGGTGACGTCATCTTCTGATGACATCTGCTGCTTCTGATTTGTATCTTCTGAAGGTATCTTCTGGTTGTATCTTTTGGAGGTATCTTCTACTGACGTCATCCTCTGGTGTATCCTCTGGTGACGTCATCCTCTGGTTTTTCACATCCTCTGATTTTTCATATCCTCTGATTTTTCATTCTTCTTCAAAGTCAAAATATGATTTTCATAAAATACTTTTGTTAACATCAAAACTTTAATTGAAAGAACCAACTTCGTTCCAACAGAAACATTCGCACCGGTTGCTAGACTTGAAGCAATCAGAATCCTCTTGGCCTATGCCACTCATAAAGGAATCAAACTATATCAAATGGATGTTAAAAGTGCCTTCTTGAATGGATTCTTAAATGAGGAGGTTTATGTTCACCAACCTCCTGGATATGTGAATATAAAGAAGCCAGACCATGTATTCAAGCTCCTAAAAGCTCTTTATGGATTAAAGCAAGCCCCTCGAGCTTGGTATGAAAGGTTGAGTTGCTTTCTAAAAGAAAATGGCTTTTCAAGAGGTCAGATTGATACAACCTTGTTCAAAAAGATTCATAAAGAGGACATGTTAATAGTTCAAATATATGTGGATGACATAATTTTTGAGTCTACTAATGAAAAGATGTGTAAAGAATTCTCCAACCTCATGCAAAGCGAGTTTGAAATGAGCATGATGGGTGAATTAAAATTCTTTCTAGGTTTATAAATAAAACAATTGGAATCCGGCATCTTCATTTCTCAAGAAAAATATACCAAGGATCTCTCCTAAAGAAATATAACATGAATCTAGAAAAAACCATGAGCACTTCTATGCATCCATCATCCTTGCGACACAAAGATGATGAGGGAACCTCTATATCTGAAAAGGAGTATAGTGGGATGATTGGATCCTTGTTGTACTTAACAGCCAGCAGACCAGACATAGTTTTTTCAGTTGGTCTTTGTGCAAGGTTTCAATCCTCTCCTAAAGAATCTCACCTCACAGCAGTAAAAAGAATTTTTAGGTACCTAGTTGGAACCACCAATCTGGGAATATGGTAGAAAAAGGACTCAAATCTTGACCTTATGGCATATTGTGATGCTGACTATGCTGGCGACAAAGTTGAAAGGAAAAGCACAAGTGGAGCTTGTCAATTCCTTGGCTTATCTCTCATAAGTTGGTCATGTAAAAGGCAAAATACCATTGCCCTATCCACTATAAAGGTTGAATACGTATCAGCTGCCCAATGTTGCTTTCAAATACTTTGGGTAAAGAATCAACTGGAAGATTACTCTTTAAGGTACGCCAAAATTCCCATCCTCTGTGACAACACTAGTGATATAAATTTTCTAAAAACCCAATTCAACACTCCATACTAAACATATAGAAATTAAACATCATTTCTTAAGAGATCATGTTCAAAAAGGAGATGTTGAATTAATCTTCATTGAGATAGAAAATCAGCTTGCTGACATATTCACTAAACCTCTTCAGGATGATCGTTTCAAAAATATTTTAGAAAAACATTCCATCATAAATTTCTCAAAAATTTGTTTAAATTAGTTCGTTTATATGTCATAAGCATTCATCAAAATTATTTTATTATTTTTAAGTATTATTTGATTCTTGGTTAAAATCTTTAAAACTGAGGACGGATAACTCAGAAAAGCTCCTTTATCCTCCTCTAAATTTTGAAAATGCAAAAGTCAAAAGCATGCACGACTATCATTGCTTATTGCCCTCCCTTTCCCTGCAAAACTCCTCGATTTCTGCTGCCAAAACACGGCCCAACAGCTAGTTCCCCGTGCGTGCCCCTAGCCTGAAATGATTACCACCTACAGCCTCCATCCATCTTCCTCCCAACGGTAACTTATTTATAAGTTACTATCTGATCCTTTCACCTTCATCCAACTCTTTTTCACTTTTTTTCTCTCAGTAAATTCAAAACCCTCAGAAATCCTTCACGTCCTTCACTCATGGCTTGCACCAAAACTTCTGGAAAGAGGAAATACACCTCGAACCCAACAGAAGATGTTGGAACCAAGTTGGTTCGATCAATTAAAGTTTTGATGTTAACAAAACTATTTTATGTAAATAGTATTTTGACTTAGAAGAACAAATCAGAAGCTGTGCAAAATCAGAGGATGACACCACCAAAAGATACATCCAGAGGAAGCAACCAGAGGATAGAAATGTCACCAGAAAGGTTCAGCCAGAGGAAACATCTAGAGGGTACCAGAGGATGCATCCTGAAGGCACCAAAGGATACACCTCCAGAGGATATTAGAGGATGTCATCAAAGGCAAAATATCAAAGGATAAATAACATCATCAGAGGATATCTTTCTTGGCCCAGATTAGAAGGAAGTAGAGTCTAGAAGGAGACTTGGTCCGGACGAGAAGGAAGCCTGTCAGAGGGAGACTTGTTCAAGAACAGAAGGAACATAAGTCACACTTGGTCCAGACTCAATCCTAACCAGAAGACAGCTTGGTCGTGAATATAAGAATCAGTCAAGACTTAATCCAGACTTGGTCCAGAGCAGAGGATAACTGGTCCAGAACAAATGACTTGGTCCAGACCAGAACATAGCATGGTCCAGAACATAAAACTCAGTCCAGATCAGAAGAAATGATTGTCCAGATTTAATCCAGACTTGATCCAGATTAGAAGATAAATATCCAGATTAAAAGATCAATGGTCCAAATTAAAATATCATAAGTCCAGATTTAATTCAGATTCAATCCAGACCCAGTCCAGACTTGGTCAAGATCAGAGGGAAAATGTTCAGATCAATGGTCTAGATTTAAGTATCATGGCCCAGTGTTGGCCGAGATCAAAAGATCATATCATATGGTCCAGTGTTGGCCGAGATCAGAAGATCAGATCATATGGTCCAGTGTTGGCCGAGATCAGAATATCAGATCATATGGTCCAGTGTTAGCCGAGATCAGAGGATCACAAAATTGGAGAAGATCATATTACATAAGTCCAGAGTTGGTCGAGATCAGAAGATCATACGGTCCAGATTTTAATCATGATGAAAATCATTGATAACTTGATTAAAATTCGAAGAAGACTTGATTAAATTTTGATAGAAATTTGATCAAAGTATTAAAGGGATTTGATTCAAAAATTACTGAAGACTTGAAGAAATTCGAATGCAATCTGAAGCTTAAAAAGATATGGTTTGAAATTAAAAGAGACAAGATTGGTCAACAGAATTTTCAAATGCAATCTGAAGCTAAAAAGAAACGATTTTTATTTAAGTGAAACCCAATTGGCCAAGTTATTTTTGCAAGAGAATCTGGACAGATACAGCTCGAATTTGATATGGAAGAAACCCTAATTTTCATCTATAAAAGGAGGCTCAAGGCAGAAGACTTAGCATCGAAAATCTGTAAAAGAGTCATAAACTTCCAGAGGCAAACACTCGAGTTTTCTGTGAGGTTAATTGTGAGTATGAGCTTTCCAGAAGCAAGTACTCTTGTTTTTCGTTCCCTTGTGTCAGATCTCTATTGTTGAAGTAGAGTCTACAATCTGAAGAGTCAGAAGAAGTAGCAGGTGACTAGAAATTAGATTCAAGGTGTTGAAATCCCTTATGCAATCTGGGGTTGTCAGATTGGTAGGAAAAGACTTGACTTGTGAAGTCAAGGTGTTGTGTTCCTCAAAAGTCTAGGATTGTTAGACAGCTTGGGAAGACTTACTTGGAGGGTCAGTAGTGCTGTTGTAATTCAAAGGTTTTGAATTAGTGGAAAAATCCTTCAAGGTGAAGGGACTGGATGTAGCCTAGTTAATGGTGAACCAGGATATATCTTTGTGTTGATTATTTTACTTTATCCGCTGCTAATTATGTTTGTTTATATATCAGATTCTAAATAATCATCAAAAACAGAAAAAGAATTCAAGTATTACAAACACAATTCGACCCCCTTCTCGTGTTTGCACCTTCAAAAGACCACTATGAAAGCTTCACAAATGACTTCCCTCAACAAAATGATCCCACTTCTACCATTGCCTCGCCAGAACTAGTCAGTATTGTTCATCCTCCTCCAATCACTGCAACACCTCCAAACCTCTCATCTCCTCCTCATCGCCTTTCTAAACCTAGAAAAACCTCTTCTAAAAAGTCCTTCTCATCAACACCCTCTAGACATTCAGCACGCATTCTGTCTGGAAAAATTTCATCCAAACAAACCACCCAAGATAACACTGTTCATATCATCGACTCAGATGATTCTGAGGCAACAAAATCTGATTCCACAAAGTCTCATACATCCAAAATCTCCAAACCTACAAAACCTACATCTTCCTCAAAATCTCCACACTCCCTGTTTCACCCAATCAAGCCAATATTCCCCTTTTCGAATCCATGTTACTTGAAACCAGATATGTAGAAAAATGGCAGGACAAATCTGTCATAAACGGAAAAATCATTGACTTGGAAGGTCTAAAACAAGGAGGAGTAAATGTAGAAGAACTGTTTGATCAGTTGGGTTGGTCCTCCTTTTGTTCTCGCAAATGAGCCCAAGTACCTAAGGTTGGTCAGGGCATTCTATGCTGCTGCTGATGTGTCAAAGGGTAACACTTGTATAAGTATTATTCTGAAAGGAGCACACGTTGAGCTAACTCTCACCTCACTTTGTCAAATCTTTGACATACGTGATGAAGGACCCCATCTTTTCTTTGAGACTTGGTACTCACACTACAAAATTACTCGATCCTTCGTCCTCGCTAATATTTTCATTCATCCTCCTAAGCCCTAAGTTGCCTCCAACCTCCTTCCCATTTGCAGAGTGCTACACAACATTTGTGTACATTCTGTTGTTCCACGGGCTGGCAATTACGAAAAAGTAACTAAGCTAGACATACTAATCATCCACCATCTTATATCTGGATCTCATATCCACCTTGGAAACATCATCTTTAGTTTTATGCTCAATGCTGCCTGCCTAGGAAGATCAACTCCTTACGGAATGATGCTCACAAAAAATTTTAAATTCTTTAAAGTCCCTATGGATGACGAACAATCTGTTGTTTTTAACAACACCTTTTCTTCCAGGAATGTAAGTCAAATGCGTCTTGCCCCTAAGGAAAATCCCTCACACAAAAAGGTTTCTTCCAAGAAGGTTTCCTATCCTGTTCCCACTAAAAAAAGATCAAATAGGAGCCCAAACACTACTTCTTCTAAAGAAAGCCCCAACCTCCTATCACATCCACAACTCCTTCTAAAGAAAGCCCAAAAATCCCATCTCCTACTCCTTCCACAAACCTCACCCTCTCTGAACGGTTTCCCTCTCCTCAACTTCACCTCATTCCCCTTGAAGATCAAGTTCATCCTCCTGCAGAGGATGAGTTACGCAACTCACCTCCTCAAATTTTTGAAGATGGTGAAGAACTCTACTTTGATCTCAATCTCACTGCCCATCAGTTTTCACCACCAGCTACTCCACCCACATATGAGCCACAAGAGCCATCCCAAAATTTGCAAGAAACATTTATATTTCCTTATCCTCCTGCAAGTCCATCTCAACCGGCCCAACTCTCGTGCATAATGGCTCAAATTTTCATACCACCTACTAAAATCTGCACCACTCCCATCCTCACTACCTCCTTTGTTCCTCATGCCCTCAACGAAAACTCCACTGCTCCTCTTCCTGAAGTCACTAGTTGTTTTAGTTCCCTTGAATCCTTCTTAGCAAAATCTGGAGAAAACTCATCTCAAAACAAAGGGATAAGCTCTTAGATCAAAAGCACCAGTGTTAATGAAGACCCCGTCCCTGCTGACACCGCCTTTCCTACTTCAGATCCAAAGGCAGAAGAAAGATGCTCTCAAAAAGAGCTCCGTGCACTGAAGAAGATCCGTAAGGATCAGAAAAAACTTTTTACCGGCATGGCCACCTTTCATCACACCCTTGCGTAGTTCAACACTTTTCTTGAATGGGTTACTACAAATTTGATCAAAATTGTTGCCCTAGACGCACAGCCTCTAGTGCCTTCTGTTCAACCTCCTCCACCACTTCCTCGTCCTTCAACCTCCTCCTCATCTGATAATTCCTCCCCATCCAAATAGGTTGGCACCATCTGGGCCCTGCTTTTTTTTGCTGTTGACAAACTTTTGGGGAGAAAGAGTACATCTAAATTGTCAATGATTAGGGTAGTTAGGAAAGAGGATGCTTTTTTGAAACTATCCAGTTCAAATCCTCTCTGCATTTTTTTTCGTTGAACCATTTTTGTAATTTCTATATATTATCAATATGAAGTATTATGTTTGGTTCAAATATTTTAAATGTCCTTTGCACTTTCTGAGGGGGAGCCCTGTTCTTTTTAGCTCATACTAATGAGGAGCTTCGTACTCAAAAAAGGAACCTTTACAATTTTCATAATCTGAAGAAATTTTGTCATCATAAAAAAAGGGGAGATTGTTGAGAAAAAATCTCTTTCAAATATTTTAATGATAACAAAATTATCTCAAAAGATTATGTCTTTACTAATCTGTGCCTTTGAGTGTTTTCTTTTAAGAAAGGAACAGGATCGTTCATACAACATTTCAAAGACTTAAGTTAAAACATCACAACCTCCCAGCAAGAGGACAGACTGGTGACAGATCCATAACAAAGAGGTTCAAAATAAGAGAAGACATATTATGGAAGTCAAAATATGATATTACTGATACAAGTCAAAAATTAAGAGAAAACAAATTTCTGGACAAAGACATAAGAAAGAGGTTCCACACCAGAGGATGAACGCTAGAGGATGAATGACTGCCTCTTCGTCCTCCTGCATTGGAAATGACTAAAAGTACCAAAGTACAAAAGGTTGCACTTGTCACGTAAAGTAAGATTATACATATCTTGGAAAAGAAAGAAGGGAAAAAGCACTTTCCAGGTTCAAACATCTAGAAACGTCGAACCTCCAAGACAGCTTCATGAAAATCAACCTCCTAAGTACAAGGCTCAATGAGGACAGATTCAATGGCGTTTTTGCAAATCAAGACAAACTTCAAGGACCATTACAAACTTGAAGCAACGGTCATAAAGGACAACTTTCTTGAAGAAAAAGTTTCTTTATCTCTATAAAATGAAAGCTACTCTTCTTCATTTAAAAACAAACAAAAAAGCATAAAAAGAATAAAGTCTAAAGGCTATCAAGAGCATTCCATCCTCTTTTTATACTTTCTTTAATCTTACATTAGATCTTTGAAATATCTTTTTAGAAAGTGTTAACTAAGAGAAACAACCCAAACTACTTCATATCATCTTGTAATTTTCAAGTGAATTATACTTGAGAAAGGTTGAAATTTGAAAGAAAAGATAGTAAGCTTGGTGAAGCTCTAGAATACACAAACTGTAATCAACCTCAGTGAGAGGTTAATAGTTTTTGATACTTAGTGAAATCTCACAAGTGTGTGAGGACTGGACGTAGCCTTCATTGGGTGAACCAGTATAAAATTGTGTGTGTCATCATCCTCTCTCTATCTCTTTATCATTTGGCAATCAATTAAACCTCTACGCTTTAAATTTACTACCTCTCATTTTCATCCTCTCGAAGAGGACAAAGCCTTAAAACTCAAAAGAAGTTTTAAAACCACAAATATCTCTATCAACCCCCTACTAGTGATATTCTAGCTACTTCACCGATGTGTCAGGGCATCGACATGGTTCGACTTCAATTTTGTCAAAATACGCGAAAAAGTAGTGTTTTCCGAAGATAACAACAAGATGAATTCTGAAACGATGTATGTTTTCCCCAAACAATGACTATGGTAGCTGGAAAATATCAAAACAGTCATAATCCAAGGGAGAAAAGTGGTCGTTTCCAGAAAAATGGCACCGTGATTGGTAGAGTTGAGGCCATAATCGTATCCCCCTGTTGATTAGGTGTGAGTAGCCAAGATTTTGTGTCCCGTTGTGGCTTTTTGAGAAAGAACTGTAAAAGGAAAAGGAGATATAGACACTCAATTTTGGTTCCACTAATGAATGGCCAAGAAAGATCATGGAAAGAAGACGACAACTCACGACTACCATATGATTTCTAGTATGTATAAGAAAGAATCAAAATGAGGAGATGATAACAATAAAAATATAGAATAACTCGGTTATGGTGTGTACAAGCCAAACTGAATAATAGCTTTCATAGAACGCAGTGACATTAAAATTTGAAGAGACCGTGTATGTGTGGCTGCACTTCTAGCATAGGAAGATAATAAAATAACGGTTAGGTTATTAGTTAGCCTATTATTAAGTTATAAAATAATATATCATGAATTCAGAATTTATTTGAAGTCCATGAATTTCGTTTATGGCGAATTCAGTTTATTAATTAGGCTATTAATAGATATTATTAGGCTATTATATGGCGTATTCATTTATGAACGGCATTATCATCATTATTATATTTTATATATAAATAGTATAATTATTTTATATTTATACTTACATAAAAATAAATTTAAATAATAACAGTCTAGATAACAACACTACTAAAATATGAGGCCTAAGATAATAGCAATCCAATATTGGTATATATTATTTTATATATTTTTTAAAATAAAATAAATATGTCTAATAAAAATTATCACTAATTTTAATTTAAATAACTACAAAGATAAACAAAAAAAGACAATCACGTAAAAAAATTATCACACTACAATAAACACATAAATAAGAAAATATCACTAATTTATAATAACAATAAATTTAGGATGTTACAAGTGTTGTAACTAGCTGCTAAAATATACTCTGATTCTGCAACAGATAAAGCAATGGTTCATTGTGTTTTTCTTGACTAGGAGATCAAATTCTCACCATGGAAAGTGCAATTTTCACTGGTGGTTTTTCTTTCTAGTTTATCTCAAGCATAGTTAGTATCACAAAAATCTACTAATAAATACTCAGAGGATTGCTTATAAAATAGACAAAGATTAGTTGTACCGTTCAAATATCTAAATATTCTCTTAACAACAGTTAAATAGGATTCTTTGGGGTCATATTGAAATCTTGCACACACACTAAACAAAATATCAAGTTTATATGCAGTTAAGTAGAGAAGAGAAGCAATCATCCCTTTGTATACCATTTAATCCACCTTTTTACTTGATTCATCCTTATCAAGAGAAAATGTAGGATGCATAGGGGTGAGTATTTGCATTCATCCATCTTAAGTTTCTAAAGAAGTTCTCTTGAACATTTGGTTTGATGAATGTTTACATTTTCTGAGCTTTGATGAATTTGAATTCTAAGGAAAAACATAAGCTATCCCATCATACTCATTTGAAATTCATTATGCATTAGTTGAGAAAACCCTTGACATAACTTAACATTAGTAGAACCAAAAATTATATCATCAACATAAACTCTGATAATGAGAAGGTCATTTTTAGATGATTTTCCAACATAAACTCTGATAATGAGAGGTCTACTTAGCCTCTTTCAAAATTATTGTTCAAAAGAAAACTACTTAATCTATAAGCCCTTGGAGTTGGTTTAATACTATAAATAGATTTTTTCAATTTAAAAACATAGTATGGAAATTCATTATGTTCAAAGCCATGAGGTTGTTATACACATCTTCATTTATATAACCATTTAAAAATGCAATTTTCACATGTATTTGATATAAAATATTTTTATTAAAAGCTGCAAATGAAAGTAAAATCTTGATTGCCTCTAACCTTGCCACAAGGGCAAAAGTTTCTTTGTATTTAATACCTTTTTGCTGACAATAGCCTTGAGCTACAAGTCTAGCCTTGTTTTCTACCACTTCACCTTTATCATTTCACTTGTTTATGAAAATCCACATGGTTCCAATAAGTTTATTTAATTTGGGCCTAAGAACTTGATCTCATACATCAATTCTCCTAAACAGGTTTAGTTCTTCTCGCATGGCCAATATCTATCCATCTCGTAATAAGGCTTCATCTAGTGATGCAGGTTCAATTTCTGACAAGAGTCCAAATATTGATGTTTCTTTGAAAGCTAACCTGGTCTTCAAAGGATCATTCACATTTCCTATCATAAGAGAGTCTAGATGTGATGATTTGTATTTTCATCCAAGTCTAGGTTCTTGAAGCACTTGACTAGTAGATGGTTCATCGTTACTTGTTGATAATTCTTCATCATATGCATATTTTTTTCTTGTTTTAGCCTTTAATTATCTTATTTCACCTTAGTTATTAGTTAATTTTAGGATTTATTTGATATAGTTTGTTAACTTTAGTTCTTAAATTTAATGGCGTGTATGTTTTCATTTATTTGATTAAGTAGGTATTTGTTGTAGATTTATGATGTTTCGTTAGTTTAGTGCAGTGTTGAATTTTGGTGAGAAATCAACATGACTCATGTGGAGTATTTCAACCATATATGGAGTTGTAGATGTCAAAATGAAGTCAAACTAGGTGCAACTAAAAGCTAAGATCCATAGCTACAACTTTCATGAAGACATCGAAACCAAATTCGGACTCAAAAGAGGATAAAAATGCAGTAAACTCCAGATAACAAATTATGTGCGCTAGAGCGCAAATGCTTGCGCCTAGGGCGCAATTTTACAAAATTTTGACAAATTGTTTCTCTCCATGAGCACATGACGCGTTGCAGAATGCATGAAAGTGTATTTTTATCACTTCTTAGAGATCTTTTTGGCTGTTTTGAAGTGTGGAGACATGTGCTCTAGCAAAGAAACTCATAGGAGGTTGTTTCTAACACCATTGAAAGAGTTTTATCAAGAATCATTCATGAATATTTCTTATAATTCTTCTTTAATCTCTATCTTTTGCTTCTTTGTATGTCATCTATAAATACTACCACAAAATTATCTAAGTATGGTTTAAAAATCCTATTTATGCAATCCATGAACACAGCTGGGGCATTGGTTACACCAAAAAGGCATAACCAAAAATTCATTGTGCCCATACCTAGTTCTAAAGGTTGTTTTTGGTACATCCTCTGATTTTATTCTAATTTGTTGGTACCCTTATCTCAAGTCAATTTTGGAGAACATAGTGGCTCCTCCTAATTGGTCTAAAAGGTCATCAATTATGGGCAGATGGTACTTATTCTTGTTAGTCACTTTATGAAATTTTCTATAATCTATGCATAACCTCATACTGCCATCAATTATGGGCAGAGGATACTTATTCTTGGATGCGGTTTTAAAACACCTAAATGCGAAAATTCAATTTCCTTACACTCTACTTCTCCTCATCCATAATAACCCAAAACAATTTCTTTAAAGAATTTCAGTGCCCAAAACTCTCATTCTAGAAGAAGTTAATGTAACAGAACTCATAGTTTCACATACGCATCAGAGGTAGCAACAATAACGAGCAGAAATCGTGCTCGACAAGCATACTGACCTTAAATTAAGGTTTGCGCATCTAATTAAATTTTCCTAAGATATAATTCATTCACAAACATCACACAACCAGAGATAAGCTACATGCACATTCTAATTTAACAGAGACTGGAATTTTCAATGAAATCCCTATGTACTAAATTTCCTTTTTTCTCACTATTCTAGTTCTTCCATTCCCTTTTTCCCAAACAAATTTCAGAATTTGTAATAAAATTTAATCCCGAATCTCACATGATAAAAAGCTTTAATGTATAGAAGGTAAATAACTCATTGTTGGTTGTTTTGTGAGAGAATGTTAGAGTTTGAACATGAAACACCCCGAGTTTAAAACACAGCGCGAGTGTATTTTTTTTTTCTTTTCACATAAAATAAATCAATAAAAGAATTTTCAGAATTAATTCAAGGGTATTAAAAAAAAAAATTCATCAGTTCATTTCAAAAGAGAACACCCGGCCTATGGCCACTAAACAGTATCAGAGTGCGGAAAATACAGCGGAAAAGTCATACATTAATTCCCAAAATAAATTACATTTCCCAAAACTCAAGACCCTATACAAAAGTCTAGTCTGATCATGCACTAAGCTACAGTAGCACGGCCTCCACCGTATTCTCTATAAGTCTCGTCTTCAGCCAACCGTTTGTCCTTCTGCGTTGTCCACGGATACTCCGTACGTAAAGATCAGGGGAAACTAACGACGTTTCCGTCGTTATTGTATCTGTCGGTAGGACGGGTTCGGGTAACATCTGAGGGCAAAGCCCAATTTCCACAATATAATGGCAAGGGTCACCGACCGAAATTAACAAATAATCATATAGCATATATTTCACAGCAACAAATATATACATGGCATATCGTATAACAATGATGGAAATAATGATGCTCATTTGAAATTCAATGACATATATGCCTTTTCAAAAACAAGAGCCAATGAATATGAAAAATATGTGGTTAAGTACAACCAACACTTCAGCAATCACAATCATTAATCAGAAATTCAGATTCTAATAAGTACTCACACATATTCAATTTCCACTCATCATCATAATCCAATCGTGATCCACCGGTCAACCCCTCGATGCAATATGTATATGCTCATGTATACAATATCTTGGAATTACCAAGGTGCAGTCGCTCAACAGACCAGCACAATATGTTTGACTTTAACGTCCCTCAAGACCAAGGTGCAATCGCTCAACAGATCAGCACCTAGTGCAGTCGCTCAACAGACCAGCACTCGTGCAGTCGCTCAACAGACCAGCACGTTATACATCTTTGAATGGACCACCACGAACACGCGGCCACTCTACAACCCATCACGGTTACTACATTCACGTGTATTAGCCTCTCACAGGCCAAATACACAGAAGTTAAATCCTCGCACGGATAGAATGGACCACCACGAACACGCGGCCATTCCGTAGCTCGAGTAGAATAGACCGTCTAATACACGCGGAACTACTCTGACCCCGGATAGAACAGACCGTCTAATACATGCGGAACTATTATATAACCCATGGTTACTACTTAACTTCGCGGCCCATCACGGTCACCGCATCAATTCTATGGCCCATCGCGGTCACCACCTGACTATGCAATGCATGAATATGCAGTGTTTTCTCTTCACCGAAAACAGTATGCAAAATCATACAAATTCATGCCATCCCACCATATTTCAAAACATCTCAACATAATCAATATCATCAACAACACATCAATGATTAAACGGTCAAGCAATCATTAATAATTCACATTATCTCACAAATCCATACTTAATCATCTCAACTCTTTCCATTATTCCCCAAACTCTTAAAATTCACAAAACAGTGTTTAAAACTGAGTTTTCGGGAAAATACGAATCTGTATTCGAATACAGCCTCTCTGTATTTGAATACAGGAGCCAAAACACCCCTGGTAATCGAATACATAGGCAGTCTCAGTGCACAAATCAACATCTTTCACTACATCAGTAAAGTCTAAAAAACTTCATCACCACGTCCTCAAAATATCACCAAAAGTTCCATTTTAATTCACCACAACATTCCCAATATCCCCTAAACACTCAGGGTTTACAAAACACTCTTAATAACTTGGAATTTTCTGAAAACTCGAATCTGTATTCGAATACAGACCCCTTGTATTTGAATACAGAAGCATGAAACTGCAATTTTAACATTCTGTATTCGAATACAGCATGCCTGTAGTCGAATACAGAAGACAAAACCAGAATGATCAACATCAGAAGCAGAACTAGAATGATCAACATCAGATCATCAGAAAACAGAACCAGAATCAGAATGATTAACATCAGAACATCAGGAATAGAACCAGAATCAGAATGATTAACATCAAAATATCAGGAACAAAACTAGAATCAGAATTATCAACACTAGAACATCAGAAACAGAACCAGAATCAGAATGAATAACACCAGAATCATCAGAAGCAAAACAGAATGATTCACACCAGAATCATCAGAAGCAAAACAGAATGATTCACACCAGAATCATCAGAAGCAAAATAGAATGATTCACACCAGAATCATCAGAAGCAAAACCGAATGATTCACACCAGAATCATCAGAAGCAAAACAGAATGATTCGCACCAGAATCATCAAAAGCAAAATAGAATGATTAACACCAGAATCATCAAAAGCAAAACAGAATGATTCACACTAGAATCATCAGAAGCAAAACAGAATGATTTGCACCAAAATCATCAGAAGCGAAACAGAATGATTCACACCAGAATCATCAGAAGCAAAACAGAATGATTCCCACCAGAATCATCAGAAGCAAAACAGAATGGTTAACACCAGAATCATCAAAAGCAAAATAGAATGGTTAACACCAGAATCATCAGAAGCAAAACAGAATGATTCACACCAGAATCATCAGAAGCAAAACAGAATGGTTAACACCAGAATCATCAGAAGCAGAAACAGAATGATTAACATCAAAATCATCAGAAGCAGAAATACGATGATTAACATCAGAATCATCAGAAGCAGAAACAGGATGATTAACATCAAAATCATCAGAAGTAGAAATAGGATGATTAACATCAAAATCATCAGAAGTAGAAACAGGATGATTAACATCAGAAACATCAGAAGCAGAAACAGAATGATTAACATTGTAACACCCCGAGTTTAAAACACAGCGCGGGTGCATTTTTTTTTTAAATAATTAAAATGAGTTTTTCAAAATTAATAACAAGGGAATTAAAATAAAATTAGTTCATTTCAAAGATTATCACCCAATCGGTGTCAGAGTGCGGAAAATACAGCGGAAAAAGTAACACATTAATTCCCAAAATAAAATTACATTTCCCAAAATTCAAAACCGTATACAAAAGCCTAGACTGATCATGCACTAAGCTACAGTAGCACGGTCTCCACCGTATCCTCTATAAGTCTTGTCTTCAACCAACCATCCGTCCCTCTGCGTCATCCACGTAGACTCCGTACGTAAAGATCAGGGGAAACTAACGACATTTCCGTCGTTAGTGTATCCGTCGGTAGGACGGGTTCGGGTAACATCTGAGGGCAAAGCCCAAAGTCCACAATATAATGGCAAGGGGTCACCGACCGAAAATAACAAATAATCACATAGCATATATTGCACAACAACATGTATAATCATGGTATAACATATGATGATGAGGAAAAATCATGCTCATTTGAAAATTTATAACTTTCATGTCTTTTCAAAACAGCAGTCAATGATTATGAAGTATGCGGTAAGTACAAACACACGTGAACAAAACACAATCATTAATTCAGAATTTCAGATTCTGAACAGCACTCACACACATTAATTTCCAACATTCGTCATATAAACAATTGTGACACACCGGTCAAATCCCTCAATGTAATGCATATATGCTCATGCATAATTTTCTTGGAATCACCAAGGTGCAGTCACTCACAGACCAGCACAATTTAACGGCCCTCATGACCAGGGTGCAATCGCTCACAGATCAGCACCAGTGTAGTCGTTCACAGACCAGCACTCGTGCAGTCGCTCACAGATCAGTACCTAGTGCAGTGGCTCACAGACCAGCACTCGTGCAATCGCTCACAGATCAGCACGTGGTTGCGCATTTCAGGATACAGACGCTCACAGTCCAGTACCAGTGCAGTCGCTCACAGACCAGCACTTATATACCAAGGTACAATCGCTCACAGATCAGTACCTAGTACAGTCGCTCACAGACCAGCACTCGTGCAATCGCTCACAGATCAGCACGTGGTTGCGCGTTACTCTGTGGCCCATCGCGGTACCACTTGACTATGCAATGCATGAATATGCAATGTTTCACTTCTCTAGAAACAGAATGCAACTCAGAAAATCCATGCCTCTCAAACAAATTTAAAATAACTTCGCATAGTCAAAAATCATCATCACAAGCATGATTAAACAGTAAATTAATCATTCACATTTTGAAATGTTTTCCCAAATCTGCGATTTTTCTGGGATTCACGAATCTGTATTCGAATACAGCTCTTCTGTATTCGAATACAGAAGCCAAAAACAGAATAGAATCACTCTCTGTATTCAAATACAGCCCTCTGGTATTCGAATACAGAGGCAGATTTCAGTGCATAAATCAACTTCTTTCATTACATCAGTAAAGTTTTTAAAACTTCATCACCACTACTTCAAAATCTCATCAAAGGTTTCACTTTAACTCACCACAACATCCCCAGTATTCCCCAGACATTCAGGGTTTTCATAACACTCTTAAAACTTGAAATTTTCTGAAAATTCGAATCTGTATTCGAATACAGACCCCCTGTATTCGAATACAGAAGCAGGAAATTGCAATTTAACATTCTATATTCGAATACAGCATGACTGTAGTCGAATACAGGAGTTCAACCTTTGGAAAATTCAGCCTTTTCTCCCATGTCACTTAAAGGTTTTCAAACATCTTTCTCTCCTCTTTAAAACCATTTCACAGACCTCTTTTCAAATCATTTAAACCTTCTCAGAGTTTCTCAACACTTCAAAACTCACATGACAGTGATTAAAACTTGTTTTTCTGGAAAACACGAATCTGTATTCGAATACACCTTCATTGTATTCGAATACAGAAGCTGAAAATGGAGTTTCTGGAAAAACTCGAATCTGTAGTCGAATACAGCATGCCTATAGTCGAATACAGATGCGAATACAGTGTGAAAATTTCACTTCTGTATTCGAATACGACATGATCGTAGCCGAATACAGATGCGAATACATAAGCAAAATCTTTCCTCTATATTCGGATACAGGGGCTCCTATTCGAATACAGGTTTGAAAACTTTAAATAAAACAGAAACCTGGAAGGTTGTATTCGAATACACACATGTTGTAGTCGAATACACCTTCGAAACCAGTGAAAGTTCAACCCTTTTCAAACTGTTTTCTTTAAACAAAACAACCAAAATATCAAACAGATTCTGCACTTTTAAAAAAAAACCTTTCCTCATTTAAAATCCCTTTTTCCTTTAACTCATCAACACCACCAGAATCACACAAAACAACCAGAATCAGAGTCATCAATATCACCAGAAATCACACAAAACAACCAGAATTAGAATCATTTTCATCACCAGAATCACACGAGACACAACAGAATCATCCAGTTTTTCAAACCATCAGCACATCATTTAAACATTGCAGTTTCCTCACTCATCAGAACAAACATGCAAGTATTCAGTTTCTCAAAACACCAGAATGACATGCAAATACTCAGCTTCATCAAACATCAGAAACATGCAACTACTCAGTTTCTTCAAACATTAGAAAAATGCAAATACTCAGTTTCTTCAAACATTAGAATAACATGCAAGCATCACTGAACAACAAACCTCAACAGAATGCATTTTTGCAATTTAAGACCATTTTCAAAACAGTTTTAAGACATGTATTTTAACCATCATTAAAATAACATGCAAACATTTTCCAGCTTTCACCCATAAGTAAAACAGTATGTTTTATTAGAAAAACAGCCAGCAACAACCATCAGGATAATCACATATCAACAAAAATGCATTTTCTTTCAAAATGTCATTTTTCGAAAATAGCTTTTCTTTTAAAAACAGAACTGAAACAGCACAATTTATGGCCCTAATGCAGCTAAAAGATGGAAGGTGCCCTTACCCTTGTAGCGTGCTCTGCTATTTCTCTTGTTCCTGCTGCGTTCCCTTTTCTGCGTCCAAAAACGGTGAAGCTGTTCCCTGAGTTTGCTGCTGCAAAACTGGGCTCTTTCTCTTCGTATTGAGGTGGGGATTAACTTTACTACTGTGGGTTTTCTGGTTTGATGGTTGGAATTTCAGTTAATGGTGTTTGAAGGAATTTCCCTCTCTTTAAATTTGAATTCGGGAATGGCAGAAACAGAGACAGAATGGGAGAGGAGATGGAGTTGGTGCATGCAATATGGGCAGTGAGGAGGAAGGAATGGTGTTCTGACTTTACCATCCTTCTCACTCCTATTTATAGACTCTCATGGTGCCACCTCACTTGCCACATGTCTGATTTTCCAGCTTTTTAATTGTCTTGCAATTAGCCACTAATCCTTACTTAATGGTCTAATTAATTTAATTACTTGAAATTAAATTAATTTAATTCTTCACCTAATAATTTAATTCATCTTCCAAATAAATATTTATATATATATATATATATTCACTTCAATCATACATATATTAAATATTTACAAAAATTCCCAAAATGCCCTTGACAATAATTCCAAAATTAATATTTAAAATTAAGGGTCTTACAATACTACCCCCCTTAAATTAGTTTCGTCCTCGAAACTACACGTCCGTAAATAATTGAGGGTATTGTTCCTTCATTTTACTTTCCAATTCCCAGGTTGCGTCTCCAGTAGTCGGATTCCAAATCACCTTGACTAGTGGGACTTCCTTGTTTCTCAATTGCTTAATCTTCCTGTCTTCGATCCTCACCGGAAATACTTCAAACGACAGGTTGTCCCTTAGCTGAATTGTATCAGGCTCGATTACATGTGTCGGGTTTGCAATGTACTTTCTTAGCTGCGACACATGAAATACGTCGTGAATGTTGGACAGTATTGGAGGTAACGCAATCCGATAGGCCAATGGTCCAATACGTGCAATAATCTGGTATGGCCCAATAAATTTAGGAGTCAACTTCCTTGACTTAATAGCTCTGCCAACACCAGTTGTAGGCATAACCCTCAAAAACACATGATCGCCCTGCTCGAATTCCAAGGGTCTGCGGCGCTTGTCCGCATAACTCTTCTGACGATCTTGTGAAGCCTTCATTTTCTCTTGTATTCTCTTGATCTTCTCTGTGGTCTGTTCCACCATCTCTGGTCCGACAATCATGCTTTCTCCGTCCTTATACCAGCATAAGGGCGTTTGACACTTGCGTCAGTATAATGCTTCATAGGGCGCCATTCCAATGCTAGCGTGGAAACTGTTGTTGTAGGTGAATTCAATCAATGGCAGAACGTCATCCCAACTCCCTCTGTCATCCAACACGCATGCTCTTAAGAGATCTTCTAAACACTGATTTGTTCTCTCGGTTTGTCCATCCATTTGTGGGTGGTAGGCTGAACTCAATTTCAATTTTGTGCCCAAAGCTTCATGCAACGCTCCCCAAAAATGAGACGTGAATTTTGGGTCACGGTCAGATACTATCCTTGATGGAACGCCGTGTAACCTCACAATCTCAGCGATGTAGATTTCCGTCAGCTTATCTACCTTATAAGTGGTCCTTACCGGTAAGAAATGTGCGGACTTTGTCAAACGGTCCACTATTACCCAAATTGAATCATTCTTTTTCCTTGTCTTGGGCAGTCCTGTTATGAAATCCATGGAAATGTTGTCCCACTTCCACTCCGGTATATCCAAAGGTTGCAGCATTCCAGCAGGTCGTTGATGTTCCACTTTCTCTTTCTGACAAGTCAAACAAGCGGATACATATTCTGCTACGTCCCTCTTCATCCCTGGCCACCAGAAGTTCTGTCTTAAGTCCTGGTACATCTTGGTCGCTCCAGGATGAATACTCAGTTTACTCTTGTGAGCCTATTCCAAAATCGCCCTCCTCATCTCTGTAACTTCCGGCACACAAACTCTTCCATTACATCTCAGAATGTTATCTGTTCCTACCCTGAATTCCGTTGTCTGTCCTTACGCTATTAGGTTCCTCTTTTCTTGAATTAATGCGTCATCTTGCAGGTTTGCAATCTCCTCAAGTAATCCACTCGAAATTGTTATCATTCCACACTTTAGCATTCCTGGTGCAAACTTCACGTCCAAGTGTAGGTCTCTAAATGCTTCCCACAACTCTTGTTCTCTGGCCATTATCATTGACGATACTGACACACTCTTTCGACTTAATGCATCAGCCACCACATTGGCCTTTCCAGGGTGGTACTGCAATGAGAAGTCAAAATCCTTGAGGGTCTCCATCCATCTTCTCTGACGCATGTTCAATTCCTTCTGCTCAAACAGATATTTCAAGCTTTTATGATCACTAAACACCGTGAATGTGCATCCATACAAGTAGTGTCTCCAGACTTTTAACGCAAATACGACAGCAGCAAGCTCTAAATCATGGGTAGGGTAGTTCCGTTCATGAGTATTTAACTGCCTTGAGGCTTTCTTGTGCTGCATCAAAACACATCCCAGACCTTGGTGAGATGCATCACAGTAAACTTCATATGGTTCCTCTGGCTGTGGCAGCACTAATACGGGCGAGGTTGTCAATTTCTCCTTTAGCAACTGAAAACTCTCCTCACACTTCTCCGTCCATGCAAACGGGTGATTCCTCCTGGTGAGTTGTGTCAGAGGAGCTACAATCTTAGCGAATCCTTCAATGAATCTTCTGTAGTACCCCGCTAATCCGACAAAACTTCTTATGTCTGTGATAGTCTGAGGCTGTTTCCAGGCAAGAATTGTCTCAATCTTTGCCGGATCCACAGCGATTCCTTCTTTGGTTATTACGTGTCCCAAGAAATTCACTTTGTCTAGCCAAAATTCGCACTTTGACAAATTGGCAAGCAGCTGCTTTTCGCGTAAGACTTCAAGAACTTGGCATAAGTGCTCTTCATGTTCTTCTTCATCCTTCGAATAAATCAAAATATCGTCGATGAATACCACCACAAACTTATCTAGAAATGGGCTGAATATCCTATTCATGTAATCCATGAAAATTGCTGGTGCATTCGTAACTCCAAAAGGCATAACGAGATATTCATAATGTCCGTAACGAGTTCTGAAAGCAGTCTTTTGAATATCTCCTTCTCTTACTCGAATCTGATTGTATCCCGACTTCAAATCAATCTTTGAAAACACCGCTGCACCCCTCAATTGGTCCATCAAATCGTCAATGCGCGGTAAAGGGTAACGGTTCTTGATAGTCACCTTGTTAAGCTGTCGATAATCTACACATACACGCGAACTTCCATCCTTCTTCTTAACCAACAATACCGGTGCTCCCTATGGCGACACACTTGGTCTGATAAATCCTTTCTCCAACAAGCCTTCAATCTGACCCTTAAGCTCGTAGTCGAATACAAGTTTGAAAACTTAAGTAAAATATAAGCTTGACAGGTTGTATTCGAATACACACATGTTTTATTTGAATACACCTTCGAAAACCAGTGAAATTTTCCTGAGATTTCAACCCTTTTCAAACTGTTTTCTTTTAAAAACAAATAACCAAACATTAAAACAGATTCAGCAGTTTTTCTAGACAATACTTTCCTCATTAAAAATCCCTTTTCTTTTTAAATCATCAACATCACAAGAATCATTCACAACAGAAATAGAATCAGACTCATCAACACCAAATCATCCAAAAACATAAACAGAATGATCAATCATCAGAACATCACACAGCATTTCAGCTTTCTCAATATCAGAATAACATGCAAGCATTTCAGCTCTCACAACACATCAGAATAACATGCAACCTTTTCAGCTTTCACCACACATCAGAAAAACATGCAAGCATTTCAGCCTTCACAACACATCAGAATCACATGCAAGCATTACAGAGCAGCAAAACACCAACAGAATGCATTTTTTTTTTGCATTTCAAAACCATTTTCAAAACAGTTTTATGAACATGCATTTTAATCATGTTTAAAATAACATACAAGACATTTTTCCACTTTCCCAAATAAACAACACAACTTTTAGTGCATTCAGCCCAAACAGCAATTATCACAGAGCTTTTTAAAACATCAAAAAAATGCATTTTTCATTTCTTTCAAGCAACAGGCAAACCAGTTTCAAAACAATAATGAAAACACTAGTAATGCCATGAAAGTTATGCACTTACAGCCCTAATGCAACTAGAAAGTGGAAAGTGCCCTTACCCTTGTTGCGTGTTCTGCTACTTCTCTTGTTTCTGCTGTCGTTCCCGTTTTCCCGTCAAAAATCGGCGAAACTCCCGCCTGCGTTTGTTGCTACGAAACTGGGTTCTTTAGCTCCGTAATGGTATGGGTAATAACTTTTGTACTGGGGTTTTGGTGTTTCGGTGCTTGGATTTCCAAGTAATGGCACTTTTGAGGAACTTCCTCTTTTCTCTTTGAAATCGTGAAACAGCTTTCAGCAAACAGAAAACAGAATAGGAGGGAAGGGTGCTATTACATGCAGCACTGTTACATGCAGTATGGGCAGTGAGGAAGGAGGGATGGTGTTCTGATTTCACCATCCTTCTCACTCCTATTTATAGGCTTTTGTGGTGCCACCTCACCAAAAATAATGTTAAAATAATGATGAATCCTTCAGCACTTAATTGTCTTGTAATTAGCCACTAATCCTCAATTAACTGTCCGATTAATTTAATAACTCGTAATTAAATTAATTTAATCTTCATCCAATAATTTTTATTCATCCTCCAAAATAAATATTTATATATATATTTACTCAAAACATACATATATTAAATATTTTACAAATATCTCCAAATACACTTAAAATTAATTCCATAATTTTAATTAAAATTTAAGGGTCTTACATTACCACCCCCCTTAAATTAGTTTCATCCTCGAAACTACATATCGATGAACAACTGAGGATATTGTTCCCTAATCTTACTCTCCAGTTCCCAAGTTGCGTCTCCAATAGTCGGGTTCCAGATCACTTTGACTAGTGGGACTTTCTTGTTTCTCAACTGTTTAATCTTCCTGTCTTCAAGCCTTACAGGGAATACTTCAAATGACAGGTTGTCCCTCAGCTGAATCGTATCCGGCTCAATCACATGTGACGGGTCTGCAATGTATTTCCTTAACTGCAACACATGAAATACGTCGTGGATATTGGATAGTATGGGAGTTAAAGCAATCCGATAAGCCAAACGTCCAATAAGCGCAGTAATCTGGTATGGTCCAATAAATGTCGGAGTCAACTTTCTTGACTTTATAGCTCTGCCAACACCAGTTGTAGGCGTAACCCTTAGGAATACATGATCACCCTGCTCAAATTCCAAAGGTCTGCGACGCTTGTCCGCATAACTCTTCTAACGATCTTGCGAAACCTTCATTTTCTCTTGTATCCTCTTGATTTTCTCTGTAGTTTGTTCCACCATCTCAGGTCCAACAATCATACTCTCTCCGTCCTTATACCAGCATAAAGGCGTCTGACACTTGCGTCCATACAAAGCCTCGTAGGGTGCCATTCCAATACTTGCGTGAAAACTGTTGTTGTAAGTGAACTCGATCAAGGGCAACACCTCATCCCAGTTTCCTCTGTCATCCAACACACATGCTCTTAATAGATCTTCCAAGGACTGATTTGTTCTCTCAGTCTATCCGTCTGTTTGTGGATGATAAGCGGAACTCAATTTACTCTTATGAGCCTCTTCCAAAATCATTCTCCTCAAATCTGCAACTTCCGGTACACAAACTCTTCCATTACATCTCAGAATGTTATCTGGTCCGACCCTTCAGCTCGCTTAATTCCAATGACGACATCCGGTACGGCGCAATTGAAATAGGTCCAGTTCCTGGGTGCAAATCAATGAAGACCTCCACCTCTCTCACCGGGGGTAATCCTGGAATTTCTGATGGAAATACGTCTGGATATTCTTTGACTAACACCACATCTTCTATGTTCACATCAATCTTGGTCTCCACGTTAGCCAATCATAAAAATTCCTGAGTTCCTTCTCTCAGAGATACTTCGAGTTTGTTAGCAGCCAAATACCGAACGACTCCCAATTCACCTCCTTGTGAGCTGATCCCATTAGAAGCCTTGTACTTCTCACCAATATTCTGCATCCCATAACAGCAGATATGTGACATAGTTGACCTTTACCGCTGCTCGGCAATTAATCATTTCGAAGATTTTCTCCATCTCTTGAATCCACTGGTCCGCTCTTTCTGGACCCTCATCACCCTTGAACTTGGGAGGATTATGACGACGAAAATCCTCTAGTCCTCTAGATTCAGCTGCGCGAATCTCTCTTTCCCTCTTCTCCAGATCTCGTTGAGTCTTTGCAGCCGTCTGTGCAGCAACAGACATAACCATGTTGTTCATTGCTCCAGCCATCCTATCATCCCGGCTGACGTTTGCTCTTGTAGTGTCGTCTCTTCTTTGGAGGCATTGTTCCTTACAAAACCATCATCAAGTAGAAGTCTCGCACTACTTGGAATAATTCCAAAACTTAACACATCATCACTTCAGTCACACCACAACTTCCACAAGACTTGACACTTTAACTACTTGCTCCTATGCATGATCAGCTAATGACTCAAAACAATTACTTTAATCAGAGCTTTTAACCCAAAACTTTAACCAAATGCTCTGATACCACAATTGTAACACCCCGAGTTTAAAACACAGCGCGAATGTATTTTTTTTTCTTTTCACATAAAATAAATCAATAAAAGAATTTTCAGAATTAATTCAAGGGAATTAAAATAAAATTTTCATCAGTTCATTTCAAAAGAGAACACCCGGCCTGTGGCCACTAAACAGTATCAGAGTGCGGAAAATACAGATGAAAAGTCATACATTAATTCCCAAAATAAATTACATTTCCCAAAACTCAAGACCCTATACAAAAGTCTAGTCTGATCATGCACAAAGCTACAGTAGCACGGTCTCCACCGTATTCTCTATAAGTGTCGTCTTCAGCCAACCGTCTGTCCTTCTGCGTTGTCCACGGATACTCCGTACGTAAAGATCAGGGGAAACTAACGACGTTTCCTTCGTTAGTGTATCCGTCGGTAGGACGGGTTCGGGTAACATCTGAGGGCAAAGCCCAATTTCCACAATATAATGGCAAGGGTCACCGACCGAAATTAACAAATAATCACATAGCATATATTTCACAGCAACAAATATATACATGGCATATCGTATAACAATGATGGAAATAATGATGCTCATTTGAAATTCAATGACATATATGCCTTTTCAAAAACAGTAGCCAATGAATATGAAAAATATGTGGTAAGTACAACCAACACTTCAGCAATCACAATCATTAATCAGAAATTCAGATTCTAATAAGTACTCACACATATTCAATTTCCACTCATCATCATAATCCAATCGTGACCCACCGGTCAACTCCTCGATGCAATATGTATATGCTCATGTATACAATATCTTGGAATTACCAAGGTACAGTCGCTCAACAGACCATCACAATATGTTTGACTTTAACGTCCCTCAAGACCAAGGTGCAATCGCTCAACAGATCAGCACCTAGTGCAGTCGCTCAACAGACCAGCACGTTATACATCTTTGAATGGACCACCACGAACACGCGGCCACTCTACAACCCATCACGGTTACTACATTCACGTGTATTAGCCTCTCACAGGCCAAATACACAGAAGTTAAATCCTCGCACGGATAGAATGGACCACCACGAACACGCGGCCATTCCGTAGCTCGAGTAGAATAGACCGTCTAATACACGCGGAACTACTCTGACCCCGGATAGAACAGACCGTCTAATACATGCGGAACTATTATATAACCCATGGTTACTACTTAACTTTGCGGCCCATCACGGTCACCGCATCAACTCTGTGGCCCATCGCGGTCACCACCTGACTATGCAATGCATGAATATGCAGTGTTTTCTCTTCACCGAAAACAGTATGCAAATTCATAAAAATTCATGCCATCCCACCATATTTCAAAACATCTCAACATAATCAATATCATCAACAACACATCAATGATTAAACAGTCAAGCAATCATTAATAATTCACATTATCTCACAAATTCCATACTTAATCATCTCAAGTCTTTCCATTATTCCCCAAACTCTTAAAATTCACAAAACAGTGTTTAAAACTGAGTTTTCTGGAAAATATGAATCTGTATTCGAATACAGGAGCCAAAACAGTGCAAAATTACACTCTGTATTCGACTACAGCCCCCCTGGTAGTCGAATACATAGGCAGTCTCAGTGCACAAATCAACATCTTTCACTACATCAGTAAAGTATCAAAAACTTCATCACCACGTCCTCAAAATATCACCAAAAGTTCCATTTTAATTCACCACAACATTCCCAATATCCCCCAAACACTCAGGGTTTACAAAACACTCTTAAAAACTTGGAATTTTTTGAAAACTTGAATCTGTATTCGAATACAGACCCCTTGTATTCGAATACAGAAGCATGAAACTGCAATTTTAACATTCTGTATTCGAATACAACAAGCCTGTAGTCGAATACAGAAGACAAAACCAGAATGATCAACATCAGAACATCAGAAGCAGAACCAGAATGATCAACATCAGATCATCAGAAAACAGAACCAGAATCAAAATGATTAACATCAGAACATCAGGAACAGAACTAGAATCAGAATGATTAACATCAAAACATCAGGAACAGAACTAGAATCAGAATTATCAACACTAGAACATCAGAAACAGAACCAGAATCAGAATGAATAACACCAGAATCATCAGAAGCAAAACAGAATGATTCACACCAGAATCATCAGAAGCAAAATAGAATGATTCACACCAGAATCATCAAAAGCAAAACCGAATGATTCACACCAGAATCATCAGAAGCAAAACAGAATGATTCCCACCAGAATCATCAGAAGCAAAACAGAATGGTTAACACCAAAATCATCAGAAGCAAAACAGAATGATTCACACCAGAATCATCAGAAGTAAAACAGAATGATTCACACCAGAATCATCAGAAGCAAAACAGAATGATTCACACCAGAATCATCAGAAGAAAAACAGAATGATTCACACCAGAATCATCAGAAGCAAAATAGAATGATTCACACCATAATCATCAGAAGCAAAACAAAATGATTCCCACCAGAATCATCAGAAGCAAAACAGAATGATTCCCACCAGAATCATCAGAAGCAAAATAGAATGGTTAACACCAGAATCATCAGAAGCAAAACAGAATGATTCACACCAGAATCATCAGAAGCAAAACAGAATGGTTAACACCAGAATCATCATAAGCAAAAATAGAATGATTAACATCAAAATCATCAGAAGTAGAAATAGGATAATTACCATCAGAATCATCAGAAGCAGAAATAGGATAATTAACATCAAAATTATCATAAGCAGAAACAGAATGATTAACATCAAAATCATCAGAAGCAGAAATAGGATGATTAACATCACAATCATCAGAAAACAGAACCAGAATCAGAATGATTAACATCAGAACATCAGGAACAGAACCAAAATCAGAATGATTAACATCATAACATCAGGAACAGAACTATAATCAGAATCATCAACACTAGAACATCAGAAACAGAACCAGAATCAGAATGATTTACACCAGAATCATCAGAAGTAAAACAAAATGATTCACACCAGAATCATCAGAAGCAAAACAGAATGATTCACACCAGAATCATCATAAGGAAAACAGAATAATTCACACCAGAATCATCGAAAGCAAAATCGAATGATTCACACCTGAATCATCAGAAGCAAAACAGAATGATTCACACCAGAATCATCAGAAGCAAAACAGAATGATTCACACCAGAATCATCAGAAGCAAAACAGAATGATTCACACCAGAATCATCAGAAGCAAAATAGAATGATTCACACCAGAATCATCAGAAGCAAAACAGAATGATTCGCACCAAAATCATCATAAGCAAAACAGAATGATTCACAGCAAAATCATAAGCAAAACAGAATGATTCCCACCAGAATCATCGGAAGCAAAACAGAATGGTTAACACCAGAATCATCATAAGCAAAACAGAATGGTTATCACCAGAATCATCAGAAGCAGAAACAAAATGATTAACATCAAAATCATCAGAAGCAGAAATAGGATGATTACCATCTGAATCATCAGAAGGAGAAACAGGATAATTCACATCAGAATCATCAGAAGCAGAAACAGAATGATTAACATCAAAATCATCAGACTTAGAAATAGGATGATTAACATCAGAATCATCAGAAGTAGAAACAGGATGATTAACATCAGAATCATCAGAAGTAGAAACAGGATGATTATCAGAATCATCAGAAGCAGAAACAGAATGATTAACATCAAAATCATCAAAAGCAGAAATAGGATGATTAACATCAGAATCATCAGAAGCAGAAACAGGATGATTAACATCAAAATCATCAGAAGCCAAAATAAGGATGATTAACATCAGAATCATCAAAGTAGAAACAGGATGATTAACATCAGAACCATCAGAAGCAGAAACAGAATGATTAACATCAAAATCATCAGAAGCAGAAATAGGATGATTAACATCAGAATCATCAAAAGTAGAAACAGGATGATTAACATCAGAATCATCAGAAGCAGAAACAGGATGATTGTCAGAATCATCAGAAGCAGAATCAGAATGATTAACACCAGAATCATAAGAAGCAAAACAGAATGATTCACACCAGAATCATCAGAAGCAAAACAGAATGATTCACACCAGAATCATCAGAAGCAAAACAGAATGATTCACACCAGAATCATCAGAAGCAAAATAGAATGATTCACACCAGAATCATCAGAAGCAAAACAGAATGATTCGCACCAAAATCCTCATAAGCAAAATAGAATGATTCACACCAGGATCATCAGAACCAAAACAGAATGATTCCCACCAGAATCATTAGAAGCAAAACAGAATGGTTAACACCAGAATAATCAGAAGCAAAACAGAATGGTTAACACCAGAATCATCAGAAGCAAAACAGAATGATTCACACCAGAATCATCATAAGTAAAACAGAATGATTCACACCAAAATCATCAGAAACAAAACAGAATGATTCACACCAGAATCATTAGAAGAAAAACAGAATGATTCACACCAGAATCATCAGAAGCAAAATAGAATGATTCACACCATAATCATCAGAGGCAAAACAGAATGATTCCCACCAGAATCATCAGAAGCAAAACAGAATGATTCCCACCAGAATCATCAGAAGCAAAACAGAATGGTTAACACCAAAATCATCAGAAGCAAAACAGAATGATTCACACCAGAATCATCAGAAGTAAAACAGAATGATTCACACCAGAATCATCAGAAGCAAAACAGAATGATTCACACCAGAATCATCAGAAGAAAAACAGAATGATTCACACCAGAATCATCAGAAGCAAAATAGAATGATTCACACCATAATCATCAGAAGCAAAACAGAATGATTCCCACCAGAATCATCAGAAGCAAAACAGAATGATTCCCACCAGAATCATCAGAAGCAAAACAGAATGGTTAACACCAGAATCATCAGAAGCAAAACAGAATGATTCACACTAGAATCATCAGAAGCAAAACAGAATGGTTAACACCAGAATCATCATAAGCAAAAATAGAATGATTAACATCAAAATCATCAGAAGCAGAAATAGGATGATTACAATCAGAATCATCAGAAGCAGAAATAAGATAATTAACATCAAAATTATCAGAAGCAGAAACAGAATAATTAACATCAAAATCATCAGAAGCAGAAATAGGATGATTAACATCACAATCATCAGAAAACAGAACCAGAATCATAATGATTAACATCAGAACATCAGGAACAGAACCAAAATCAGAATGATTAACATCATAACATCAGGAACAGAACTATAATCAGAATCACCAACACTAGAACATCAGAAACAGAACCAGAATTAGAATGATTTACACCAGAATCATCAGAAGCAAAACAAAATGATTCACACCAGAATCATCAGAAGCAAAACAGAATGATTCACACCAGAATCATCACAAGCAAAACAGAATGATTCACACCAGAATCATCAAAAGCAAAACCGAATGATTCACACCTGAATCATTAGAAGAAAAACAGAATGATTCACACCAGAATCATCAGAAGCAAAACAGAATGATTAACACCAGAATCATCAGAAGCAAAACAGAATGATTCACACCAGAATCATCAAAAGCAAAATAGAATGATTCACACCAGAATCATCAGAAGCAAAACAGAATGATTCGCACCAAAATCATCATAAGCAAAACAGAATGATTCACAGCAAAATCATAAGAAGCAAAACAGAATGATTCCCACCAGAATCATCAGAAGCAAAACAGAATGGTTAACACCAGAATCATCATAAGCAAAACAGAATGGTTAACACCAGAATCATCAGAAGCAGAAACAAAATGATTAACATCAAAATCATCAGAAGCAAAAATAGGATGATTACCATCAGAATCATCAGAAGGAGAAACAGGATAATTCACATCAGAATCATCAGAAGCAGAAACAGAATGATTAACATCAAAATCATCAAACGTAGAAATAGGATGATTAACAACAGAATCATCAGAAGTAGAAACAGGATGATTAACATCAGAATCATCAGAAGTAGAAACAAGATGATTATCAGAATCATCAGAAGCAGAAACAGAATGATTAACATCAAAATCATCAAAAGCAGAAATAGGATGATTAACATCAGAATCATCAGAAGCAGAAACAGGATGATTAACATCAAAATCATCAGAAGCCGAAATAAGGATGATTAACATCAGAATCATCAAAGTAGAAACAGGATGATTAACATCAGAACAATCAAAAGCAGAAACAGAATGATTAACATCAAAATCATCAGAAGCAGAAATAGGATGATTAACATCAGAATCATCAAAAGTAGAAACAGGATGATTAACATCAGAATCATCAGAAGCAGAAACAGGATGATTATCAGAATCATCAGAAGCAGAATCAGAATGATTAACACCAGAATCATAAGAAGCAAAACAGAATGATTCACACCAGAATCATCAGAAGCAAAACAGAATGATTCACACCAGAATCATCAGAAGCAAAACAGAATGATTCACACCAGAATCATCAGAAGCAAAATAGAATGATTCACACCAGAATCATCAGAAGCAAAACAGAATGATTCGCACCAAAATCCTCATAAGCAAAATAGAATGATTCACACCAGAATCATCAGAACCAAAACAGAATGATTCCCACCAGAATCATTAGAAGCAAAACAGAATGGTTAACACCAGAATAATCAGAAGCAAAACAGAATGGTTAACACCAGAATCATCAGAAGAAAAACAGAATGATTCACACCAGAATCATCAGAAGCAAAACAGAATGGTTAACACCAAAATCATCAGAAGCAGAAACACAATGATTAACATCAAAATCATCAGAAGCAGAAATAGGATGATTACCATCAGAATAATCAGAAGCAGAAATAGGATGATTAACATCAGAATCATCAGAAGCAGAAACAGGATGATTAACATCAAAATCATCAAAAGCCGAAATAGGATATTTAACATCAGAATCATCAGAAGTAGAAACAGGATGATTAACATCAGAACCATCAGAAGCAGAAACAGAATGATTAACATCAAAATCATCAAAAGCAGAAATAGGATGATTAACATCAGAATCATCAGAAATAGAAACAGGATGATTAACATCAAAATCATCAGAAGCAGAAATAGGATGATTAACATCAGAACCATGAGAAGTAGAAACCGGATGATTAACATCAAAATCATCAGAAGCAGAAATAGGATGATTAACATCAGAATCATCAGAAGCAGAAACAGGATGATTAACATCAAAGTCATCAGAAGCAGAAACAGGATGATTAACATCAGAATCATCAGATGCAGAAACAGGATGATTTACATCAGAATCATCAGAAGCAAAAATCCTTCCTCTATATTCGACTACAGGGGCTCGTAGTCGAATACAAGTTTGAAAACTTAAGTAAAACAAAAGCTTGAATGGTTGTATTCGAATACACACATGTTGTATTCGAATACACCTTCGAAAACCAGTGAAATTTTCCTGAGATTTCAACGCTTTTCAAACTGTTTTCTTTTAAAAACAAATAACCAAACATTAAAACAGAGTCAGCACTTTTTCAAGACAATACTTTCCTCATTAAAAATCCCTTTTCTTTTTAAATCATCAACATCACCAGAATCATTCACAACAGAAACAGAATCAGACTCATCAACACCAAATCATCCAGAAACAGAAACAGAATGATCAATCATCAGAACATCACACAGCATTTCTGCTTTCTCAATATCAGAATAATATGCAAGCATTTCAGCTCTCACAACACATCAGAATAACATGCAAGCTTTTCAGCTTTCACCACACATCAGAATAACATGCAAGCATTTCAGCTTTCACTACACATCAGAATAACATGCAAGCATTACAGAGCAGCAAAACACCAACATAATGCACTTTTTTTTGCATTTCAAAACCATTTTCAAAACAGTTTTATGAACATGCATTTTAATCATGTTTAAAATAACATACAAGACATTTTTCCACTTTCCCAAATAAACAACACAACTTTTAGTGCATTCAGCCCAAACAGCAATCATCACAGAGCTTTTTAAAACATCAAAAAAATGCATTTTTCATTTCTTTCAAGCAACAGGCAAACCAGTTTCAAAACAATAATGAAAACACTAGTAATGCCATGAAAGTTTTGCACTTACAGCCCTAATACAACTAGAAAGTGGAAGGTGCCCTTACCCTTGTTGCGTGTTCTGCTACTTCTCTTGTTTTTGCTGTCGTTCCCGTTTTCGCGTCAAAAATTGGCGAAACTCCCGCCTACGTTTGTTGCTACGAAACTGGGTTCTTTAGCTCCATAATGGTATGGGTAATAACTTTTGTACTGGGGTTTTTGTGTTTCGGTGCTTGGATTTCCAAGTAATGGCACTTTTGAGGAATTTCCTCTTTTCTCTTTGAAATCGTGAAACAGCTTTCAGCAAACAGAAAACAGAATGGGAGGGAATGGATGCAGCACTGTTACATGCAGTATGGTCAGTGAGGAAGGAGGGATGGTGTTCTGATTTCACCATCCTTCTCACTCCTATTTATAGGCTTTTGTGGTGTCACCTCACCAAAAATAATGTTAAAATAATGCTGGATCCTTCAGCACTTAATTGTCTTGTAATTAGCCACTAATCCTCAATTAACTGCCCGATTAATTTAATTACTCGTAATTAAATTAATTTAATCTTCATCCAATAATTTTTATTCATCCTCCAAAATAAATATTTATATATATATTTACTCAAAACATACATATATTAAATATTTTACAAATATCTTCAAATACACTTAAAATTAATTTCATAATTTTAATTAAAATTTAAAGGTCTTACAGAACACAACTTTGATCTTCTCTTTTGAGTCGAACTATTGCATCCACCAAAATTCTTTCAATGTTGGTTATTCTATCTTGATTTTATTTTATTGAGTCTCATATATAAAAATGTTATTTAAAGAAGTATGGTGGGAATTTCTTTCTTGTCTTTCATTCATTCAAATATTATTCTAATTCTCCTTCTTTAATTATTCAAGTTTTAAATAGTTTATTTTATTTTTAATTTAATAGTTTCACTAATTAAATTTTAAACTTAAAAAAAATATTTTATTTTTAATTTAATATTTTAATTTAATAGTTTCACTATTTAAATTATAAACTTAATTTAATATTTTAATTTGATACAGTTTTTTTAGTGGAAATAAAAAGTTGAATAAGTGACATCATAGGAAGTAAATACAATTTCTTCAATATTTTATATTTAAATTCTTAACCCTTAGAAACCATTTGCTAACATTCGCATTTATCGATTTCTTACGCTAAATAATAGGTTTAAATTTTGAATATTAAATCTATGGTTGTAATCGATTAGAACAATTTAATTCTGGTGCATGTTACAGGAACCTCTCTTCCATGTAAGGAGAAGGCACAAAACTTCTGAGACTGAACACAAGTCGCCCTTGCTGATTGATTAAAACCATTTCCAACACCACACTGACACACTTATCCTCATCCATACTCTATTTGCTTCTTATTTCTTCCAACATCATCAATCAACCACCATTATTTTAACATTTTTACACATCCTTTATTCTAATTTCTATTTAATAATCCATTAGGTCGCTTTTTCTTCAACGTTACTACTACTGCACTACTATTGCATCAACCTACCGTATTTTTCATTCTCACAGCTTCAATACTAATTAATTTTCCACATAAAAAACAAACAAACTCCGTGCACTCAACTCAACTCTCTTACTTTCTCTCCCCACCATGGCGTCACTAACAAGTGTTTACCAAATCCAATCATCATCCTTTCTTTATTATAAAAACAAGAAGCCCCAATTCTCAATTTCACAACCAACTTCCATTTTCATCTCACCAAAGAAATTATCATTGGAGTTTCGCAGGATGCCTAGGAAAGAAGGTGTGATTGTGTCAGCGACGACGGAGGCGGCGGAGAAGTCCAAGAAGAGGCATCCGGGTGAGTCGAAGGGGTTTGTGGAGGAAATGAGGTTTGTGGCTATGAGGTTGCATACGAGGGACCAGGCTAAGGAAGGTGAGAAAGAGGTTAAACAACCTGAGGAGAGAGCTGTTACCAAGTGGGAACCTACTGTTGATGGTTACTTGAGGTTCCTTGTTGATAGCAAGGTTGTTTATGATACGCTCGAGAAGATCGTTCAACAGGCTTCTTATCCTTATTGTATGTTTGTTTATCTTCAATTACTCTCTATCTATTATTTATTATTGTAGCAATTTTTTCATATATTTTTTTTCTTCTCTCACCAAAATACTAATTATTAATATTGGCCGTTGTAAAATAATATAATCCAAGGTCTAAATTGCGGAAAGTTGTTGGGTGTAATTCTTGATATTGCTTAAAATGGCTATCCAAAATGGAAGCGATATCTTAATTAATCTATGAAGCACAGACTCTCACACAAACACGACATAGACATCTATCAAGGCTTATTCCTCAAACGTGCCTCACACACTGACTGTCACAACACTTTGAAAAGGTGTGGTGTTTCATAGGTTGTAATTTCTTAATATTACTGAGAACCACGATCCTGTGGCTGGTGCTATCATAATTGTGGTCAGAAAAAGACATAAAAAACCGTAATGTCTTAGAACAGATTGCGGTTCTGGTTGTGGATTTGTTTTTGAAACCCTCACTCTTGGCTTTGGCTTGATGTATCCATATGACCTGTACTTGTTTGAAAAATGAAAAGGATTCTTAAATCTGGTTTAGCTTATGATCTTTGAGAATGTTCCTTCTTTGTCCCTGCCTAATACTGCCATCTCAAACTTAAACCATTAGATATTATTCTTTTTTAACATGTATCGTTAAGCTTCTTGACTTCTGGGGCTTGTTGTTTGTTCACAAAGATTTCCTTAGTGTTTTTTTTCTGTGATATGTATTGTTTATTTCTTAGCATATCTTGAGAGTGCTATTGAGTTTGTTTTACCGGGTGTACTAAGGGTTTATTTGGATTTTCTTATTTAAATTTATCTACAGACACAAGTCCTTGTAAGACTGTTTGGAAGAGCTTATGAAAACAACGTATGATATCTCTATAAATTGTTTTCTACTTATTTCCATAAGCTTTCCATTATATTTATGAAAACAAATTATAACCTATATAAAATCAATTTGGTTTTTATTTATCTATTATTTTAGAAATAACTTATACATATTATTTATATGATAAACAGTTATGCTGTTGGTGCTTAATTAGTTGTTTATCCAAACAGGTCTGAAGTTCTCAACTAAATTGATTATCTAATTGGCTGGTGGTTTTGTCTTTTCTTGTGTAGATGCGGAATTCAAAAATACAGGACTGGAAAGGTCTGCAAGTTTGGCCAAAGATTTGGAGTGGTTCAAGGAGCAAAGTTATACTATTCCCGAACCTTCATCTCCTGGTCTTGCTTATGCACAATATCTTACAGATTTATCTCAGAGTGACCCCCAAGCCTTCATTTGCCACTTTTACAACATCTACTTCGCACATTCAGCTGGCGGTCGAATGATTGGAAAAAAGGTAACCATTTGTGTGTATGCTAAAAGAGGTTATATCATGTTGAGTATCACAATTTTTTTTTGACAAATATTAGTGGTTAGTTTATTCGGGGAAGGGGAAATTTGTTAGGAGCAGATATTGAACTCCAGATCTCGTTATGTCTCAACCCATACTACCGGGCTGGGCTGGGCTACTCTTTTTGGGACATGTTGAGTATCGCATTGATTATGTGTAGCACATCTTTGGTTGAGTATCTTTTGCGGGCCATAACAAGTGTTTCAAGAATAACAGTGTTACATTTTATCCAGGGATATTTTCATTTTTCATCTTGATAGATATCTCCTTCGAGATGTCAGATCATACTGGAATTTTTTTATGAAGTAGGAATGTCTTGAAATTCCCTAACATGGTGTTGTCCACATTGGTTTACATCTGAGGTCTGCTACTGTAAGTATATGCATATAAAAGTGATAGATAGGTCAGATGTTGGTAATTCCCACAATAGCAGAAGCAGAGCTTAACCAATTATTATGAGGGGGCCAATATAATTAATACATAATTAAATTAGTTCATATGTGTATTTATATTATGTTAAAAGTAAAGTACAATTGAAATAAAGGATTACAAGATCAAGAAAAAAAATTACATGTAAAAAACTCCTAAAGGAATCAAAATTAAACGAGTAAAAGATTGGGGAGTTCACTGTAAAATATTAGTGAAAGGGAGATAAATGTCAGTTTCTAAATATATGAATTCTAAACTAATATTTAATGCAAATAATTTACAAATAAAAATTGAAACTTCTTGAGAAATTATTTTATCCATTTTATAGGGAATTCTTTTAAAAAAAAATTGATACAAAGAATTCTTCAAATGCCATTAAAAAAGAATTCTTGAAATTGAGCCAAAAGTACACTTGCATTGTAGGAGTATATGTTTCAACAAGTTTCAATATGTGGCATAGTGGTAGGCCTTTTGGTGCATATACTTTACTGGTTTTGTTAGTTTCTTTTTTTGACCAATAGTTTACAAGAGCATATTACTATTATTATAAAAAAATTGTAGGAAAAACATTGCAGGGACCATAGCTACCCCCGCCTCTGTGATCCTCCGCCGCTGCACAATAGCTATATGTTCTGTATATAAGTATTTGCAGAGTTGTGTTGCATGTCTACTATATGTTTCATATCTCTCAGCAGATACTTTGTTTGGTGGTACTATTGGCTTTCTGATTTGTAATTAAACAATATTCTGGTTGAACGTATGTATGATTGAATTAGCAGCATATTCTGCACTTGAAAATAACTTTTCAGCCCAAAGCAATTTCTGAAGCATTTTGATTATAAGCTGTTTAGAAATTTCAACAAGCCAAATAACTGAATCATGAAAAGCAACTGCGTCTCAGTTTAATCAAAAAGAGTTACACAGAAAGAATTAATTACAAGCTTTTTGCATATGCTTTCCTGCTACTTTTGGGTAGATATTTGAAATTTCCCGGATTAAATCATTCTTACAACACTGTATATTGGTATGAAGTAAGATTCACTATGTTTTGGTCATTTTCATCGGATGCGGGAGAAACTAATAATGGTTGTTTCTTATTCCTTTATATACTCAAGATATCCTTCATCCTTACTTTTACTCCTACAGATTGCTGATCAGTTGCTTAACAACAAGGCTTTGGAGTTCTATAAATGGGATGGTGACCTTTCCCAGTTGTTGCAGAACGTGAGGGACAAACTGAATAAAGTTGCTCAAGTATGTTTCCTGAAAACTCTTGATCATTTTGTGGCATAGTTGATTTCTATTGCTTCTTTATCTCTAGTTATCATTATAAATATACCTATAGTAAATCCTTTGTTGTTTCTTCAGGAATGGACTCGTGAAGAGAAGAATCATTGTCTGGAAGAAACAGAAAAGTCATTCAAATTATCAGGAGAGATTCTGCGTTTAATTCTATCATGATAATAAGGGCTCAGCTATCTGTGTAATTAATTATGTGTGTTGAAGTGCATGGCAGGAGCCAATGCCAATAACATTGTGTCATCCTATGTATATATAAAAGTACGTATATGTTTAATTAATTTTCAATTCGCAAAGGAATAATAGAACTCGTTGAATTGAAGCAGCATTTTGTTGATTACTGATCTTTTTCTCCAGTGGTTCTTATAGGTTTTAGATGCTCAGAGACCATTTTATAGATACCATTAAGCCAAAAACTGCTACTATAATATCAACATCCACATTTGAAAGTGTGTGTGAAAGTGCAAACAACAACAACCAAGTCTTATCTCACTAAGTAGGGTCGATTAATTAGAAAAACGACTCTATAATATTCTGCTACATTTACCTACATAGCATATCTCTATTCAATTCATTAATTTTGTTTTAGTACATTTTTGAGTTCCTTTGTTTTAGGGTAATTTTGTATTATGATGAAGAAATGTAAACTCTTCATTTTAGGTGGGTGACTATTCTTCTTTTTCCAAAATTCTCTCTTACTTTCACTTCTAAACTTTCAAATTGAGCCTTAGCTAATTGTAGCTCTCAATAATCACCGACCCATTTGCATTTTTTACTTTGCATTGCGCTGCAAACCTATGTAATAATATATTTAGAAATGCAACTTTTAAAACTTCTAAAGAAAAAATATTTAAATGTATCTTTAATCAAAATATCTACAAGTTTGAGAATAAATTGGAAATCTTTCTAACACAATGGGAAGTTTCTCCCCCTTATGATTATTTAACTCACTACTTTCTATGGTAATTAAATAATTGAAATTCAAAATATTTTTATCGGTCGATACATCGGTCACTTCTAGAATGAAAACACCACCTTGGTCAATAAAAAAAATTACAAATTAATCATTTTATTCCTTACATAGTCTTTATCGGTATTTGAAGTTTTAACATTCTCATGGATTAATTCAAACACTGTAAAATTGGTGTAGTTATATTCTGTCTCCCGACAAAGTCTGATAATTCACATCATTGCTTAATCCACTCAAAATACAAATCTATTAGAAAATAAAAATCAGTTAGATTTTTGGTAATTAGTTAGTCGTAACTCATTCGTGAGTTAGTTAAATATTGTTAGTAAGTAGATTTTAGTTAATTATTCGTAAGCTTTATAAATAGAACATAATATATTCGTTTTGTATTTTTTTATCATTTTATCAAAATATATTCGTTTTGTATTCGTAAGCTTTATAAATAGAACATAATATTTTATCATTAAGAGTGTAGAGAAATACAAGAACATAATAGAACATAATTTCTTTGAAGTTTTAATGTTCCGATCAACTCAAAAAAAAATCCAAGAAAACAAAAAAAAGAAAAGAAGAGAGGGAGATGCACAATAAACAACTTTGGCACGATGGAGATGATTTCAAACGCAGTGGTCGCCGGTGAACTTGCTCTATTCGAAATTTTTCTTCAAGGGTTTGTTGAGGACAACGAGGATTTTTTTTTCAGCTTAGTTTCATCAAAGGAGACCCACGGTAGCCGGAAAACGACAGTGAAGTGGCGGTGAAAAGTATCAACTTAACATATCTGACAAACAAAAAGGTGGGTTTTGCTGAGGAGAGGGAGTTCGAAAATTGTATTTTTATTTTAATTTGACATAATCAAATAAGCTGTTAAAATAGAAAATTAATAGATACATAGGAAAAAAAAAAAGGTGATTCGAATTCTTAATTGTTTTTCTCTAATCTCTCTCTAGTTAATTTTATTCTATTTGTATTTAAACAACCCTTTATCAAATTTTTTACTCGACTAAGTGTTTACAACTTTGTTGCGCAATTAAATTAATAATAATTCATGTAAAGACGATTTTACTTATTATTATTATTATTACTTTAACGATTTAGTATACTTACCAAAAAGTTGTTAGCAAGTGATAAAAGTTACTGACAAACTTATGATCCAATTCTACATATGGCTGCAATAAATAAGAAATTCCATATAATGATAGCGTGTATATGTTACTTTTTTATATGGGATATCTAGCTTACTATTTTATAATGTTATTTTGTCTCAAACTTAATATATAGTGTTTAGAAATAGATCAAATACTACAAAGTTTTATAATACAAAATTACATTTCTAATAAAGGATCAAAATATTATGTAATGTAGCGTGATAGAATTCTAATGGCATCACAAACGTTGTGCTATTGGCAGCGTCTCTAGTATTGCATACAAACATATCTCCAGTGGTCTTAGTTTCAATGCTAGCTAATGAACAAAACTAACGAGTGTAGTTAGGGTTTTGGATGACTAGGGTTTTTAATATTTTCTAATTGCATACTTGCAATTTTGTATAGGGTTCTATTTATAGACCCTTATACTGACCTATCACACGGCTAGACATACATCATTATCTCTATGAGAATAACTTATGATACTTACATAACATACTATGCAATATTCTCATGGTGGATCAATCTACTATACATTCATCCTAATGTATACCTATATTGTGACTTGATATCTCATATCTATAACCTATGAAATAGAGTTAACAGTCGAAACACATAATAATCTCGATTTCACTATTATCGCCCTCTATAATAATCTCGATTTCACTATTATCGCCCTCTATAATAATATTCGACTACATATCTTGGAGAGTGAAGTTCTATAGCATCTCACAATCAAGTCATCCGCTCAATGCCTTATTAGAACGAATTTCACTCAAGGATTTAATTATATTAAACAAACATAATAATTGAAATGTCTTATATTATAAATAAACAACACGATACAAGTTCTAAATTCAAAAGTAAAACATTGACCTCTAGAACTTACACCAACACTATTTAATAATCCACGTGGACCATAGATCATGTGTCTTGACTAAGATATACAATTATGGGTCTTCTACTGGTAATGAATATTTGCAAGAAGGGTGTAAAAAAAATGAGAATTTGGGCACGTGGCAAGCCTCTCCATTGAAATTCAATAGGTTACATATATGTGGCTTCAAATTAAATTTGGCTAGAAACCTAAGTATTTCGGGCCAATTTGGGTTGCATGTAAATGTAATAAACAAATCTGGAAATCCAACAACACTACAAAAAAACCATTCCATCAAATATGTTGATCCATGTATCTACGACTTCCTACATAACTTGAGGGTAAAATCACTTTTTCCTTGTACTTGCACGTTCTGCTTCAAAAGTCTAATATTTGTCGTTTAGATGACAATATTTATCAACCCTCAACTTTGTTTGGTTATTTCGAATGAAAGATAATCATTCTAACTCCATCATCGTAAAACCATCAACTAACTAAAAATTTACTGAAGCAACCTCCTTGCACACAAAAGAGTTTGGGCCTCATTCACTTTGCGCTGTAACCTAAAAGGAAGCCATTCCCGAATGGTAAGGTGATTTATTTTTCAAGGTTGTTTAGTTTTCCTTTCTTGATGCATAACACCAGTCCTATAACAATCTTCACCACATGGAAATACTAATGGATACTAGTAGGCCAAATAGCTAGGATGAAATTCATCAACCCATTTTAATTGGCCACTTTGTGTTTCAATTATAATGTCCCTCTTATTTCCAACATCAACATCACCAACAATTAGTGCAACAACTTTTAAAACTGTTGGTTGATTGTAAATTCGACCATCAGGTTGTCCTTTCAGATATAATTCTAAGTTTCAAGTCACTTACATCCCCTTCCTTAAGTCTATCTCTGGCCATTCTAAAAGATTTTGCATGAGCGTTGAACTCAACAAGCACATTTTTCAACTTCTCAACAATTTCTTGATGTACTACTTGATTGTTGCTTCACATAATAAGTTTATTGGTATTAGTAAGTAAATTTTGATTAATATACCAATTAACAATATACACAGTATCTATACTATAAATTATATAATAAATATACGACAATCCTTTGGGGCTGTGCAAATGTATAGTTGTACAAACTTAATTGTTAGTATCATAAATGTATAGTTGTGCAAAATTTGGGGCCTGGCCTGGCATTGGTAGTATGCTTCCATTTCTGTGACAACTTTGACCTTGAATCTGTATCTTTGATGGTCCTCGTCCTTTTTGAAATGAGTTATCAATTTTCATACATCGCGATGTGAATGCAAATATTGTATTGTATAATATGATGTTTTGCTGAAAATGTTGGCTATCCATGGAATTACAGTCAAATAAAAGATGTCTAAGCAATTGAGGTGCCGACTTCAACAATGGAAGTTGAAATTTACCATCACCGCAACACAATCCATATTTAGGTAGCCTACATTTATTAGATCTTTCTTGATACCATACTAAAGAGCTGGAATACTGGCATTCAATCATAAGGTCTCCAATATCTGAATATGAAAACATCATATAGAACTTTGAGTACACAATGACATTTAGTTTACCCGTGTCTAAGTGAGGTAGCTCGTTACTGTTAGGAGGAGAGTGAGAACATTCATCAGAATTGTGATCATCATAAGGATTATCATCCAAGTCACCATGTGCATTATCATCAGACAATAGTTCTTCGTATTCTTTAACATCATTTTTCGAAGATGGGGTGCCAATTGACATATATGTGATGTTAGATAGTGATGAATTAGATGGACCAACATTTGAAAACTTGTCAAGAAGGTTAGCACCAACATCATAAATGTGTGAATATCTTTTGCTTTGAACCTCGACACAGTTAAGTTTTAATTGATTAACATATACAGTGTTTTGTTGAGTGTTAGGAGTACGATGTTGCAAGTTACTGATTCATACTTGTGTAGAGTTATTAACATTATCAGTTATATCAGAAAGAGGTAACATGTCTGGAGTTTCGCGTGCATTCCTGATTTGATGATGTACATGGTTGGGAACTTGTCCATCACATGTTCGTTGCTTCTTTGGAATTTTTTCTATAAGACCTCTCTTCTTCTGAGTCTTGCGAGTGATGGGTCATTTTTGTTGTGGTTGCTATCTCGTTCCATGAACTGTCTGAACCTTTCAATGAAATGATACACTTGATTGTAGTATGTGTGCTTCAACACCTACACCATATATAAAGATCAACTGACAAAGTTTTTCAATAAACACGTGAGTAAAGAATGATCATATTCAATAACTTGTAATAAGAAAACTATTGTGCATAAAAAAAGTTAGAATACTTGCTTACATCTATGTCAAATATATGCAGACATAAGTAAAACTAAATTAGTCTTCCCCAATGGTAATGTATAAATGTGTGTGAAGATTGGCAATGATTCAAGCTTCAATAAGAGTTGTTAACCCCAATGTTTAATTTTTTTATTTTTTTTGTGAAAACTTTTGGAGGGAACGTTTTATGAGAGAATAACAAGTATGTAATTTGAATGTTATTAAATTATGAAATAATATATTAAATGGTACTAATTTGTCTCTGGTATTTGATTATCTGTCCCTAGCATTTAGAAAAATATACATAAAAAATATTGTGCCTTTATAATTAGCTATAGATGGCATCATTGAACATATGCATCAATTTCACACGATACTAAAAAGATTGTAGCTTAGTTGGATGGCAATAAGTTCGATTTATAACTGATTGGTTGCATATAATATAAGTAGCTTATTTCATGCAAATGTAGTTTTGTAATTTGTGAATCACATATGTATTAACATGTAGATAATCAACTTGTTAAAGTCAACAAAAATGTATTTGTGTCCCTCACCAAAATTGTCTCTTATTAATTGTGTATATTAACTTTGTGAAATCTAATTAATAAAATACAATGTAAGATGCAAAAATAAAACATAATTTAAAGCCGCTGTAAATAAATTGGTTCAAATGAATAGCACAAATATATGTTCATATTTGCTATATTGCATTGTATAGTCTAATCATATATATGATAATATCAAATTTAAAAAAAAATTGGAATAAGGTATATGTCTAAATTCAAGACTCTTGTTTTTTACTACCCAAAATTAAATGGTCATAACTCTAGGCACTTGTGGAGAACTCTCCTACACCAGTACAAAAGTATATCGGAACCTCCAACTGCACACTACTGTGCTTTCTCATATTTTCTCCTTTAAGGCTGATCTGCGACATTCTTCACTTGAGTAAAACTAAGTATGACGTCCTATCAAATATAAGTTTAATCTCCAAATAACAAACACAAATCAAATAAACATATATATATATATATATATATATATATATATATATATTAATTTCCGAAAATATAAATAATTCACGCATGCCATTTAACATTTCGTCAATTCTTAAAATTTTACACATAGCACCAAAGCACAATTCAATCAATGCACAAGTCCTATTTGTTTGTCTATATTTCAATGCATATGATTCTGAAATATCACCACCACGTAGGGCAAAAAGTCCTATCATTGGACAAATACTCCAGAGTTTCATGTTCAATATCCTATCATTGAGTATTTTTCTGAATCACATTACCTTTTCAAGAAGCTGTCGTCACGTGCTCGCAGCTACGTTTTGGCCACCAATGCATGCACAAATGCCATCACTTTAGTTAATAACAAAATATATCACTCAACCAGAGCGTCCAAAACTATTCAACCTTATCCTAAACCAACATAGTTTAGACACAAAGTCTTCACCTTGAGTAACCACCCGTTACTAATCAAAATACAAACAAAATTTAATCTCAGAATATCACTTGTAAACATGTAATTTATATAACATACATATTTTGGAGAATAACACATCGTCAAATATTTCTTTTGGACCAAAACTCTAATATAACAAACATAAAAAATCCCTAAGACTTAGTTCCCTTCCAAAAATTTAACAATAAAATTTAACGACACTTCAACACAAAATCTATTATATTTATAACATCAACACAACTTTATCATATAATTATTTTTATTTTATAAAACAGCACAACATCAATACAATTTTTTTTCATAAAAATCATAACTTTAACCATTGAAATAATAATGTCAAACTTTAAAGTGATTTAAAATTAATAATAATAATAATAATAATAATAACAACAACTTAATTTTTAGAAAGATATTGTCTTGTAATTATTAAGTTCCAACTTGATTATGCACCCCAAGATTCTTAATATAGTAGCAATTTCAAGATATAGACCTTCTTGCTTTGGCTTCGAAATTGTTTACCATCTAGTTCATTTTCACAAAATATTTCAAATTCACATTTATACACTTTTAACATCATCAACTAGTTTGTTCAACTATGCCACCTAATTTTGAGAAAGAAGGATATTGAAACCCCATCTAATATTTTGAATATTTAAAGGCATCAAAATCTCTCATACAAAGTCATATAAACGTAAGATCCACCACAAATTGATCCATTAAATGTAGGTAAAGATTTAAATTCATCTAGTCCACCATCAAACACATTAGCGACAGGAGAACCAATATCATCAGAGCATGAAAATGAAAAAACAGAACAAAAAGATAAAGCAGAAGCAGAGAACAATGAAGCAGTGATTAAGGAATTACCTCTTCCACCTTCAATGTTGCAACCAAAGGAATCAATTTCTTGCAATAGTATGAAAAGGGTAACTTTAGAACGAAGATCTTCATTTAGTGTGAACCTGAAAGTGCCAAGGAGTTTGTCATTGCCGAAAAATTGGAATCAAATAAAGGAAGATAAAATTAAAGAGAAGGTGAATATAGAGGACTCTGTTTGGATGAAAATGATTATATTAGGAGAAAAATGTGTTCCTGATGGTGATGAAGATCCTGTTACTTTTGAAGGTAAAGGGAATGTCTATGCCGGTTTCTAGACACAGTTATTCTATTGATTCTGATGCAGTGTGTGCATCACAATCACAAAGACAAGATGACAAAATCAATAACAGTTAATTTCTTTCAATTTGTTTTTGGTCGTGTTTGTTTGTTAGTGTATGCATGAATTGATGCAGTTATTTTTGTCATCATGAATGAACAAAGATGCTACAACAAATTTTCTGCATGTGGATAAAATACGTAAGAAAGTATGTTTTGAATTTTCTTCATGTTCAAATTAAATTATGTTTTGAATTATTTATGGTATCCATCTTACATGAATGTGTAACATCATATTCAAATTTTACAACAGTAAATTTTCAAATGGATTCAATACTTAACCATTGTGATGATTCAATAAAATCTAAATCTTCTTAAAAACCTATGACAATAACATCATATTCAAATTTTATAACACTAAATTTTCAAATGGATTCAATACTTAACCATTGTGATAGATTCAATAGAATCTAAATCTTCTTAAAAACCTATGACAATTATGAATAGATAAACAAGTTTTTAATTCATAACTCAGCCAAATAAACAATTATAAATCACTATGCAAAAAAGATTTAACCAAGCTTCAAAATTGAAATTAACCCACTGATATTTATAATTGTTTAAGATATTGAAATACAGATTCATAGTTTTGACGGGAGAGGCTTGGTGGCAAAGACAGAAGGTTGGTAAGCAGCGGCATCCTCTTCTACAACCAAAAGTCAGTCACAAGAGGCAGTGAGAAGAGTAGAAATGGAAGTAGTAATGCTACCTCCATAGCAAGTCTGTGTGCAAGGAGTAACGCATCAGAACAGAGCTCGTTCGCGGCTCAGGGCACTATGAAATTTCCTTTTCAAGAGTTTCTTTGGAGGAAGAAGTAAGGGAAGGTGTTTCAGGTGTGGGCGACCAAAATCTGAGCATTAAAGACTCAATTAATACAAGATTGGCTCATTGAGCTCCAGCAGCTAGGGAGCATAAATTACTTTTCAAAATATCTACTTTTCAAAAGTCATTAAACCAATTCAACCAAAGATCCCACACTAAGGGATATCTCATAGTACATTTTATCCCACACTTGAAATCCTAGCATGCATTCACTAAGCCAACTCCATGGGTCAATTATTATAACTTATAAGCATCTCAATTATTATAACTTACAAGCATCTAAACTCTGAGAATGATATCATATGTAGAGCATTTGAATTTAATGAGAATAACAGAAAATAAGAGCATATAATTACACAATTGTTTGTGACAGGAAATGAACAATATAAAGAATATTTGATAAAAATAGCAATAAACTAATTGATAAAACATGGGTCGGACGTAAGGTATTCATGATGCTGAAATCTACTTCCTATGTTCATCCCACCTAAAACATGATTGCAAATTTTAATTAACTAATATAAATAATAGGCAGATTTTTCATCTATTAACTGTAGAGTTGGTTGATCAAAAAATCATCATAAATGGCTAGGAACTACATAATTGAATGATAAAACTCACACATGAAAGGTTGGGAATGACATCAACAAAAGAAAAATTACTATTAGTAAAATATGCCATGGAAGCTTACCTGAAGTTGAAGATTATTGGACCCAAAGCAAATGTTACTCCAAAATCTGGAAACGGTTAGTAGAACATTGAATTGAGGGGTGTTCAAAACCAAAACAAACTACATCAATCTTAGGTTTCCACAGCAGATAGTTTAGTTAAGGAAAGGATGAAAGTGGAAGTGGGAGTAGGAGAGAATGGATAGAAGGATTGACGTTTAACATTAGCATAATAGTAATAATAACTATTAATATTCTATTAAGAAGATCAACTACAAATTGATCCATTAAATGTAGGTAAATATTTAAATTCATCTAGCCCACCATCAAACATATTAGCGACAGCAGAACCAATATCATCAGAGCATGAAATTGAAAAAACAAAACAAAAAAATAAGGCAGAAACTGAGAACAATGAAGCAGTGATTAAGGAATTACCTCTTCCACATAGCCCTAACTAACCGAGTAACAAAACCCAACAAATATGAATAGATAAACAAGTTTTTAACTCATAACTAAGCCAAATAAACAATTATGAATCACTATATGAATAGCCTTAGTTATGTAGCCCTAACTAATTGCATAGCCCTAACTAACTCAGCCAAATAAACAATTATGAATCACTAAACAAGTTTTTAATTCATAAAAATTTTGAAATAAAAAATTGGAAGAGGAAAAACATGGTTTACCAGTTGAAAGTCTGAAGAATAGGCGGCGGCGATGGATGAAGGAGTTGCGGCAAGATGAAGAAACAGAGTGAGAAACGTAATTCATGAAGAGAGTGAGAAACAGGGAGATGCGCTTTATGACCCTATGACATCGTTTAGTGATGCAAGAAGGGAAAGTGAGAAACCCGAGGTCGCGAAGAGAATGAGAGGCGCACACGTACGCAGCGGAGCAATCGATCGAGTAAAGAGGATGGAAGAGAATGATGTCGATAGTCTCTCGAGTTTGATGTCGTTTAGAAAATCTGGAAGGTTCTTCATTGGCATTGGAGATTTTGAAGTTGAAGAGAATAATGGTTTTGGTGAATAAATGACCAGAAATTGTTTTGGTGATGAAATTAACAAGGGGTTTAATTTGAGTGGATTACAAGTAAATAAATAAAAAATAGTTAGTGACACTTTAAAAATTAGAGAAATTTTCTGAAATACCCTATAACAATACTTATAACAAAAACACTTTAAAACATGTTATGACCATGTTTTGTCGGTGCTTACGGAAAATACACATTAATTATTATAATTTTAGGACAATCAGTTTTATAAGAAGTATTGTCAAAGATTTTTGTTATCATATAAAAAGTGATGTCAAAAGCATATATCATTAAAATATAATACAGCAACAATTTTACTTAATAAACGATGTTAAAGATACGCTATAAAATTGATATTTTAATATAATGTAATATAATAAATGAAGTTAATAGGTACAAGAAATATACTAAAATTTGAATTTACTCATAACAAATTTTTTGCACAACCGTCTATCACCGGGACCGAATTTCCTTCTTTCTCTCGTCGTCATTCCCTTCTCTCACACGCAATTCAAAATTCAGTATTCTATTCCTTTTGTTTTGTTTTTTTTTCTAACCTAAAGTAAGCCTTATATATTTTATTTTCTTATCTAACTTAAAGTACGTAGCAATTAATTAGGATCTATATCTTTTGTCTTACTAAGATAGAGCCACGCCAATTTGACCAACCTGATTCCTTTTTATTTATTTATTTTATCTTTCTAAAAAATAAGCCATGTCTTACACATATATACATTTCAAACATAACAATTAGATGAAAAATAAAATAATAACAAGTCCATTGTAAAAAATAATATAATATAACATAATTTAACACACATAAATCCTAAATTAATACTGTCAATATTCTTGATCAATTAAAATAAATCATATCTTATATTATATATATATATATATAACATCCTAAAATAAAAAAAAAACTAAAAATACTTAGAATTTTAAATTTTAAAATATTCCAATTTATATTATTATTATTGATGTGTTTTCAATATTATTATAAGAAAAATTTGTTTAGTTTATTATTTTAAGATAAATAATGTTTTAAGTATTTTATAAATGTATATAAATATCTATAACAACCTTTTGTTATCTAATTATCTAATATTAAGGAGTCAAACAAAATCGAGCAAAAACCATATCTCCATTAAGATCAAATTCATAGGAGATAGTATTAATGAGGCACCAAAGTTGCACCTAAACTCATGCAAAAATTAGAAAATGAGAAGCATGTACCTTTGGGGAAGCGAATAATAAATTAATCAAGGAGTATTGATCAATTTTAATTCAACTTTGACTCAACAGATGAGTAATTACACCTTTTAACCCTTTCATGGTACATTTATTTTGAGAATTTGGGATGGAAAAAGAGTTAGATATTTTGAATGTTATTTTTTTATAAAAAAATATTTTTTCGAAAATCTAACTCTATTAATATTGAGATTTTATGAAATACAATATTAGATTATGAATTGATTTATTTACTATTTTGTTTGTTGAATTGTCATATTTTTATGATTGTTTGAATATGTATTCTTTAAAATATTATTTTATTATGTGCTCTTCAATTATTGTTATTATTATATATTTAAATGAAATATTATATTCTAAATATGATTTTATGAAATGATTGTTAAAAATGAATTATTTTTATTGTATGCGTTTGAGATGAGCTTATGCTCCACATGGATGAGTCTGGTACCCCACAGTTATTTACTCGGATGAACTATGTGCTCCATATAGATGAGTCTTATACTCCACATGATATGACTTTTAAATTCCACATGGATGAGTTTTGTACCCCACACTAGATGAATTGATTTATTTATTTTCTGCAGAAAAAATGTGTGTATTTGATTATTATATATGTGAATTTAATTTAAGTGGATGAGTTTATATCAATTATTTGAAGTAATTGGTTATTATAGAAATATTATTTATATTTCTAAAGAATATATTTTGAAGAACCCGGGAGTCATTATTGATTTTTTCGGTTACCGCGCCGGTTGAAAACAATACTTGTTTTAAAATTGTGTATTATTCATTGGGATTTATTATCTCATTGAAATGTTGTTTTCAGATACTAAGACCGTTAAGGACGTCGAGAGATGAGCAGTTCTGCCTCATTTGAGAAGAGTAATTTCCTTAGATTAGGTTAATAGATCATGAATAAGTAGACATAGTGTCTGCATCATATTTTATTTTGTGATTAGTTATTAAATGCACAATTTTGAATATTTGATTATTAAAGAATTTTCAGCTGTAAGAATTTATTTTAAAGATTTTATAATATTATTTCTTTTAGACATTCATTATTTATTATTAGTACTTTATTCTCTTATATAAATATGAAGTTTTTCGTCATTATCTCAATTGTTAAACCCACATAACTAGGCATGACATTAATAACTCAGGCGTGGGACGAATGACACACTTATCGAGGCTCTCAGCTTGATAGCTGCAGCTATGCGAGAACAAATAGAGACTCTTTGTTTTTTAGAGGACCCAACGTCGCAGTGGTAGCAGCCGTAGACCCGCAATATGTAGGACTTTCTGAATTTTGAAAGAACAACCCACCACTATTTTAAGGCAGTTCTGATCTAGTTGAGGCAGAAGAGTGGTTGCTGACGTCAAATAAAACCTTTTGAGTCATGTAGTGCGTTGATGGTCAAAAGATGGACCTTGTCGTTTATATGTTGGAGTATGATGCTGAGCATTGGTTGAATTGTGCTAAAGGAGGTCTATTGACACAAGGAGTTCCCATTACTTGGTATAAGTTTAAAGAGATATTTCTAGAAAGTATTTTCCCCACAATGTTCGCATTAAAAAGGAAAAAAGAGTTTTTTTATCTTTGTCAAGGAGATATGTTAGTTGCAGAGTATGTCGCCAATTTTGAAGCTCTATCAAGGTACTCTCGCTATCATGGGGACAATCCACAAGACGAGTGGAAGGAAATCAAATTTGAGCAAGGACTAAAGTCTGAACTGCAAAGCTTTATTAGAGTTCTAGAGATTCGTGACTACCCCACCTTGGTAAACAAGTCTAGGGTGGCTGAGCAAAAGATGAGGTTTAACTCTGGTGGAAAGAAGTTCCACAATAAAGACAATAAATTTCAGAAGAATCTACGCCTTGTACCCACAATTTCAAAGGACAAGCTAGGACAAGCTTCAACTAGTAAGAATAAGGAATGTGAAAAATATGGATTCAATCATGGAGATCATTCATGTCCAACAACATAAATTACATGTCTTAAATATGGAAAGGTTGGATATTTTGCTTGATGTTGCAAGAGTGAGGGGGAATCCCAATCTAGATCACAAAACCAAGGGAGAGTTTTTACACTCCAAGGAGAAGAGATGAAGGATTCAGTTGGTCCGATCAAAGGTATGTGTTTTAACAAGAATAAAAAGATTATTATATTGTTTGATTCAAGAGAAACACATTCCTTTATATATTTGTCTTGTGTGAAAGCCTTGCAATTGACTATTTCCTGTCTACCTTTTGATTTATGTGTTACTACCCCTGCTGAAAAAAAAAACTTATTACCTCCATTGCATGTTTGAATTCTACCCTTGTTTATCAAAATGTGCCTTATATTATTGACTTGATTTGTTTGCCTATGTATGGGTTAGATGTTATCCTAGGAATGAATTGGATGTCGTCGAATGATGCTGTTATAAATTGTTCTGATAAATCTATCTCTGTGTCACCATAGGGAGCGCCATTGCTTTTAGTGAAGAAGAAAGATGGGAGTATGAAGTTTTGTGTAGACTATAGAAAATTGAATCAAGTTATCATTAAGAATAAATATCCTTTGCTTAGGATAGATGACCTCTTAGATCAATTGAGAGGAGCTTCGATATTTTCTAAGATAGACTTGAGGTCTAGGTACCATCAAATTAGGATCATGAGTGAAGATATTCCTAAGACAGCTTTTAGGACAAGATATGGACACTATGAGTATGTAGTGATGCCTTTTTGAGTTACCAATGCCCCTGCTATTTTTATGGATTATATGAATTGGATTTTTAGACCTTTCATAGATCAATTTGTTGTGGTGTTCATATATGCATGTTTTGAGAGATAATAAATTGTATGCAAATTTTGACCTTTCTTGGGTGAGCATGAGAAACATGTGAGGATAGTATTGCGATTTTTGAAAGATAATAAATTGTATGCAAAACTTGAGAAATGTGAGTTTTGGCTTGATGAGGTGAAACTTTTAGGACATACCATCTCTAATAAAGGAATAATAGTTGACTTTAGTAAGGTAGATGCCATATTAAGTTGGCCCCAACCTAAGTTAGTGACTAAAGTAAGAAGTTTCCTAAGATTGGCGGGTTACTATAGGAAGTTTATAGAGGAATTTTCTAGTCTAGCCTTGCCTCTCACCAAGTTGAATAGGAAAACTTTTGTGTGGGACCAAGAGTGTGAGGATAATTTCCAAGAGCTGAAGGAAAGATTAGTTTCATCACCTGTTTTAGTTATACCACATCCATCCATGAATTTTGTGGTTTATTGTGATGCTTCTAAAAATGGTTTAGGATGTGTTTTAATGCTAGAAGGAAAAGTGGTAGCTTATGCATCTAGACAACTTAGGTCACACAAGGCAAATTATCCAACCCATGATCTTGAATTAGTAGTTGTATTTTTTGCTTTACTTGGAGGCATTACTTGTATGGAGCGAAATTTGAGATATTTAGTGATCATAAGAGCCTTAAGTATTTGTTTGATCAAAAGGAATTAAATATGAGGCAAAGAAGGTGGATATAGTTTCTTAAGGACTACGATTTTGAGTTCAAATATCACCATGGGCAAGCTAATGTAGTGGATGATGCTTTAAGTAGAAAATCCTTACATGTGGTTTGTATGATGGTACAAGAGACAAGCCTATTAGAGGAGTTTAGAGATATGAATTTGGATGTGTCCTTTAATGCTTTAAGCTTGAATCTGAATAGGTTAGAAATTAGTAGTAACTTGAGAGGGATAATAAAAACATAACAATTGTTAGATAAATAATTGCAGTCACTTGTCGACAAAGAGGACTATACATTATCTGGTGATGGTTTAGTGTTGTTTAAAGATTATACACCCATGTTTGATCTCATGGCAGATATTAGCACATTTACATTATATATTCAAAAATATTAATTGAAATTAACATAAAGTAGTAGTAACTACATAATAAAATTAAGTTAAAGAAAAAATGCATTTAATACACTACTAATAATAGATAGAAAAATGCGGGTGTTACAATATATGCAATGGGAAGGATGCATCAGTATTGTTAGGTAATATTATATATATTATTAAATGACTCATTCAATATTATGTATGTGAATACTCTAAAAAACACTTATTAAGGATTTGTGTATTACCTTGGGAAGGGAACATTAATTTCATGGTCGCTAGAAAACTTGAAAACGCCATCCTTTAATGTAGTTAGTTTGGTGAACTTGCTACATTCATCATAAAACCATCCACTTCTCCCTAGGACAAACTTTCTAGTAGAGGCAACAATGACGTATTTTGATTCCTAAAACATATTATGAATGGTGAGAAGTGTTAATATATATATATATATATGAAATAAAACGATTACTAATGTACATGGTCTGAAAATTGAGATGTCTGGGTTCACTTGCTTAGAACTTCACTCTGAGACAGAAGTGGTATATCTTGTGGAAGCCTATATGAGTGAATGACACAACAAATATCACATTTAATATTAATATAACATTCAAATCTAATAAACTGTATTTAAACACATATCAATTAGCTAGCTCAATATATACCTTATTTTGAAGTCATTGATTTCATCCTTGTCATCATTAATGAACAATTTTGAATTATTCCATGAATTAGATACAGAAACAGGGTACGAACCTGCATAAGTGCAATATTTTATTGAGTGATGATATATAATTTTTTTTTCTAGTGATAATATACATTGAATTAAAGATCAATACTAAAAGTAACAAAGACAACAACTATAATATGGTCAATATTCTTAACTCTAGCTCTTGTCAACAAAATAATGACAGGCCCGTTATTTTGATTGGGGTTATAGTAGTTTATAAATTTCACATTGAAATCATTCCATATGGTGCATGATAGTAGTGTTCCACTATAAATATGTCAGAAAAAAATACATCATAAAAACCAAGAACAACTCACGATTTACTTTGAGTTTTTGAAGGAAAGTTTGGGACAATATTTGAGCGTATCCGATTTGATCAACACCACCGATAACATCTTATAGCAAAAATGGAGATGATGAGGTAGAAAAATTCATATTGTAATCAATAATTCATAATGTTTTAAATATGTGAAATGAATTTCATTGTGAAATAAAATTCATTGTAACATCTAACCAACTAATAGATCAAGACGAAATATCCAAGCATGCATGTCAGAAAACTTGAAGAAATTATACTTTGTAATAGGTATGTCTGGTATATTGATTTCTTCAACATCTATGGAACCACAAAATAGCAACTTGAATGCATGCTCACATGACTTGAACTCAGAATCATTGTCCAGAACATTAAAATCCTGTATGACAGAAGAACCCCCTCCCTTTGTTTGGATATGCACTTGGGAACATCATCTTTGGTTATAGCTACTTGGATCTTAGAACTTTGAAACACAAAGGTCATTATAGATATTCATGCATATTATATTATGGATACATAAAACGATAAGTCTGTTTGGAATGCGGCAGAATGCTGCAATACCTTAGTATGTTGATTTGGTGAATTTCTTGGCCAGTGGAATGGTTCATACAAATTTGAATTTTTCATCAAAAGAATTTTTTTTTTATATTGCTAAAGAATATTATTGGGATGAACTCTACTTGTATAAGAAATGTCCAGATAAGCTACTAAGAAGATGTGTTGCAGATGAGGAAATCTCTTGTATCTTAATGCATTTCGATGCATCTCCCTGTGGAGGGCACTTTGGAGGAGCAAGAACAAATTCAAAAGTATTTCAAATTGGTTATATATGGAAACTCTCTTCAAATATGTTCTGAAGGTGCAAACACGAGAAGGAGGAATTGAATTGTGTTTGTCAAACTTGAATTCTTTTGCTGTATTGTTGAATGTTGATGTGAATTACTTGATGAATAATAATCAGACTCAGCAACGGATAATAACAGCATAGCGATTTATCCTGGTTCACCATTAACTTGGCTACATCCAGTCCCTTCATTCCGAAGGCTTTAATCCACTAATTCAAAACACTTTGAATTACAACACCTGACCCTCCAAGCTAGTCTTCTCAAACAGCCTGACAACCCCAAACTTTTGAGGAATAACAACACCTTGACCCTACAAGCCAAGTCTTCTCAAACAACCTAACAACCCCAGACTTTTGAGGAATAACAACACCTTGACCCTACAAGTCAAGTCTTCTCAAACAGCCTGACAACCCTAGACTTTTGAGGAATAACAACACCTTGACCCTACAAGCCAAGTCTTCTCCTACCAATTTGACAACCCCAGATTGAAGGAGGAATTCACACTACTATCGGGTTTGATTACAAGGGTTTGGAACCTTGCATAGTTGCTTCTGGAAAGCTGATTGTTGCACTCTTTTGTTGCCTTTGGAAAGCTGATTGTTGCACTGAATTTCTCTCTCGAAAACACTTAGAAAATATTGCTCCTGCAAACTCGTGTTTCTCTCTTTTGTACTCTCAGATAACTTTGAATTGAAGCTTGAGTTCTTGTGTTTTTCGATGCCTATTGCTGCGGTCTGAAGCCTCCTTTTATAGCTGCAATATGGGCTTTGTCCAAGCTTAATTTCGAGATAAATCTTGCTCAGATTTACTTTGAAAATTCTGTTGGCCAATCCTGTTTTACTTTAATTTTGAACCGTATCTTCTTGCTTCAGATTTCATTCGAATTTCCTTCAACTCTTCAGTGATTTTTGAATCAAATCTCCTTAATACTTTGATCAGATTTCTATAAAAAATCAATCAAGTCTTCTTCGAATTTTAATTAAGTCTTCACTAATCTGCATCATGATTTAAATCTGGACCATATGATCTGCTGATCTGGACCAAGTTTGGACCATGTGATATGATGTGTACCATTCTGTTTCCTGATTTGGACAGTGTAACCTTCTGATCTGGACTATGTGATCTGTTCTGGACCATGCTATCTTCTGGTCTGGACCAAGTCTAGACCAAGTCTTCTGTTCTGGACCAAGTCTGGAACATGTCTTCTGTTCTAGACTGAGTTATCTTCTGAACTATGTTTCCTTCTTGTCTGACCAAGTCTCTTTCTGGACAAGATTACCTTCTGGTCTTACCAAGTCTTCTTCTGGACAATGTTTCCTTCTAGTATGGACCAAGTCTCCTTCTGGACATGATTACCTTCTGGTCTTACCAAGTCTTCCTCTGGACAATGTTTCCTTCTGGTCTGGACCAAGTCTCCTTCTGGACATGCTTCCTTCTGGTCTGGACCAAGTCTTCTTCTGGACCATGTTTCCTTTTGGTCTGGATCAAGTCTCCTTCTAGATTATGCTTCCCTCTGATCTAGGCCATGAATAATATCATTTGATAATGTCATTGTTTCTTTCCTATGATGATATCCTCTGATGTTTTCCTTTGATGACATCCTCTGATACTTGCTTTTGATGGGATCCTCTGGTGATATCCTCTGGTATCCTCTGGAAGTATCTTCTGGTATCCTCTAGAGGTATCTTCTGGTATCCTTTGGTATCCTCTGGAGGTATCTTCTGGTATCCTTTGGATGTATCCTCTGGTATCATTTACTGGCTGTATCTTCTTGAGGTATCCTTTGGTGACGTCATCTGTAACGCCCTGAATTTTTTGATCCAAAACGTTACTTAAAAATACTTTTAGAAAAATTTACGACAATTTCTTTGGGTAAGAATATCTAACATTTATGCTTTTAAATAATTAGTAACAATCACATTTATTTAATATTATTAAAAAGTGTTTATTCAAAGCTAGACAAAAAAGCGCTTATTAAAATTTGGTGACAAGGATTTAAAAATAGACATAGAAAATATTGCAGCAATCTTATTATTACAAAATTGTCTTGAAAATCCTATTTTTACCCCACGTTCGCCACACGTTAATACTCATCAACTACTCTTGAATCTTCTCGAAGTCATTAGTACCTAAAATGTTGTTGTAAGGGTCAGTTTTTCCATCGTCCACATCAAACCAAAGCTAAACATATAGACGTATAACACAAAACATATAAAAGTAAAAATTCAAATTTAAAAGAAAAAAAATGCGCAAACAGTAAATCGTATATAAAAAATATGTATAATGCATGCTCCTAAAACTATATGATTTGGATATAAACCTGCCAGTAAGGCAACTTCCACACAGAAAAATCACCCATACCAATGGGGAAAATAAACCTGCCAGTAAGGCAACTCCCACGAAGATGCATATGCCATGACATGACCATATATTATCAAAACTATACTCGCACACAGCCCACTAAGAATCATGTCATATGCATTCAACAAAAAAATCACATTTTTAAAACCATCATCGTAATCACACATCACAAAGATCACATATCACACATCCTTATCATGAGAATCGTATATTCATAGACAAATAATCATTAAATAATAATTTTCACCACGTACGCATAAAATCGGGACTTGACTTCATTTACACCATAAAGATTAAAACTTTATATATAACAAGAAACTTTACACTCCAACTCATATACATCATTGAAACAAACTCTTATCATATTTATATAACGTAAAAAAAAATCATATTTTGCTTCATATCCATCACAAAAATTAAAACTTTATCACGTAAAATATAAAAATTCATATTTTACTTCTTAAAAAGACATACATTACATATCAAATTCAACGTAAAAGATTTCAGATTTCATTATTTTATTTTATTAGTCTACATTTATTTCATTCAAAAGCAAGCAATTATAATTATTAGTTTCATGTATCCAACTAACGGTCTAACTATAATTTTCTTCCTAGTACGAAGCTCTAAGCCCCCACGAAGTTGTTCAAACGAAAAGTTTGATGCACGAAGGAGAGGGGGTGTGAAGGAGATGACGGCTAGGGTTTCGATATTCTTTTCTGGTTATTATTACTTAGTATGGAAATATTGTCGACTTTAGGGAAAATTTAAAGTGCAGATTATTGGGTAGATAATGTTGGGCCCAAATAAAGAATAGAAGGGAGAAAATATTATTTTATTTATTTATTTATTTTTTCTTAACCTTGATCATACAAAAACTAAGCCACAAACTCCAAGTCCAAATTTCTATTATGGGTTGGGTTACACCTAGCCACAAACTCTTAGCCCAAATTCTTCTTGTACTAAAAAAAACATCTATATATATATATAATTATATAAAACTTCTCCATTTATTAAATAATTCTTACTAATAATTTTATCAACTACAATAAGTCGAACAAGGCAAATAATTATCACACCTAAATTAATATTGAAAAATATATATTTTTATAAGTCTTAATTATTTTAAATAATAAATTTAGAGGATGTTACAATACTCACCCCTTTAAAAACAGTTTCGTCCTCGAAACTAGTCTGACATGAAAAGGTTAGGGTAGAGCTCTCTCATTTTTTCCTCTAATTCCCAAGTTGCATCTCCAGTTGTTTGGTCCCAAATTACCTTGACCAATGTGATCTCTTTTCCTTGTATGTGCTTAGTAGTCCTGTCTCCAATGCTCAATGGTGGAACTGCAAAAGAAAGGTTCTCCTTCAACTGGATATCATCTGGCACGATAATATGGGAAGGATCAGCCATGTACTTCCTCAACTGTTACACGTGGAACACGTCATGCAACTTGGCCAAACTCGGAGGCAAGGCAATTTGATAAGCTACTAGACCCACATGTCGGAGGATCTGGTATGGGCCAATGAATTTAGGAGTTAGCTTCTTAGACTTCAGTGCCCTACCAACTCTAGTAGTAGGCATCACTCTAAAAAATACACGTTCACCCTCTTGAAACTCCAGCGGTTTCCTCCGTTGGTCGGCATAGCTCTTTTGTCTGCTTTGTGCTGTTTTCATCCTTTCTTGGATTAGACGGACCTTATCTGTGGTCTGTTGTACCAATTATGGCCCCGCAATTAAGTTCTCACCATCCTGATACCAACACAAGGGGGTTTGGCACTAACACCCATACAAAGCCTCGTACGGTGCCATCCCAATGCTTGCATGATAGCTGTTGTTGTAGGTGAACTCAATGAGAGGCAATATATTATCTCAACTTCCTCGCTCATCTAACACACACGCTCTCAGTAAATCCTCCAAGGTCTGAATAGTTCTTTCTGTTTGTCCGTCAGTTTGAGGGTGATAGGCCGAACTCAATCTCAACTTAGTACCCAACGCCTCATGTAATGCTCCCTACAAACGAGAAATGAACTTCGGATCTCTATCTGACACAATGCTAGAGGATACCCCATGTAGTATGACAATCTCTGCAATGTATATCTCTGCAAGCTTAGTCACATCATAATTACTCCTCAAGGGTATGAAATGGGCAGATTTGGTCAACCTGTGGACAATCACCCAAATGGCGTCAAACTTCCGTTGAGTCTTTGGCAATGCTACCACAAAATCCATGGATATACTATCCCATTTCCATACTGGTATGTCTAATGGCCTTAATATTCCGAAAAAAGCTATACTCACTGAAAAAGTTGCATTTGTAAAAAATTCATACCAATCCACAGAATTTTTTGAGTTTTGATGTAAAAGGTCTATAGACGGAATTAACAATTTAGATAATATATCCAAATCTATTCCTTCTTGGCTGAAAGAAATTCCAACGGACCCAACGAAGAAAGTAAATAGTACTAATACAAGCATAGAAAATAGCATAGTATTGTCTGATTCTTGAGGATAAAAAAAAGGAATGTTTTTAATACCAAAATGGGTACTATCAAGAAAAAGACGTCTTATGCTTTTGACATTTTGATTAATTCGATGTGAATATGTTCTCTTCCGAAAAAAAGAAGTCCTTTCATTATTATTCTTTGTTAATAAAGCTAATAAATGAATTTTCTTTTTTAATTTTTTTTTCTTCTTTACCCCATAAAGATATTGAATAGAATGAACTATTTTTCTTTCCGTTGTAATTTTGAAAATGAACATTTAAATTTCCTTCAAAAACAAGTAAATAGATTCGAAACATATAAAATGCAGTTAATCCTGCTGTCGGACAAGCTATTATTGCGAAAATTGGTGAATACAACCAACTATCATTAAGAATCTCATCCTTGGACCAAAAACAAGCAAAAGGTGGAATACCACAAAGAGAAAGTGTACCTAAATGGCGCATGTTTTGTTAAACCCCCCATAAGAACCATATTTTGACTTTTATCTGGAGAATAGCCAACAATAGCTTCCATTGAATGAATAATGGATCCATATCCTAAAAACAACAATGCTTTTGAATAAGCATGGGTAATCAAATGAAATAAAGCGGCTCGATAAGAACCCATACCTAAAGCTAACATCATATAACCCAATTGAGACATTGTCGAATAGGCCAAATTTTTCTTAATATCTTTTTGAGCAATAGCTAAAGTTGCCCCTAATACTACTGTGATTATACCTATCAAAGCTATTGCACTCATTATGGAGGGTATAACTATGAAAAGAGGAAGAAGTCGAGCTACAAGAAAAATTCCTGCTGCTACCATAGTAGCAGCATGTATAAGAGCGGAAATAGGAGTAGGACCTTCCATAGCATCCGGTAACCATACATGAAGAGGGAATTGGGCAGATTTCGCAACTGAGCCGCAAAATAACAAGAGGGCACACAAAGTAACAAAAAAAATATTAACCTCATTCTTATAAATTAAGTTATTGAATATTTGAAATAAATCACGAAATTCCAAACTACCCGTTATCCAATAAAAACCTAAAATTCCTAATAATAAACCAAAATCCCCGACACGATTAGTTACAAACGCTTTTTGACAAGCATTTGCCGCAATAGGACGTGTGAACCAAAAACCTATTAATAGATAAGAACACATTCCAACCAATTCCCAAAAAATATAAACTTGTATCAAATTTGAACTAGTAACTAATCCCAACATTGAAGTATTAAAAAAACTCAAATAAGTAAAAAATCTCAAATAGCTTTGATCATGAGACATGTAACTATCACTATAAATTAGAACCAAAATCCCAACAGTCGTGATTAATATTAACATAATAAAAGTAAGTGAATCGATCAAGTAGCCAAACTCTAAAGAAAGATCATTATTTATAGTCCAAGACCATACATATTGATAGATCGAACTGTTGTTGATTTGATGAATAGATAGATCGATCAAAAAAATCATAACTATCGTTAACAAAAAAATACTAGGAAAAGTCCACATACGGCGAAGATTTTTTGTTGCTGTGGGAAAAAGTAGAAGTCCTACCCCTATTAAAATTGGAACTGGAAGTGGGATGAAAGGTATAATCCATGACGATTGATGTGTATATTCCATACAAAAAAAAAAATAAAGAATAAAAAATATTTGGATTCTTGATGAATTTTGTTTCTTATTCGTTTGTTTTATCTCTTTTGTAAAGGTGTTCGGTTAATAAAAAAGTGGATCTATAAATAGAATTTGATATTCTTAATTATTCTGAATCTTTGCACAATCGTTCCAATATTGCAAAGTACAAACTCAAAATCGGCCAATAACCAAATCCCTAGTAAAAAAAAATGATTCTTAATTATTATTAGTTTAATTAATATTAATTTAAAGTAATATTAATTACTTTATTAGTAATTAAGAATCATTTTTTATAGTAATAAATAAAAAATTACTAATAATTTTACTATTTATTACAATAACTATTTATTACAATAAATAAATAATTACACCAAAACGACGAACATTCCTTTATTTTGATATAAATCATAAAAATAATTCATATGACATGACTCAAAATTTTTTTATTATTCATAAATTCAGAAACATTAGTTCATTTTTGAACTCATTGATTATTTTACATTACAATAAAAAGAGATCTATATATATCTATTATATATGTTTGTAAAAATTTTTGAAAAGGTTTATATTATATTATAATATTCAATGTTTTTACTTTATATAGATATAGAAAAAAAGAGGTAATTCAAATAGATAAGACATATAGCTAATTACAGAATAATTCGTTTTCATTTACAGAACAAATGTCTTTCACATTGAACTATAGCAATGAAAAAACTATTCTAGTTAGATGGCAGTTCCAAAAAAGCGCACTTCTATATCAAAAAAAAAAAAAAATTCAGAAGAATTTTTGGAAAAAAAGGACATATAAGACAGCATTGAAAGCCTTTTCATTAGCTCAATCCATTTTTACCGGTAAATCAAAAAGTTTTTTTTATAACAATAAAAAAAAATGAATTAGCTCGATTCAAAGAGTATTCTTTAATACTCATTTTATACTAATACTAATATACAATATAGATTCTATATTTAAAATATATTATAGATATATAATATATTCTAAATATAGAATCTATATTTTTTTTAATTTTTTGAATGTAGTGTTAAATTTATATATCTAAAATTTAACACTACATTCAAAAAATTAAAACGCATTTTTTTAGAGTCAGAAAATGAAAAAACTAAAAAATGAGTCATAAGCAACTAAAAAAAATGTCGTTTTTCATTTCTGGATTGAAGTAAGAATTAAATAGTTCTAGTTTCAACAGCACTGTCTAAACTACGAAAAACCCTCCCCTGTCGTTGTTAAATTTGAAAACAAACACTGGAAATGAAAAAAAAAACAAGAATTGAATTTCATATAGAAATCGAAACGTTCTATTTTTTTTATTACTATACTTACAGTTAATATAAAATGATTCTATATATAATATTTTTCTATATTTTCTATATTCGTATATTTTAGATATTCGAAAATATTCCAATTTATTTATTTTCATTTAGAATAAATGTTTAGTAAAAAAATGTACTAAATACATATTGAACTTTAATGGATTCTTTCAATCTCGACGATTGACTAAAGAATCTGTTATTATGATTTCGAGTAAGCCGCTATGGTGAAATTGGTAGACACGCTGCTCTTAGTTAGCAGTGCTAGAGCATCTCGGTTCGAGTCCGAGTAGCGGCATGGCATCCTATATTCTAAAAATTCTAAAAGAATAAGTCCTATGATGAATTCAATTCCCTATTTCTATTACTAGTATTCATACATACCTTTTTTATTTTCATTATAGATATTTATTTTCATTATATATATATGATATTTTCAACTTTAGAGCATATATTAACTCATATATCGTTTTCAGTCATATCAATTGTTATTTCAATTCATTTAATAACCTTATTAGTCAATGAAATCGTAGGATTATATGATTTGTCCAAAAAAGCCATGATAATAACTTTTTTCTGTGTAACTGGATTGTTAATTACTCGTTGGTTTTTTTGGGGCCATTTACCATTTAGTGATTTATATGAATCCTTAATCTTTCTTTCATGGGGTTTTTCAATTTTTCATATAGTTCCTGATTTGAAAAAGGATAAAAACCTTTTAAGTACAATAATTGCACCAAGTGTTATTTTTACCCAAGGTTTTGCGACTTCGGGTCTTTTAACAAAAATGCATCAATCCGTAATATTAGTACCAGCTCTACAATCCCATTGGCTAATGATGCACGTAAGTGTGATGATATTAGGCTACGCAGCTCTTTTATGTGGATCATTATTATCGGTGGCTATTTTAGTCATTACGTTTCAAGAAGTCATCTAAATTCTTGCTTTTACCAAGAATTTGGATTCTTTAAATAAATCAGTTGATTGTGTTGAAATAAAATATATGAATCTGAATGAAAGAAACAATTTTTTACGAAAAACTTCTTTTTCCTCTTCTATAAATTATTACAGGTCTCAATTTATTCAACAATTGGATCGTTGGAGTTATCGTATTATTAGTCTGGGTTTTCTCTGTTTAACAATAGGTATTCTTTCAGGAGCAGTATGGGCTAACGAGGCATGGGGGTCGTATTGGAATTGGGATCCAAAGGAAACTTGGGCCTTTATAACTTGGACCATATTCGCGATTTTTTTACATACTCGAAAAAATAAAAAATGGGAAGGTGTAAATTCTTCCATAGTGGCCTCTATAGGATTTCTTATAATTTGGATATGTTATTTGGGGATCAATCTTTTAGGAATAGGACTACATAGTTATGGTTCATTTACATCTAATTGAATTAAAATGAGTAAAGAACCTGAGAAATTGAAATATGGAAAGCATAAAAATATATACTTTCCATAAATCGTCGAGAACCCTTTCAATCAAGTAATGTAATGATTCAAGGGGTTCTCACAAACAACAAACATATTCGATTACAATTCCAATTATTTTTAAGTAAATCTAACGGAAAAATTTTTTTTTCATTGGACAAAGGTTTTTTTCTCTTTGTGATTTATTGGTTTTATTCAGTTATTCACGAAAACGATCTATCAAAAATTAGATAGAATAGCTTCAACCTTGTCAACCGAGAATGATAAAATGAAATCTAGATAAATACCAATACCTATTACGGGTATAAGGATAGAAATCGAAATAAATAATTCTCTCGGCCCAGAATCAAAAAAATAAGAGTTTGGTGTATTAAAAAACTTGTATCCATAGAACATCTGCCGTAAGATAGATAATAAATAAATGGGAGTTAATATCATTCCAATCGCTGTTACAAAAGTAATTAGTATTTTTATCATGAAAAGATATTTTTGACTAGTCATTATTCCAAAAAAAACTATCAATTCTGCAACAAAACCGCTCATGCCCGGCAATGCAAGAGAACCATGGATAAGATAGTGAAAATCGTGAATATCGTGAATATTTTTGGCATTGGGATAGTCATTCCCCCCATTTCGTCAAGATAAAGAAGACGTAGTCTATCATAACTAGTTCCTGCCAAGAAAAAATGGGCAGCCCCAATAAATCCATGAGATATTATTTGTAAAATGACCCCGTTGAGCCCAGTATCACTTATAGAACCAATTCCTATAATTATGAAACCCATATGAGATACCGAGGAATAAGCTATTCTTTTTTTTAAATTGCGTTGACCAAAAGATGTTAAAGCGGCATAGATTATTTGAATAGAACCTAATATCATTAACCAGGGCAAAATATGGAATGAGCGTGGGAAAAAAATTCCATATTAATTCGAACCAACCCATATGCTCCCATTTTTAATAAGATTCCGGCTAAAAGCATACAAGTGCTGTAATGTGCCTATCCGTGGGTATCTGGTAACCATGTATGTAAGGGTATAATCGGCGATTTGACAGCAAAAGCAATAAGAAATCCCATATAGAATATTATTTCTAGCACCACGGGATACGATTGATTAGTTAATGTTTCAAAATTTAATGTTGGTTCATTAGAACCATATAAACCGATACCCAGAACTCCCATTAATAAAAAAAACAGAACTTCCGGCAGTGTACAAAATAAACTTTGTAGCTGAATACAAACGTTTCTTTCCCCCCCACATGGCTAAAAGTAGATAAACTGGAATTAATTCCAATTCCCACATGATGAAAAAAAGTAAAATGTCTCTAGAAGCAAATGGTCCCATTTGACCGCTATACATTGCTAACATCAGGAAATAGAATAATTGGTATTCGCGAGTAACCGGCTGAGCCGCTAAAGTGGCTAAAGTTGTTATAAATCCCGTCAGTAAAATAGGTCCTATAGAGAGTCCATCTATTCCCAATCTCTAGTAAAAATCAAAAAAATTGATCCATTTATAATTCTCCGTTAGTTGAATAAGTGGATCATCCAATTGGAAATGATAACAAAATGCATAGGTTGTTAGAAGCAGATCGATTAAGCATATACAAATGCTATACCACCTAATTACCTTATTTCCCCTATGAGGAAATAAGAAAATTAAGGAACCCGCGGCTATTGGCAAAACTACAACTATTGTTAACCAAGGAAAATTATTCGTGATAAAAATAAGATACACTTGGGCCAGAAAAGCCCGTGCTCAAAATAAAATAGAAAAAATCTTTTTTTCTATTTTATTTTGAGCACGGGTTTTTGCCAGTAAAAAAACGTATTCGTGTGGTGTTTTTTGAAACGTATCAATAAGCTAGACCCATACTTCGAGTTGTTTCATGCCATAAATAAACTCGAACACTTAAGAAATCTGTTGGACAAGCGGACTCACACCTCTTACAACCAACACAGTCCTCTGTTCGTGGGGGGCAGAAGCAATTTGCTTAGATTTACATCCATCCCAAGGTATCATTTCTAATACATCTGTGGGACAGGCTCAGACACATTGAGTACATCCTATACATGTATCATAAATTTTTACTGAATGTGACATTGTATCTATAGTAATTTTTTAACATAAAAAATGAAAAATATCAATCTCGTAAACTCGTAAATGAATCATATATTTTTACACCAGATGAATCAATGAATCAATGATTTGTCAGAATATTGTTAATCAAAAAAGACGTCTAGATAAATTTATAACAAGCATATAAAAGAGGACCAGGATACTTTGATTTCTTATGATTTAGCAAATGCAAACAGGATCATAAGTTGTGGAGCATATATACTAATTTGAATTGATAATACATTACACTATTTGAAATTACACTTTTTTTATGAATTTGGATTATGTTATGATTAATGCTATTTATTCAACAAATTCGATTGATTGATACGGGTTGATTTTCTGTTACGATAAATGGAGGAAACAATAGCTAGTCCGATAGCGGCTTCAGCGACTGCAATAGCTATAACAAAAATTGAAAAAATATTTCCTTTTAATTGGCGATTATCAAAAAAATCAGAAAAAGTTACGAGATTGATATTAACTGCATTCAGTATAAGTTCAAGACACATAAGGGCTCTAACCATATTTCGACTCGTGATCAATCCATAGATACCAATAGAAAATAAATAGGCACTCAAAACAAGTACATGTTCGAGCATCATTGACCAACTCCTTATTAATTTTTATTCATTTCAATATGAACAACAAACAATTCAATAGATTCGATTGACTAAAGAATATAACAAGTCTGGAACAAAAGAATATATCGGCAATAAAAAAAAAGTTGAATGTGGATTTATATTACTAGTACTAGTTCTCTAAAGATTTTTTACTGGCGAGCTACGACAATTGCACCTATGAAAGCAACTAAAAGAATTATGGAAATGAGTTCAAATGGAAGAAAAAAATCCATTGATAAATGAATTCCAATTTGTTGACTAGTACTTATCAAATCTTGTTCAATAATCTGATTTGGTCTTGTAGTCCAAATAATTCCGTACCATGATGTATCTGGAATAGTAGTTACTAGTGAAACAAAAATATTTGTACAAACTATCAAAGTAATTCCATCCCCGACGGTCCAAAGATGAAAATCTTGGTAATATTCTGAACTATTCATGAACATCACAACAAATATTATTAAAACATTAATAGCTCCCACGTAAATAAGTAGCTGTGATGCAGCTACAAAATGGGAGTTTGATAAAATATAGAATAAAGATATACAAACAAGAACCAATCCCAACGAAAAAGCAGAAAAAATTGGATTGGTAAGTAATACTACCCCTAGACTTCCTAATATAAGACCCGATCCCAGAAAGACTAAAAGAAAATCGTGTAGCGTTTCAGGTAAATCCATTATATGTAAAAAAAAAAAAGACAAATAAATCGTAATTTCATGACCTTATTGATATTACCAGGAAAAAAAAAATTATATACTAAAATTTTTCTTTGCATTGAAAAAAAATCCTAAGGAGTTTGAATTGATTATAGTTACAGTTATATAATCAATGTGATTCCAGTCTTTATACTAAAAAGAGTAGGAGTAGTTTGAAACTATACTAAAACCTAAGTTTAAAAGTAGATATAATATATAGAACGATTTTTTTTTATTTATTAAATATTTAAAATTTCGATAATATATTTATATATTTTATTTAAGAATATATTGCTATAATATAGAAGAGAATATAGAATATTTCTAATCTGATATCTAATATTTATTCCATTTTTTATAATATTTTTAAAAATTCATAATATTTTATTTAGATTCTTCTATTTATATATTCTATATATATATATATTATGGATATATATATATATATAGAATATTTTTTTTTTTATTTTTTTATTTGAATTGTTCGAATTGTATAATCATCAATTACGGACATTGGTAAACGGCCCAAAGCTATTTGATTATAATTCAATTCGTGACGATCATAAGTTGAAAGTTCATATTCTTCAGTCATTGATAAGCAATTTGTTGGACAATATTCAATACAACTACCACAAAAAATACAGATTCCGAAATCAACACTGTAATTCAGCAATCGTTTCTTTCGAATATCCGTTTCAAGTTTCCAGTCAACAACGGGTAAATCTATAGGACATACACGAACACATACTTCACAAGCAATGCATTTATCAAATTCAAAATGGATTCGACCGCGGAAACGTTCCGGTGTTATTAATTTTTCATAAGGATATTGAATAGTTACAGGTAAACGATTCGCATGAGATAAGATAATCATGAAACTTTGACCAATGTACCTTGCAGCTCGGACTGTTTGTTGACCATAATTCATGAACCCAGTTACCATAAGGAACATATCGTAAATATCTATGAATATTTTTGTTTTATTTCTTTCTCTTATTTGAGACAAGTAATGAATATGGAAGATCCATCTTTTACAGTGAAAACAATTGAAACGAAGTTGTTAATAATAGATTACCGAGAGAAATGGGTAAAAGAAATTTCCATCCAAGATTTAATAATTGATCCATTCTTAGCCTAGGCAAAGACCATCTTGTTATGATAGAAACGAATAAGAAAAAATAAGTTTTAGCTAATGTAATAAAGAGATCAATTGTAGTTCCAAAAACTCCATATGTTTTATTTATTTCAAAAAACTCAGAAACGAATATGTACGGAATAGAGATATTGGAACCGCCCAAGTAAAGAACTGTTACAAATAATGAAGAAATTAATAGGTTTAAATAGGAAGCAACGTAAAATAAACCAAATCTGATACCCGAATATTCAGTTTGATAACCCGCTACTAATTCTTCTTCTGCTTCTGGTAAATCAAAAGGTAATCTTTCACATTCTACTAGGGAAGAAATTAGAAAAACCATGAAACCCATAGGTTGACGCCACAAATTCCATCCCCAAAAACCATATTTTGATTGCGCATCAACTATATCAACTGTACTTAAACTGTTAGATAATCCTAGTCGATGATAACATTACTGTTCCCATCTCTATTACAGAACCGTACATGAGATTTCATACGGCTCCTGGAAAGCCTAAAATAAATCTAAGGACCGGGCGCCAATTATTTATGTCTTGATATCTAAGATATATAACATTTGAATCTATGGGACGGTTCTGAATTAGACCAATTCAATTCTGTCTGTTCTAGAAATAATGAAATAAGAAAGAGAAATCCATTTTAATAAAAGATACAATAAGGTACTTCTGAATTGATCTCATCCCTTAAAAATCAAAATTTGAATTTGTTGAGTAATAACTGAATTGCTGAATAAAATACTCTTTTAGAATTAAAAATAACCCTCATCATTTTGAATTACGAAAAATAATTACACATTCGTTTCTTAATTATGATATGAATTTTATCTCCATGAATATGGATATAAGAAACCAAAAACGAAAAAGAGATCTCTTTTTCGTTTTTGATTTCTTGTGTTTTTTTCGTTCCTACTCTTCTTTTTTGTCCCATAAAAAGGGGACTTACCAAATTTTAAAGGATTTTTTCGTTCCTGATAGTAATTTATTTAATCAGTGGATGGAAGCATACTCTGGATCGGAATTGTGGGGAGTATTGCTTGATTTTTCTACCAACTTAAAGCCCCAATTAGTATTCTTTTTCTATTATGTGTAAATTCTCTTTTGGATAATTTACAAAATCTGCATTACTAATCCTTTGTGTATCTTGGTGTTTCTAACCATCCACTTCTTTTTTTATTAGCCCCCTTATTTATGTTAATACATCTATGAAAATTCATACAAATAGTAACTAAAACTAAATAAGGTTGGTCTTTTGATCCCGCTTCAAAACTGGATGACAAATTATCCAATCTTGGGTTACACAGCGCCTTCTGTTTATAATTTTATTTCAATTCATTCTTATACATAGAAAATGAGACTCAATATTTTTACTGCCATTTAAAATCCTCATACTAGCTATTAATTATAAGTAATATAAATACAATATTCAGAAATTTTATTCAATAGAAGCTGTTTTATTTCACTCATATAACTATCTAATTTAGTTCTTCAATCCGAATTGCAAAAAAGAAAATAAAGATAATGAAGGTTTCTATTCAATTTATTCAACTCGTTTCCTATATATTACTATAAAGAGAGGAGCATAACAATAACATCAAATAGCTTTTTGTGTTTCAACGAATCACACGTAGAGATATTGATAAGACACATAGAGTTAATGGTATTTCATAACTAATTGATTGAGCAGCAGCTCGTAGACCACCCAAAAAGAAATATTTATTATTTGATCCATACCCTGACATAAGAAGTCCGATGGGAGCAATACTCGAAATAGCAATCCATAAAAAAACACCGATATTGAAATTCGATAAAACAAAGTTATAGCCAAAGGGAATTACTGAATAGCTTATTAGAATTGATATGACTGATATAGATGGTCCGATACTGAATAAACGAATATCTCCCCTAGATGGAATAAGATTCTCTTTAAATAGTAGTTTTGTTCCGTCTGCTAGAGCTTGAAGAACTCCAAACGGACCGGCGTATTCAGGTCCAATACGCTGTTGTATCCCTGCAGATATTTCTCTTTCTAACCATACAATTGCTAGTACACTTACTGTGATTCCCAATACAAGAATCAAAATCGGTACAAGTATCCATAGAATTCCATAAACCTCTTTTAAAGATTCCAATCCGGAAAAAGAATTTATATCTTGGACTTCCGTTGTTTCAATTATCATTTCAACGATCAATTTCTCCCATAATGATATCTATGCTACCTAGTATTGTCATAATATCAGCCAATTTCATTCTTTTAACTAATTGAGGAAGAATTTGCAAATTGATAAAACCTGGTGGACGAATTTTCCATCTCCAAGGAAAACCATTCTGATCTCCTATTAGAAAAATTCCTAATTCTCCCTTGGGGGCCTCAACTCTTACATAAAGTTCTTGTTTTGGCAATTCAAAGGTAGGAGACGATTTTTTCCCAATGAATCGATATTCAAAATCATTCCATTCTGGCTCCTTTTCTCTATCAAAGCAGCGAATTTCTAAATTTTCATACGGCCCACCAGGAATTCCTTCCAAAGCCTGTTGAATAATTTTTATGGATTCCATCATTTCACCAATTCGAACTAAATAACGAGCTAATGAATCTCCTTCTTTTTGCCATTGAACTTCCCAATCAAATTCCTCGTAACACTCATAATTATCAACTTTACGTAGATCCCATTGTATTCTGGAAGCCCGAAGCATCGGTCCTGATAAGCCCCAATTTATTATTTCCTCTCTACCAATAATACCTACTCCCTCAACCCGTTCTAAAAAAATAGGATTTAGCGTAATAAGTTTTTGATATTCAATAACCCTTGTTAAAAAATAATTGCAGAAATCAAAACATTTATCTATCCAACCATAAGGTAGATCGGCTGCTACTCCTCCGATACGAAAAAAATTATGCATCATTCTCATACCTGTAGCAGCTTCAAATAGATCATATATTAATTCTCTTTCTCTAAAAATATAGAAAAAGGGGGTTTGTGCACCAATATCTGCCATAAAAGGGCCCAGCCATAGTAGATGAGAAGCTATACGACTTAACTCCAACATAATTACTCGTATATAGCTGGCTCTTTTAGGTACTTGAATATTTCCCAATTGTTCCGGTCCGTTTACGGTTATTGCTTCTGTGAACATAGTAGCTAAATAATCCCAACGTGTTACATAAGGCAGATATTGTATAATTGTTCGGTTTTCCGCAATTTTTTCCATACCTCTGTGTAAATAACCCAATATTGGTTCACAATCAATAACATCTTCACCATCCAGAGTAACAATAAGTCGAAGAACACCATGCATTGATGGGTGCTGAGGCCTCATATTGACTATCATGAGGTCTTTTCTTGTAGCTGGGACATTCATAGGTTTTTCCTCGATTCATTCTTCCATGAATCGTTAAAAAAAAAGTTCATCAAAATTCAGGATCTAATAAATCGAATAATTAAAAATGACTCTTGAAATTAACGAATTTGCGAATCCCGAATATTTAACTGAGTTATTAATTTTTTATAACGTATTTTATTTTTCTTTGACAAATAAGACAGTAGTCGTTGCCGTTTTCCCAGAATTTTACGTAAACCTCTTTGAGATAAATAGTCTTTTGTGTGTAATTCAAAATGTGAAGTAAGTTTTCGTATCGTATTAGTGAAATTGACTACTTGAAATTCAACTGATCCCGGGTTTTCTTCTTCTTTTTTTTGTGTGTGAAATAACAGGTATAAATGAATTTTTTATCATAAAATGAAATGAAAGCTTTTCTCTCCCCCTCCTTTTTGGTAGATATTTTTATTGATCAGTAAGAGTAATGACACGAATTTTGAATTTTATATATCATAAAATCTTAATTTACTTATAAATTTAGAATTTCTTTTTTTTTTTGAAATAAAATTCCTTAATATAAATATTAAGGAATCCAATTCAAATCGATATATAAATACTATATTTATGGATTCGAATAATCAAAAATTCGATTGTATACTTCAAATAAAAAGAAGACGATTTAGTTGATTCCTTTTTCTATCTATTTCTATCTAATGCAAACATCATTGAATTTATATCTATCCCACAATGCGTGTGCCCATTTCTTTTATTATTATTATTATTATTATTATTATATATATATATATAAATTAAAATATTTAATTTATATATATATATATATATATGTTCGCATATCAGATAGCAGATATGTTACGATAAATATTAGGATAAGGATAAACAGAAGAGAAATATAGATTATCGATCAAATTTTCAATCGCAGATACATATGTATCCTTAATATACTGAAACGGCTTCCATCATGGGTATCAAACCAATAGTGATTTATAATTTGGCCAAAGAAATAATTTTAAATTCATTAGTTTTTTTGTTTCGGTATCAAGATCTTTCTTTTTAGCCAAAACTTGACAAAAATTATTTATTTTATTCTCATTGTAATTTATTGTCTTTCTATGCAAAGTATTTCTAGGATTCAAAGAAATTAGAATTCTCAATTCTCTATGGCGTCTAGTGGACAAAAGATTTTCAGGAACAAGCAAATCAAAATTATTTTTATCTTTATTTTTTTTTATCTTTTGATCAACACGACTTTTTTTTGAGTTTCTTTTTAAAAATGGGCGCTTACTCTTATGAATCAACGATAGACTTGTGGTTTGATATATAAAAAATTGTTCATAATTTTTTCTAGATAGGCGAACTCGTTCAATAACAAACGTAAGTTTATCAATCAATTCGGTATTGTCCCTACATCCTACATCCTGTAAGAGGGAAATCTGTATTATTATTCAGAATAATCATAGTCTCTATATTTAAGTCTCCCTGTTTAATAGACTTTATAAAATTTTTTTTAAAATTTTTCAATCTAATCAGGAGACAATATAAGTTGATATTATTCATCATGCTTTCTTGGAAAGCACTATCACAGTTTAAATAAAAACCCAAATATTTGTCTAGTAAGAAATCCCGCTCTTCCTTTAGATTGGTCCGGTATAAATCTATACAAAAATCATCGTCTACTGCTCCAAAAAACCTTGAGAGAGATAAGTTAAGATCTTCTCCACTCGCGTATTCTTTAGTTTCTAACTTGAATTCATCAGTAAAGTTTTTAACATCTTTTCCATAAAACTGGGAAAAAAGTAATTTTCTTGGTACGATCCAAGGATTCTTCTTATATGCATTATATGATATCCTTAATTTTGAAAAGAACCAAAATCTTGGATTCGTTAATTTCGGTTTCGGATTCGGTATGGAATTTTTCTTGATTTCTACATTCATTACCATCCAATTAAAATACTTTATATCCCGATTTTTTTTTATCTATAATATCATCTTCTACTATATAATTTTGGATAAAGATATCGCTCATTATATCAAAGAATTCTTTTTTAGATGTCTTGTAATTATAAGAAATCGCTTGGTTTTTGTTTGCTTGCAATGGTGATCTATTTCCATTAAAATATGATTTTTTCTTATCTGCATAATTAAGAAATTGATAAGACAAAAGATCATATCTATATTGTTTTTTAATTTTTTTTTTGTTTTCTAATGCTAATAAGTCTACTTGTTCTTTTTTGTAAAGAATTAATTGCGTTTTTTCATATTATTCATATGAAATTAAATCCTTATTTTGAGCCACACGATGTTCATAGATTTTATTTCTCCAGTTTTGTGATACTAATCTCGACCAGCTGTTCTGAGGTAAATCATATTGATAATGAATCTTTAACCAATTTGTCCAGTGATTCATTACAGAATCGGGAAGTTTCTTATGTCTTAATTTGGAATGAAATATTGACTGTATTCCCAATAAATCATTCTTTATTTCATTCTTAAGAAAAAAAGATCTTTCATGTTCATGAGATTCTAAAATAGACCTTAACTTATACTTAGATCCATTACAAATGAAAGTTTGTAATAATTTTACAATTACATATGTTTGTGACAAATAAGGTACGTCAGAAGAATTCTCTGAATTCATATTCATAAGATTCAAAGATTTGTCTATAATTGACATAACAGGAATTTGAATTTGATTTTTTTTATCAACTATTTCTTCATTTTTTTTATTGTAAATAGATTTATTTACATTTACCATTTTGTTTATTGATTCAAGAAAATCAAGAAAACGTTGTCCATGGATCCTAGAAATACTAATGATACATAAAAGAATATCTATGTATATCCTTTCCATTAAAAATTTGAAAAAAGAATAGGATTTACGGATTAATCGAACATTTCTTCTTTGTAATATTTGCAAAATCTTTTTTAGTAATTCTAATCTTTTACCATCATAAGTTAGTTTGTTCGAATTCCAATTTTTCTCTGAAGTTATAATCTCCTCTTTTTTTTCTTCTGTTATGTTTTCTATCTGTTTTATGATTGTGGTTGTTTTAACATTAAGATCTTTTATCCTTTTTTCTGTGAATGAAGAATTTGTCAAATTGATAGATTGAATTATAACGGGTGATTCCTCAATCATTGGGCTATTCTTACTGATTGTTGCATTTTTTTTACTTTCAGTTAATTCATCTATTTTTTTGAACCTAAATAGAATACTTTTAAGAATACTTTTAATGTTCCAGTTTTCTATGTCTTTTAACATGATTCGAAACCAGTTTTTTCTTTCATTCAAAACTTTTCCAACGAGAAAAAAATGATTTTTCAAATCTTTTTGCAATTGTTTTTTTTATTTTTTTTAAAATGGGACCCAAAAATTAAAATGGATTGGGGACATGATCATCAAGGTACGATTCTATTTGTGTTCCATAAGCTGTTAAAAACCAGAAGTTTTTTTTTCAGTGGATCTTTTTTTTTTAGTAGATCGTACCTTAGATTTGTGCCAAGGTTTCAGAACAAAAGGAGATAAGATCCTTATCTGAATACCCTCGTCGAACCAGTCTTTTGGCAATTCGTTGTGAGATACTGGAACACCCTGATAGGTGCATTTTATATGCACTTCTTTTCTCCAATCCCTAAAATCTTCTGACCATTCGGGATTTTGAATTAAAAGGATACGAATGATATTTTTAGTTATTATCAATGAAGGTAATAGAATATATTTTCTAAAAATGGATTGGAATAGTAATACAAAACTTCTAATTATTAGACCATATAGAATGCTTTCCCAGGATTCTTCAATTTCTCTAAGTCTTCTTTCAGACTCGTCTTTGTTTTCCTCTTTGTATTTCTGTTCTATCCTTTTCTCAAAATCCAAAAATTCTGAATTGTCTGTACCAGGTTTCCTGAAATATTCTTTCAAATATTGGATATATCATCAAAAAGATCACCAAAAAATAACCGGTGGTCGTCTATTTCTATTATCTCCAAAAAAATGGGAGAATGGACATTACTTTGAAAAAGTTTCCAAGTAACTGTTTTACGCCTTTGAGGGCGCATAGATCCTCTAATTATTTCTCGGGCGAAATCAGGTTCACGTGAATAATTTAGTAGAACAAATTCATGATTTAGGCCAATTGGAACCGTATCCATATTCCTAGTATCATTATCCTCATTGTCATCAGTATTATAAATATTTCTATTTCTACCATAGAAATCCAGTGACTGTGTTTTACCATTAAAAACAACTATACGTTCGGCTCTTTGGGCACGAATCTGAGCGTCCTTTGCTATTCTTTCCGTCACTTGCTCCACTTCGTCAATTAAGTTGTATGACCATCGAGGAACTTGTTTACTAATTTCGTTTATTCCAATACATTTTTTTCTATTAAAAACGGTTTGATTCTTCCGATCAATTCTAATTGCGTCGAATAAGAATTGTTTTTTTCTTTTTTTTTCTTCGGAATATATTTTTACTTGTTCATGTTCTGGAAATAAATAAAGTCTGTCAAAATTTAAACTTGATACTGATTTTTCTGAAAATTTATTGATTAAGTTAAAAAAAAAACCAATTTCAGTTAATAAAAATTTTCTATCAAATCGATCTATTTTCTGTTCTAATTCTGGATAATAAGTATTAATAGAAAGAAGGAGACCGTGAATCTTATTAATAGAAAAGTTTTGTTGGATTTGTCCGCGAAAACGTCCATTCAAGAAAGGATCATATATTTTAGTTAAATATTTTTTTTTCCTCTTATCATTA
>JBBPBO010001984.1:37241846-37604346 GCA_037974295.1 Cicer cuneatum | reverse complement strand
TGGTAGACACGCGAGACTCAAAATCTCGTGCTAAACAGCGTGGAGGTTCGAGTCCTCTTCAAGGCATAATATTGAGATCTCCTATTGATCGCCAAGTTTTGTTGATCGTCTTTGTCGAATGAATGGAGAATCCATTTTGAAATTGTCCAACCGCCATCCGCCCCGAATATATGATTCAATAGGAATCACACAGGGATACAATAGAAACTTCTCCCCCTCCGTAAACCAACGGATAAAGTACATTCCTTATTCTATTTTGAGGATTGACAAGTTACCGATTCAATGACGTTCGCACTTTACATTCCAAAAGAAGGGGTACGCTACTGTCGGGTCGGATTAATTCCATAATACATGCCTGTTGGCATGCCAACCTTCCTTCTCCTTTCATGACCTATCCGAAAACAAAGAAAATTCTTTACTTAATTGGTCATGAATATCTGAATAGGACAAACTACCCCGTGTATCTCTCTCTTTGTTTGCTTCAGAACAAAACAATTAGAGTTAAGCTTGGTCAACAGCAATGTGTATTATCGATATGGGGTATCTTTCAATTGAAAGATACTCCATATCGACTTGAAACGAATAGAAAGAAAGTATCTATTTTTTTTAGTTATTCACTTAAACCAATGATTCGTTATTGGAACAGACAGTAACCATATCGTCTGGGAAAAGCCATCTTTTTTTCAACAATGTCTTTGTGATTTGAGCCAATAGGGTTCTGTTAGATAGGAATAGATTTGATAAATATTCATAACTCTCGGATAGAGTATTAGAACTTAAAAATCCATTTGATAATGAACTATTGGTTCTAAGCCATCTCTGGCGATCAATCAACAATTCAAAATTCTTTTTGTGCGTATTCTTCCTAAACCAGCGTTTATTTAGATATTTCCAATAAATTTTTTTTGTTTGGAAAGTAAAAAGTATCCTTGACATCTCTTCATCTGCAAAGAATTCTCGATGTGAAAACACAAAGACAAAAGGATCATCTTGGAATAGCAAAAATAGTGGATCCGGCGGCTCCCAAATGAATTGGCTTATTCGAAAAACGCCTTGTTCTTTGGAAGATCTATTTCGTGTCTGGGACTGCATGGTTCCATCCTGCAATAACTCTGAATCATTTTCTTGAAGCTCACCATCTTCATCATAAATCATCTGGTCCCGAAATGACCTTTCCCAATAGGCAAATTCCAATTCATTGGACCTTTCGATACATTCAAATATCAAGCCCCAAGGGCGCCATATTCTAGGAGCCCAAACTATCTGATTGAATAAATCCTCCTCTAGAGGTTCCGGGTCGAAGACTCCTTCCCTTTCGTCAAAAGTCGATTCATATTTTTCATAGAGAAATCTCCGATCAACGATAGAACTATATCCATTTTGAATCATATTTAAGGGGTTTCTTGGTTCGGGCCGAAGAAGAAATCTCACTCGATCATTGTCAAACGGACTTTCTGTCGGTGAGGATCCCAGCAAAGCGCCTTCTACTTCTAATAGGCCATGAATTAGACCAGAATCATTCTCAACAAGTCTATACGAAGTGATCCCATTTTTTTCATTAGGTCCGGGTAGAGACCAAAGGTCTTGAGCGACGGATCCAGCAGAACAACTCAAAAGATATAGAAGTATCGTTAATTTCTTCATGCTTGTTCCAAGTTCGAAGTACCATTTGTACAAATAAGAATCCCCCTCGTTACATGATTTCTTTTTGATATAGATCGATATAAGATCTATGGAGCAATTACTTAAAAGTAAATTTTGTGAAACAACCCTTCCTATCTGATAGAAAATGATCCCATGATCCTGAATCGATCTTATCTGAGATCTCAAATCCCAAGTTTGTCTATGAAGAGCAGATCTAATTATATTAGTGTCTATAATAGATTTCTTTTGTATAATACTAATTGATAGGGCCTCATTGGTAAGTGCTACAAGATCTCGTAGATTAGAACCCAGAGTTATGGACCCGAATCCATTAGTGTGGAACATTTTCTTTTCCAAGTGAAATCCCCTAGTATATGAAAGAGTGAAAAAGTTCTTTCTTTGTTGTGGAATAAGAAGCCTTCGTATCTTAATGCATGTATTCAATTTATTCAGAGCTATTAGAGAGGGATCTACTTTTTTGGGAATATGAGTCGAAGCAATAACAAGATTTTTTCTAGTAGAACATCTTTCAGAATCCCCGGAGAGATAATTCACTAATAGACTGAGGGATAAGTCATTCGACTCATTCCCATCCAAATCATGAATGTTTGGAATCCAAATTATGCAAGGAGACATTGCTTTTGCTAATTCGAATTGAAGGGTGAGATAAAATCGGTCTAGTTCCGGCATCATATCCCTAGTTACCGGATCCTTCCTACTTAGAAACTTCAACTGTCTATCAAAGTTACGGTCGATATCGTCACTATCATTCCTATCGTAATTATAGCAACTACCCTCATTACTAGGTAAAAGACTATAAATGGTACCCTCTCTATCATCAAAAATTTGCTGCTCACTTTCATCAAGAGTGAAACCCTTAGGATAGTTATCCAGGAACTTGTTTACAAATATTGTAATGAAAGGAACATAAGAGTTTGTCGTTAGATATTTGACCAAATAGGATCGTCCAGTTCCTATAGAACCTATCACTAAAATACCCCTAGGAGGGATAGGTCTAAGCGGAGCGAAAAGGGTTTCCCATGAGATGGGAAATCTAAACTACTAGGCCTACGCGGGGTTTCTGAATAAGCGATTGTCTGATAATGAGCAAGGAATATCCGTTTTTCTGCTAAGCAGGATGTATTAAACTCATAATTCATTAGATACTTTTTATGAATGTCAATTAAATATCCTAAGTAAATTATTCCTGGTTGCTCAATCATTTGATAACCAGAATTATTCTTTGATAAATGATCACTATGAGTCAGACTCAATAAAATTTGATCAATCCGTTTTTCTGTCGTTAAGGTAGAGAACTGAACCAAGATATCTCTTTCTTTATCAGTAATGAAATCAGTGTTCAAGATCCAGGATTCTATTTTATCATCAACCCAATCACTATTCACGTTTTTTCTTTTTCTTATCACGAAATAGATCAATTTACTTGTATGACTTAAATGTCTCGTATTTCTCAAAAAAGCGATTCGATTCATGGGATTTGGTATAATACGTATGAGATCGATGATATTCAAATCTTTCTTCTTCGAACGTACAGATTTAACCCCATAAGCAGGACCGCCACCACTTAGCATGTTGCCGCCAGAATGAGAAGCTCGTCTTTCTTCTAGAAAATTCCCTAATCGTTCCAGAGCAACTAGAAAGAAATTATTTAACCAGAACGAATTCAGTTCGGATATAGGATACCTATCCAAAAGTTTTCGTAACTCAATCATGTAGGATGGAATCGTCAAAGATTTTACCTGTTCAAACTCTGTCTGTAACTGACTAGAGAATCGAGAAATAAACAAAAGATGTGTATGAACGAGATATCCAGTAACCAGAAGAAAGAAAAGAATTGAAAATAGGAACTCCTCAATATTTAGCGATCTCAGATATGTCGATATGAATGGTGACTCATTATTTGCATGAAAAATTTCTTCACACATCTCCAGAAGAAAATTATGTAAACACTTACTCGAAAACTTACTCGAAATCTCACTTATAGGATTCCGTTGTAAAAGACACAACTTTTTCCGAAGAATTCGCTCCGATCTATCCATAATATCATGAAAAATGGATACAAATTTTTGTAATTTTTGACTTCTACTTAGTATCGCCAATAGGTTTGAAAAAGTATCTAAAAATATGAAATTTATATATTTGTACCCTCGAGGTAAGGAACCATGGTATTATATATGGTTGAAATCTTTTCAATTTTGAGAGAGTTGAAAAAGCACTATTTCTTTTTCTTTGAAAGGTTCTATACATCTGCCCTTTCTCAAGGCGTTTGTTTAGACAAGCACTGCGTTTTTTCCTCTTTTCGGATGGTAAATATTTCTCAGAATATGGAGTCTGAATCAAACCTATGTTTGAATTGAAATTGAGATACTGATGCAAGTTCTGCCCTTCTGAATTAGGTAAATTCATATCTGAAAGAGGTTCACAATAAGTTCTTTCAAAATGGACTATTTCTTCCTCTGTTAGAGGTGTTCCAGAAATGTCTTCGATTGAGTAAATAGCTGCTCTACGAACGAATGGATCGGATCGAGTTGGAAAATGGAAAGATTTGTACAAGTTATATCCTTCATGACCACTTTGCGGAAAATTGTTAGATATCAATATGTTAGATACCTGTAACTCGATTGGTGAAATAGTATCTCTCCAAAAAAGCATGTTTTTTTTACCACTGCACAAAGAAAACATTTTCTTTCGAATGAACAAAGTATTGAGGAATTGTCCATACATAAAATCATAATTATGGATACAGGACCTTTCCACATAAAAAGAGAATCTTTTGTTACAATCGAAACAAAAGTTATATTGATTATTCAAGAATCGAAGTCGATTTACTTTATAAAAAGAAGATATCAATGAACTTCTATGAAAAGGTTTCACGGGATTCAGCCAATTGTCTTGATCGTGGGATATCAATGATTTGCTGCTATTATGCAATGAGTCAACCATCCCGTTTGGTATCTTATTGAACAAAAAGGGTGATATTGTTCCTCCATCGATCAATAATTTAGATTTTTGGGAAGTATAATAGTCATCCAATAAGAAGGGTTTCCTTTTTTTCAAATGAACGATTTGAAGACCTATTGATTCTAACAATGAATTCCCGAGTGGATCATTCGGACGTTTCAATTCAGCGATGTGGATATCGGACCTATGAACCGGGATACTCCCAAAACTCACAAAGAAAAAAGGAAGTGAGTTAGACAAAAACGGAAGAAACTTCGACAAAAAGGGAAGAAAGTTGGACAAAAAGAAACGAAAGTTGGACAAAAAGAAACGAAACTTGGACCAAAATAAACGAAGTGACTTAAACAAATCTTTTTTGTCGATAACCTCAGACCAATCAATTGAATATAGATTAATATGGAATAGATCGAACACTACTTGAAAACGGCTATTCTGCTCAGAAATGAAATGGGCCAAATGTTCCTGGAAATTCTTGCTTCCGTTGGACCATTTGTATTTATATGCATTTTGATCCCTATTCATGGATCTCTCGATTCGATAAATATAAAAACGAGGATCAAACCATTTCTTCTGATTTCGGATCAATCCATATTGATTGACTGACTGTATTATGTGGTTTTTAGTATATAACACTATTTTTGGTTTTCGGTCTTCCAAACAATTCCCGTAAGAGGTACGGACCCATTTTTTGATGATCCTTGAATAAAAAGATTCATTCTCTTCATAAAAAAGAGCAGGTAGAACCAATAAGGATTTCTTTTTTGATTCATCCTTGGAGTGGAATACCTCATTTAAGAATTGTTTTTGATACAATCCGGAAGAATCAATAGAAAAACACAATCCCTTATGATACACCAGATCCGGCTGGGTTATTGATAGATTGAATAGATTTGCCATTTCTTGAAATCTCTCTTCTGATTTTAAATCATGGTGTAACAAGTACCCCCTATTACGGTAATGGAATAGATGAAATAAACCAAAAAGTAGATTTTTGTTCAAGAAAGAAATCTTATCGGAACTATCAAGTTCATCCTTCGCAACCATATTAAATCCTGAATCGGATGAAATACAATGAATTGAGACAGTATTTTGTAAATAGATAATTATCTTAACTAGATTGGCTATTTCTTTATTTTCTGATTGCCTCGAAAGAACAAAAGAAACATCTTCTTCTTTTTTAAATAATTTCTGATCTGTAGTAGATCTATCAGTAGGATTCAAATCCAGATGAAGTTCGGACCATCTATCACAAAAAAAAGAAGGATTGGCTCTTGTGGGATTCCCAAGAAATTCTTCGATTTCATCCGGAAACAAATGATTATTCATATGCGTATGATATTTCGAATCCTCATTCCTAATGGAATTGATATGATCCCCGAATTCATCTGAAGATCTTTTCAATTGGCTAGAATCCGTTACTTGAATAACACTACATTTCTCAGAGATCTTTTTTCGTTTTGGAAAATACAGGAGCGGAACATTCAACCTATTGATATTGAAAGAATCCTTTGAGTCTTCCAATGTATCATTGCTGCGTCCAATGGAATTCATAGGTATAGGAAGAAACTTTGTCAAATAGATATTTTTTCTTTCGATCATCTTTCGATTGTGAATACGATATATAAGGATCGCTACTAGAAAGAGTACTACATTTTTGATGGTGAAATATCGATATCGATTGCTTGTTAAATCCTGCGAATTGCGTGAAAGTAGTATACTCCAAATTCGGGAATCTAAGAGTTTTATAAAACTCTCTTGATGGAAAAAAATGTGAATGAAAGATACGGCTGAATTGAATTGAGTCCACGAATCTAAAAAATCGGGAGAATTCTTGATTTCTCTAACTATCTCTCTCAATTCGAAAACCCAGGATTGGAATTGATGTAATTTCATCTAACTCCTCCTATATTTTATTTTTTGATATTGATTTATGCAATAGATTTCACTTCAATTGGAATTTGGTTATTCATGAGGTACGAGGATTCCTGCCAAGCATCCATGGCTGAATGGTTAAAGCGCCCAACTCATAATTGGCGAAGTCGTAGGTTCAATTCCTACTGGATGCACGCCAATGGAAACCTGCCTCCAATAAGTATATTTTTGTTTTTGTTCAAGAATAAAATCTAATTTGGAACTGCCAAAAGTTCACCCTTTGTAACCATATTACATCCTCAATCAGATGAATATAGGATGAATTGAGACAGTATTTTGTAAATAGATAATTATCTTGACTAGATTGACTATTTCTTTATTTTCCGATCGACTCGAAAGAATAAAAGAAACATCTTCTTTAATTTCATATTTTATTATAATAAAATATGAAATAATTTATTTCAAGTATTTGTTTCAATTAATTTGTTTCAATTAATTTGTTTAACAAGAAAATAATTTGTTTCAATTAATTTGTTTAACAAGAAAATAATTTGTTTCAATTAATTTGTTTAACAAGAAAATAATTTGTTTCATTTTATATTATATTATAAGAAATTATTTATTTACTTCAATAAAAAAATTCCATTAATTTTATATTCTAATATATATTTATAATAAATAATTTATTTGAAAAATTCCATTAATTTTATATTCTAATAAAGAATTTATTTACTTAAAAAATTTCTGATATGTAGTGGACCTTTTAGCTTAGTAGGATTTGAATCGAAACGCAGTTCTGACTATCTGTCCGAGAAAAAAGAACGATTGGCTCTGTATCAATGGAATCTCATCATCCATACATAATGAATTGGTGTGATATATTCAAATTATATTATATGAACAGTAAAAAAAACTAATATTCTTATTGAGACTAGAACTCATAGGGAAGAAAATAGATTTATGAATGGAATAAAATATGCAGTATTTACAGACAAAAGTATTCGGTTATTGGGGAAAAATCAATATACTTTTAATGTCGAATCTGGATCAACTAGGACAGAAATAAAACATTGGGTCGAACTCTTTTTTGGTGTCAAGGTAATAGCGATGAATAGTCATAGACTCCCAATAAAGGGTAGAAGAGTTCGACCGGGACATACAATGCATTACAGACGTATGATCATTACGCTTCAACCGGGTTATTCTATTCCACCTCTTAGAAAGAAAAGAACTTAAATAAAAATACACTTACTAGCATGGCGATACATTTATACAAAACTTCTTCACGAAATCGTTTGATTTATGGACAACATCATTGTGGTAAAGGCCGTAATGCCAGAGGAATCATTACCGCAAGGCATAGAGGGGGAGGTCATAAGCGTCTATACCGTAAAATCGATTTTCGACGGAATGAAAGACATATATGGTAGAATCGTAACTATAGAATATGACCCTAATCGAAATGCACACATTTGTCTCATACACTACGGGGATGGTGAGAAAAGATATATTTTACACCCCAAGGGGGCTGAAATTGGAGATACCGTTGTTTATGGTACAGAAGTTCCTATAAAAAAGGGAAATGCCCTACCTTTGAGTGCGGTTTGAACTATTGATTTACGTAATTGGAAGTAACCAATTAGGTTTACGGCGAAACCTACAAATCGATCACTGATCCAATTTGAGTATCTCTACAGGATAGACTTCAACAGAAAACTGACGAGTAACGGCAGCAAGTGATTGAGTTCAGTAGTTCCTCATATAAAATTACTGACCCCAGAGATATAGTAATATGGAGAAGACAAAATTGTTTCAAACACCGACAGAACACGAAGCGCTCCTTGTTTCTAAGAGGGGAAGACATGGGTTATTCACATTTCATTTGATGGTGAGAGGCAAATTGAAAGCTAAGCAGTGGTAATTCTAAGGATTCCCCCGGGGAAAAATAGAAATGTCTCCTACGTTACCCGTACTATGTGTAAGTAGCAACGTAATTTCATAGAGCTAAATGAAGAACATAAGCCAGATGAAGGAACAGGAAGACCTAGGATGTAGAAAGGAGTGATTCGGCAGATTTAGATTCCTATATTATATATCCACTCATGTGGTACTTCGTTATGTCATATATAATATAAGAATTTTACGATATATATATATATATATATATATATATATAAGATCTATCTGTATAGATATCATCATCGACATCCAGAAAGCCGTATGCTTTGGAAGAAGCTTGTACAGTTTGGGAAGGGGTTTTGATTGATCAAAAAGAAGAATCTACTTCAACCGATATGCCCTTAGGCACGGCCATACATAACATAGAAATAACACCTGCAAAGGGTGGACAATTAGCTAGAGCAGCAGGTGCTGTAGCGAAACTGATTGCAAAAGAAGGGAAATCGGCAACATTAAAATTACCTTCTGGAGAGGTCCGTTTGATATCCAAAAACTGCTCAGCAACAGTCGGACAAGTAGGGAATGTTGAGGTAAACCAGAAAAAGTTGGGCAAAGCGGGATCTAAACGTTGGTTAGGTAAGCATCCGGTAGTAAGAGGAGTAGTTATGAACCCTGTCGACCATCCACATGGGGGTGGTGAAGGGAGGGCCCAATTGGTAGAAAAAAACCGTCAACTCCTTGGGGTTATCCTGCAATTGGAAGACGAAGTAGAAAAAGGAATAAATATAGTGATAATTTGATTCTTCGTCGCCGTACTAAATAGTGTAGAGTAGAGAAAATAGAATTTGTTTCTTCGTCTTTCCAAAACAAACAAAAAAAACAAAATCAAATCAGATAATGTCATAATATAATGTCATAATAAATCATTCTTTTTTTTTTTTGTTTAGAGATTATAGAATTTTATTTTTTAAAATATAAGAGAAAAAATTCACTTTTTTAGAAATTTTAAGAGGAATAATAAATTATGGGACGTTCACTAAAAAAAAATCCTTTTGTAGCGAATCATTTATTAAGAAAAATAAATAAGCTTAACACAAAAGGAGAAAAAGAAATAATAATAACTTGGTCCAGAGCATCTACCATTATACCTACAATGATTGGGCATACCCTTGCTATCCATAATGGAAAAGAGCATTTACCTATTTATATAACAGATCGTATGGTAGGCCATAAATTGGGAGAATTTTCACCTACTTTAACCTTCCGAGGATATGCGAAAAATTATACTAAATCTCGTCGTTAACATTAATTTTAACGTAAATTAAAGTAATATTCATTATAAAATTACTTAAAAAGAATTTATTTATTCTGAAATAAAAAGCATTAATAATTAATAAACTCATTTTCTTTTTTAGTGAAAATAGAACCTTGTGAGAAAGAAGGACCAATACACAGAAGTATAGCCCTTATAGTCAAAAAATATTTGTGTCTATTCACAACAAAAAGTGCGAATTGTAATTTATAATCTTTTTTTTTTATTTAAAAGGGTTATGATAATAGAACTTATGCTTTATGGAGTTGAGTATCTTATTCCATTTTTATGTGAATTGGTTTATTCTGCAGCAGAAAATGCTAGTCACAATATATATTTTAACTAACTAAGTCAATGAATCATAAAGATATATTTATATAAAAAATGTAGACAAATAAGACGTATCATTTTATATAGACTAGTGAGGAATTATGGGACAAAAAATACATCCGCTTGGTTTCAGACTTGGTACAACTCAAAGTCATGATTCTATTTGGTTTGCACAACCAAGAAACTATTCTGAGAATCTAAAAGAAGATAAAATTATACGAGATTGTATCAAGAATTATATACAAAAAACGATAAGAATATCCTCTGGTGTCGAGGGAATTGGACGAATAAAGATAAAAAAAAGAATCGATCTGATTCAAGTCATAATCTATATGGGACTTCCAAAGTTATTAATAGAGGGTAAGCCTCGAAGAATCGAAGAATTACAGATGAATGTGCAAAAAAAATTGAATTGTGTGAACCGAAAAATCAACATTGCAATTACAAGAATTCCAAATGCTTATAGAGACCCGAATATTCTTACAGAATTTCTAGCCGGACAATTAAAGAATAGAATTTCGTTTCGTAAAGCAATCAAAAAAGCTATTGAATTAGCTGAACAGGCAGGTACAAAAGGAATTCAAGTACAAATTGCGGGACGTATCGACGGAAAAGAAATTGCACGTGTGGAATGGATCAGAGAAGGTAGGGTTCTCTACAAACCATTCGAGCTAAAATTGATTATTGTTCTTATCCAGTTCGAACTATTTATGGGGTATTAGGAATCAAAGTTTGAATATTTCTAAACAAAGAATAGAAAACTTTTCCTTATCTTTAACGTCCCATGTTTAGGTAAAAGAAAAAATGACTATCTTACTACATTCTTATTCCCCAAGAATAAATGAAAATTTTTATAAGATTGAATAAAAAAATTGGATTAATAATTTTATAGTGAAGGAATTGCTATGCTTAGTGTGCGACTCGTTGGTTTTTTTTTTAGAGTGGTTAAATTTCTACAAAAATTCGTAGAATTTATTACTAAAGAACTAATAACCTACTCATCGCTTGCCATTATCTGGATATAAAGAACCGATCAAAAAAGAAAATTGAAATAAAGATCTATAGAATTCTAATATGTAAAGGATCTTATTATCAGTTGTAAAGCAATAAGAATATACAGATAAATGAAGGGGTGAAAGAAAGATAGAAAAAAAGATATCAATGATATAGAATTCTAATATGTAAAGGTCTATGGGTCATCTCATAAAAGATAATGTAATAAAGCATCAATATTAAAAATTCATCCATATATGGATGAATAGATTCCTAGAATAAACGAATCAAGAGCCGCAAATCAATAAAACTGAGAAGGTTGATTCAACAAAAAAGAATAAAATAAATAAGAAAATCTTAATAAAATATTATTAGAGAGGCTCCATTATAGAATTAAGACCTAACCATAAATCGAAAAGCGATGGGAACGACGGAACCTGTGAATACCTAAGATTATATTCAAATTCAAAAAAATCTTAATGATTCATTAGATGGGATGGCGAAGGGAACTAAGAATTCATTGTTTTTTGAAGAGTTGTGGATTGATCCTACATTACATCTTAAATAGATAATGAAAGAGTAAATATTCGCCTGCGAAAACGTGGATTTTTTTGAATTTTTGCTAATCTAATATGATAATGATAATAAAAAGAAAACACAAATACATATTCTTTATAACCTTATACCAAAACAACATAGTTATATACGGATAGAAAAAATGGTCTATAAAAATACATATTTCGTTATATATCAAAGCAAGATAGACAAATTTCTAATAGATCAATAGATTCTATGAAATGTCAAAAAATCCCGCGATTGTATTATATTTTTTATTTTTATTAAACATATGTATGGTATTGTATATTATTTAAATTATTTTATCGATTAAATATTTTTGAATCGATTTATTTGCGAGGAGCCGTATGAGGTGAAAATCTCATGTACGGTTTTGTAATAGAGATGGAATTGAGAAACAACCATCAACTATAACCCCAAATAAACCAGATTCCGTAAACAACACCGAGGAAGAATGAAAGGAAAAGCCTGTCAAGGTAATAAAATTTGCTTCGGAAAATATGCTCTTCAGGCACTTGAGCCCACTTGGATCACATCTAGACAAATAGAAGCGGGACGGCGGGCAATGTCACGAAATGTTCGCCGAGGTGGACAAATATGGATACGTATATTTCCAGACAAACCTGTTACAGTAAGACCAACCAAAACACGTATGGGTTTTGGAAAAGGATCTCCCGAATATTGGGTAGCTGTCGTTAAACCCGGCAAAATACTTTACGAAATGGGAGGGGTCGCAGAAAATATCGCTAGAAAGGCTATTTCATTAGCAGCATCCAAAATGCCTATACGAACTCAATTCATTCTTTTAGAAGATAATAATAATTAGAACGAAAGAAGTCTTTAGTATTAAAAAAAATGGTAATTGTTTATTTATTTTTTTTTGAACACAAAATATTTTTTTTACTTCAACTTTTTGACTGAAAGATAAAAAAAAATGATATGATTCAACCTCAAACCTATTTAAATGTAGCCGATAATAGCGGAGCCCGAGAATTGATGTGTATTCGAATCATAGGAGCTAGTAATCGACGGTATGCTTATATTGGTGACATTATTGTTGCTGTAATAAAAAAAGCAGTACCAAATACACCTTTAGAAAGATCAGAAGTTATCAGAGCTGTAATTGTACGTACTTGTAAAGAACTTAAACGTAGTAACGGTATAATAATAAAGTATGATGATAATGCGGCGGTTGTCATTGATAAAGAAGGAAATCCAAAAGGAACTCGAATTTTTTGTGCAATAGCCCGAGAATTGAGACAGTTAAATTTCACTAAAATAGTTTCATTAGCACCCGAGGTATTATAATACGAGATTGTTATATAGATATCTTATTTATGAATTGAATAGGATATATTTTATGAATTGAATAGGATATATTCATAAATATATCAAATATGACATTTATACCTTGTGTAATGATTATTCTATGTTATAAGTAATTAGAAGTATATAATATATATGTTAATACTAAGTATTAGTAGTAATAAGTCATTATATTTATTTAATAAATATTTGAAAAAGTAAATAAAAAAAACTAAATAAAAATAATAATAGATAGAAAAAAAAGAAAAAGGAATATATATATATATATATTCAAAATAAAAATTCGAATTCAGAATTCTATTTGTATAAAAAAAAAAATAGAATTCTGAATTCGAATTCCATATCAGATTATCTATATAGTTTAGAATAGGTCATTAGTTCATTTTCTTTCTATCTTTTTTTAGTTTTAGAATATTCTATATAGATTTACATTATACTAATCCTAATTAGGATAATATTTTCTATATATATAGAGTTTTATTATTATTATATTCTTATTATTCAATATTAGATATTTTATTGAATAAAAAAAAAATCGAAAAATGGGAGCACGTTGATTATATTGAAAGTAAGGAGCAATAAAATATCGTGGGTAAAGATACTATAGCTGATATACTAACCTTGATACGCAATGCTGACATGACTAGAAAAAAAACAATTCAAATACCACTTACTAATATCACCGAAAACATTGTGAAAATACTTTTACGAGAGGGTTTCGTTGAAAACGTCAGAAAACATCGGGAAAGCAACAAATACTTTTTAGTTTTAACTCTACGGAGAAAGAGGAAAGGATCGTATAAAAATTTTTTAAATTTGAAAAGGATCAGTACACCTGGTCTACGAATCTATTCTAACTATCAAAAAATTCCTAGAGTTTTAGGAGGAATGGGGATTGTCATTCTTTCTACTTCGAGGGGTATAATGACAGATTGAGAGGCTCGATTAGAAAGAATCGGCGGAGAAGTTTTATGTTATATATGGTAATGGTCATTTTTAAGATATTTGAATTATATTAAAAACTTATATCCATTCTTGTGAATGTAGTAGAGAAAAAATGGATTTCTAATATTACTCCCGATACATTAGTAAATGCGTGAAGAGGATTTAACTAGAATACAAATAAATATATATATATATATAAATTCATGAAGATTAAATTACTGAATCACTTCTGAAGGTATGTTACAGCTTTAGACAAAGAGAATGAAAATAAGATTCTAGGCTATATTTCAAAAAATAATTCGGCGTACTTATGTATACGACTGGGAAAGTAAAAAATCGAAGTATAAGTCAGTTAATTTAATTAGACCTTCAATATGATTTTTAGGGGGCACAATTTTAAGTTAATTTAAGTTAATAAGGAAATCCTATTTTCTTCCAATAAATAGATAGATTCGACATTAAGTTAAGGAGTCATAAATATGAAAGTAGCAGCCTCTGTTCGTAAAATTTGTGAAAAATGTCGATTGATCCGTAGGAGAGGTCGAATTATAGTAATTTGTTCCAATCCAAAACATAAACAAAGACAAGGATAATATTAAAAAAAAAGGGCTTTCTATTAAAAATAAAGTACCTAATGCACACAAAAATAGATATTCAAATAAAAAAATCTAATTAATATTCAATTTTATTAAATTATAAAAATAGAAAAATTTAGATTCTATAATTCGAATCTATTCTATAGTTATAAGTATTATAAGAAATTTTATTGCTTATTTATTGCTTGAAATTTCTATAATTCTATATCTATATTAATCGAATTATAGAATACAATTAATATAGAAAATCTAGTTAGAAAATAGGAAAGAATCTTTTTTTGACAGGAAATGGATATATCCATATATTTCAGACTTTAATTTTTTTAAATAATAATAAATGGCAAAATCTATATCAAAAATCGGTTCGCGTAAAAATGCACGTATAGGTTCGCGTAAGCAGACTCGTAAAATACCAAAGGGAGTTATTTATGTTCAAGCAAGTTTCAACAATACCATTGTGACTGTTACCGATGTACGGGGGCGGGTGATTTCTTGGTCCTCTGCCGGTTCGTGTGGATTTAAGGGTACACGAAGGGGGACACCGTTTGCCACTCAAACTGCAGCAGCAAACGCTATTCGAACAGTAGTCGATCAAGGCATGCAACGAGCAGAAGTCATAATAAAAGGTCCCGATCTCGGAAGAGATGCGACATTAAGAGCTATTCGTAGAAGTTGTATACTATTAAGGTTTATACGGGATGTAACCCCTATGCCACATAATGGATGTAGGGCTCCTAAAAAAAGACGTGTGTAAAACTGAAAATAAACATTAAAGAAAGATATTTCAAGAGAAATAAACAATTAATTTAAGAGTTTGATAAAAATATATTACTATGATTCGAGAAAAAGTAAAAGTATCTACTCGGACACTACAGTGGAAGTGTGTTGAATCAAGGGTAGACAATAAGCGTCTTTATTATGGACACTTTATTCTGTCTCCACTTATGAAAGGCCAAGCAGATACAATAGGCATTGCAATGCGAAGAATTTTGCTTGGAGAAATAGAGGGAACATGTATCACACGTGCAAAATCTGAGAAAATACCACATGAATATTCTACCATAGTAGGTATTCAAGAATCAATACATGAAATTTTAATGAATTTGAAAGAAATTGTATTGAGAAGTAATCTGTATGGAACTCGGGACGCGTCTATTTGTTTCAAAGGTCCTGGATATTTAACTGCTCAAGACATCATTTTACCACCTTCGGTAGAAATCGTTAATAATACACAACATATAGCTAACCTAACAGAACCTATTAATTTGTGTATAGAATTAAAACTTGAGAGGAATCGGGGATATCGTATAAAAACACTAAACAACATTCAAGATGAAAGTTATACTATAGATGCTGTATTCATGCCTGTTCGAAATGCAAATCATAGTATTCATTCTTATGGGAATGGGAATGAAAAACAAGAGATACTCTTTCTCGAAATATGGACAAATGGAAGTTTAACTCCTAAGGAAGCACTCTTTGAAGCCTCCCAGAATTTATTTGATTTATTTATTCCTTTTTTACATGCAGAAGAAGATAAATTTAATTTAGAAAACAATCCACACAAAGTTACTTTACCCCTTTTTACTTTTCATGATAGATTCGTTAAGGATAAACTAAGGAAAAATAAAAAAAGAAATTGCATTGAAATCCATTTTTATTGACCAATTAGAATTGCCTCCCAGAATCTATAATTGTCTCAAAAAGTCCAATATACATACATTATTAGAACTTTTGAATAAGAGTCAAGAAGAACTTATGAAAATTGAACATTTTCGCGTAGAAGATGTAAAAAATATATTAAACATTTTACAAATAGAAAAACATTTTGCATAAATTTGAAATCGATTGGATTTTTTTTTATAAAGCTTTAAATATGGAATTTGAATCTTTAGCACAAATCTAGATATTCAGAATAGGTCTAAAATGAAATACATGTATCTAGGGATTAGTCATTTCAAAGTGACTTCTCCCTAGATACACAATACACATGTTATTTATTTAACAATTGAATCAATTAAATTTAAAAATTAAAAAAGACCTAAAGTTAGGGATTTTTCAATAGGTAATATTGCTCCAATACCCAACCAAAGAGCCACTGCGGTACTAATCAAAAAGACGGTTGTTGCTACTGGACGGCGAAATGGGTTTTGGAACTTATTAACATTCTCCAAAAAGGGGACTGTTAATAATCCCGCGGGTACTGAAAACATTAAAAGAACGCCCAATAATTTATTTGGCACTGTACGAAGTATTTGAAATACGGGAAAAAAATACCATTCGGGCAATATTTCCAAAGGAGTTGCAAACGGATCTGCGGGTTCCCCAATCATTGATGGTTCGAGAACCGCTAAGCCTACGTTACAGGCAATAGTACCTGTACCTAGAATTACTACTGGAAAAATATATAAAAGATCATTAGGCCATGCGGGTTCTTCATAATAATTATGACCCATCCCTTTAGCCAATTTAGCTCTTAATACAGGATCATTCAAGTCAGGTTTTTTTGTTATTGGGATAGGTGAATTCTTATAGATCCATCCTCCGAAAGAACCGGACATGAGAATTTTTCGTCATCCGGCTCGAGCACGAATCAAACGAACTTAATGCATCCATAAAAAAATGGAAATGTTAGTCACTCATATATGAGGATTCCATGTAAAAAAATCGACTAGATTCTCTTTTTTCCGAAATTTGAACTATCCGTTGCAAAAAATTCAGTTCTTATTTTAAAGTAAATGAAACGAAAAGTACTTTCTGGTGATCTCAAACCTTTCAACTGTTAAACCTCCCAAAATGAATTTTTGGAGGTTTTAGATAGGAAGGATTTACTTGTTACTAATATAATACAACCCCAGTTTTTCTTTAGATCTACCTTTTTCACTCCGATAGTATAATAAATTGAGTCAATGCATAGGAAATGAATGCATTTCCATACTATTACGTTAAGTGATATATATAAGACATAATTTAGATTATATCACATTACGTATTTTACTGGATATTACGGAGCCTTTTCATGCAGGATATGATCGAGTCTGATAATAGAAAAGATTCTCTTCAAGCGTACCGGCCTATCCTCTGTAGGGGACTTGCGCGGTGGTTGGAACAAAGACACATTAAATTTTGAATTGCAGATAAGATAAAGTTATATATCTGCATGGCCCAATCAATAGTTCAAGTCACACACTCCCATAATCCATTCTTTTTTCGGAGAGTTCCTTTCAACTATTCGTGTATGTCAAATAAAGAATCCAATTTATTTTGTTAAGTTGAAGGGAAATATCCAAATACATGTCTTATTTTTTTTTTTTAAATAATGCATATTTGTAGCAATGAAATACTATTGCTCCTCCCCAAAATGATAAATGATTGATTACAAATCTCTATGATTCATATTCTTTATAAAGGACCAGAAATACCTTGCTTACGTATCATTGGAAAGTGCATTAACATAAATACGGCCGTAAGAACCGGTAATACAAAAGTATGTAAACTATAAAAACGAGTCAAAGTAGATTGTCCTACACTAGCGCTTCCGCGCAATAACTCTACGACCGACGATCCTATTACAGGAATAGCGTCGGGTACACCCGTTACAATTTTTACTGCCCAATAACCAATTTGGTCCCAAGGTAAGGAATAACCTGTTACACCGAAGGATGCAGTCAACACTCCCAAAACTACACCCGTAACCCAAGTCAATTCACGAGGTTTTTTAAAACCACCGGTGAGATACACGCGAAATACGTGCAAAATCATCATTAAGACCATCATACTTGCCGACCATCGATGAACTGATCGGATTAACCAACCAAAGTTAGCTTCAGTCATTATATATTGAATAGAAGCAAAAACCTCCGTAACGGTCGGACGATAATAAAAAGTCATAGCAAAACCCGTAGCTACTTGGACTAAAAAACAAGTAAGTGTAATTCCGCCTAAACAATAAAAAATATTGACATGAGGAGGAACGTATTTACTAGTTATATCATCGGCAATGGCCTGAATCTCAAGACGTTCTTCGAACCAATCATAGACTTTATTGAGATAGGTAAATCAAAGGACCCCCTGAGAACCGTATATGAGAATTTTATCTCGTACGGCTCAAACAAAAATACTCAAATACTGCTTATTTGGAAAATAGATATTTGGAATCGAAAGTTAAAAACTTTCTTAACTTAATACTATGATTCCAATCTTCTTTGAAGATCAGAAAAAATATAAATTCGAAAGCTATTCTTTGTATTTATAATGTTAAAATATCAAGTCGGCTCACTTGTCTTTTCTCTTGATCCTTACCGGCCTCTTCAATATTCTATTATTTACTTCATTTTTTTATTTGTGTATGTGATGTAATACGATTTTTATTATTATTATTATTGATAGGAATTTTCTTGCAACTTGAAAGCAAAAGTAATGACAGATATTATCCAAAAAAAATGTTTTGAATCAATTAATCAAGTTCATTTAAAAAAAACATTCTAAAAAAATGAAATGGAGTTTTTTGAAACATACCAAAAAGTTATCTATTGAGTCATTTACAAAAATATTTTGATTATGAAGAACTCAACGGGACCCCCTCGAATTCGTCAAAGAAAGAGTGGATCTCTGTTGAGTTCTTATGCTTTCATTTCGAAAACTAAATTCATCCGATTACTATACTACAGGGATGATCCCAACCCGGAATATGAACCATAAAAGAAAATACCAATTAAACCGATCACGGCAATACCAGCTACAGTACCTATTATCCAAAGAGGAATCCTTCCAGTAGTATCGGCCATTTATCCCACTTTCCTCCACATTTGATCAAGTAGTCAGTCATGCTAAAGACCTAAACAGTCATAGATAATTATGAAATGATATCCTTCCGAATTTGATAAGAAAATTCCTAATATATATAGTATTCCCTTTTCTTCTATTAATTGAAGAAATAATTTGAAAATAAAACAGCAAGTACAAAAATGAGTAATAACCCCCAGTAGAGACTGGTACGATTCAATTCAACATTTTGTTCATTTGGGTTTGATTGTGTCGTAGCTCTATAATTCGGATTAGGTTTATCGTTGGATGAACTGCATTGCTGATATTGATCCCAAAAAAGAAACGGTGGGTACCGCTAGTCCGTGAACAGCCAACCATGGTACTGTAAAAATGGGATAAGTCTTATCTATGGTCATTGGAGCCTCCTAAAAAGATCTACTAAATTCATCGAGTTGTTCTAAAGAATCAAACCGGCCAGTTATTAATGGAATTCCTTGTCGGCTTTCTGTAAAATACTCGTTTGGCCGGGGGCTTCCAAATACATCGTAAGCTAAACCCGTGCTGACAAATAACCAACCCGCAATGAATAGGGAGGGTATAGTAATGCTATGAATAATCCAGTATTGAATACTGGTAATAATATCAGCAAAAGAACGTTCTCCTGTGCTTCCAGACATGCCGAGCTCCACATATTCTTATACAGTCAAAGGGGGATCGATTCCATAAAAGATGAGATCAGTAAGTATAAATTTACTGAAATCCAATCTTTGTTAGATCGTCAATTTTGTACCAAGGGTCTCTTTCGAGTATACCGAATCAATATAGCTATCCTTCTTCTAACACAGCAACAAAATTTCACAATTAGTGGTGAGATGCAGTACTAGAAAATAAAATTTATTTGTTTTTTCCTTGTTGGTTGTTTCGATGTACTGAATAGAAAATTCCTCCAAGTTTAAGACTATAAGATGAGGGTTCTCTACATTCATTATTAGCTTCGGACTAGAAACTAAAGATCAATAAAAATCTTAGTGGGATGAAGTGGTTTCTAATAATTCATAAAGCAAATTAGAATATTTCTAGAATTCTATTAGATAGGAAATTGAGAAATATACTTTTTATGGTTGTCAAGGCTAAGAAGCCTCTGTCTTTATTGTTTTAATTACAAGGATAGAGTTAAAATAAAAATATTAAAAAAAAAATATGATATGATAAAAAGACAAAAAAACTGCGGACCCTTAGGTCCGAGTGATCTAATACCCTTTTCTTTTCGTTCAAGATATTAGAAGAATGGAATACATTACTAAATCGAAATCGAATAAGTTAAAAATCAAAGTAAAAAAGTCAGGGTCACTTTCTTCTTTTGTTCTAAACTAATCGAATGAAAAAATTTAATTGAAAAACCTCAGATTCATACCAGAACCACGATGATTAAAAAAAATCTTTAATCGAAGTCCAAAAATTCCCTGAATAAGAACTGCTGGATCATCACTTATTCAATGAATAGATATAATGAAAAAAAAATACAAAGAAAACATTTGTCCTTTGATCAAAACAAAATAAAGATAAGCGGCGGCAGTTTAAAAGAATAAAAATCGTTCCATTTATTTTTCTAAATATATTCTTCTAACTCTTCAAATTTTTTATTTTTTTTAGTCCGGTTGCGAGGTCTAAATATAAATATTAAGTATGAATCATAGTTCTAATACTTTAGAATCTATTTATTTTCTATATTCCGTGCTCCAGATACTAGAATAAATATCTGACGGGGTAAAGCCATCCCTATCAAGATAAGATGACAAATCCATTTTTGTTATGTACTATCAATAGGATCAATTATAACAAGTCACACACTCATATTCCGGAAATACAGGAACAAAGAAGTTCCACGGTAGAACTACCAAATCAAAATTGAATGGGCTAAAAATCAAAGACCTAAATGCTAAACTTTACTTTCTATTGAAAAGATAGTTAGTCAGTTCTTGTGAATCTAATTCTCTAATTCATAGAAATTCCGTCTAGTAAAATGGACGAATTATAAATCTCTAAAATAATGGAGAGAAATACCGCAAATAGAGCCATTGCAATAGCCATCAAATGGGTACTTCCCCACCCCGGAGCGACTTTACCATATTCTGAATTCAATGGTTTCAATAAATCTCCTACAACAGTTCGTCTTGGACCAGATCCAGAACTACCCTCAACGGTTTGTGTAGCCATCAATCCTATTTTTTTTTCATTGAGATCTGTTGACTTTGTATACCATTCCGCTGTAAATAAAGGATCTTACCCTATAGATCCAGATCCGTTGTAGTCTCGATATTATATAATAATGGAAATAGCAACCCTAATTGCCATCTCTATATCTGGTTTAATTGTTAGTTTTACTGGGTATGCCTTATATACTGCTTTTGGGCAAAAAAGATAGCGAAAAAAAGAAAGAAACTAAGAGGAATTATCCTTTTAGTTGGAATTATAGGTGGTTCTCTAAAAAAGATAGCGAAAAAAATGATTCCTAAAGTCGAAACTAAGAGGAATGTATAAACCAATGCTTCCATAGATTTGCTCGTGGTTTACAATTATAGCTTTCATACCTGTTTTGGGGATTCTCTCCTAGATAAAGAAAAAGAAAGAACAAAAGTAAAACAAAATGGAATGATTGAAATCAAGATTTATATAGTTCCCTATATCCAATTCAAATAATAACAAAAAAGTGGAATCGAAAAGGAACAAACGAATGTTCTTTCTATGAGACTACCTTTTTTTTTGTACTTGGATCTCCAAGTTTTTGGAATGCTCCAAATTCTACTTGAGCATCCAAATCTGGATCAATACCAGCAAAAACATCTCTGAACAAGGTTCTAGAACCATGCCAAATGTGCCCGAAAAAGAAGAGCAGAGCAAACGAAACATGTCCAAAAGTAAACCAACCCCTTGGACTGCTACGAAAAACACCATCTGATTTTAAAGTAGCACGATCTAATTCAAAAATTTCACCCAATTGAGCACGTCGAGCATATTTTTTCACAGTAGCAGGATCACTATAACTGACTCCATTGAGTTCGCCACCATAGAATTCAACAGTTACACCGACTTGCTCGACACTATACTTCGATTCTGCCCTTCGGAAAGGAACATCCGCTCTAACAATTCCGTCTCCGTCTACCAAAACAACCGGAAATGTTCCAAAAAAAGTAGGCATACGACGTACAAAAAGTTCACGCCCCTCTTTGTCCCTAAAAATAGGATGTCCTAACCAACCAACGGCTATTCCATCTCCATTGCCCATTGAGCCCGCTCTAAACAACCCGCCTTTTGCCGGATTATTGCCGATGTAATCATAAAAAGCTAATTTTTCGGGAATTTTAGACTAAGCTTCTGATAAACTTTGATTTTTGGCTAGCCCAGCACCAACTCTTCGATATATTTCTTGTTGGAAGTATCCCTGATCCCATTGATAACGAGTAGGACCAAATAACTCAATCGGGGTAGTTGTTGAACCATACCACATAGTTCCAACAACAACAAAAGCTGCGAAAAATACAGCAGCGATACTACCGGAAAGGACCGTTTCAATATTTCCCATACGCAACCCTTTGTATAAACGTTGAGGTGGACGTACACTAAGATGGAAAAGGCCCGCTAATATGCCCAATGTCCCTGCTGCAATATGAAGAGAGGCTATCCCCTGGAACAAAAGGATCAAAACCATCCACACCCCATGCGGGATTTACGGATTGTACTCTTCCAGTCAGTCCATAAGGATCGGATACCCATATTCCATGACCAAATAATCCTGTTACATGAAATGCGCCAAAACCAAAACACCCCACCCCTGCAAGAAATAAATGAATTCCGAATATTTTTGGAAAATCCAAAGATGGTTTTCCAGTACGTTCATCACAAAAGATTTCTAGATCCCAATAGACCCAATGCCAAATAGCTGCCAAAAAGCACAAGCCCGAAAACACAATATGTGCCCCGGCCACACCTTCGTAACTCCAAATACCCGGATTTGTTATAGTCCCTCCTGTGATATTCCAACCACCCCATGAATTCGTTATTCCTAAACGAGTCATGAAGGGTATAACGAACATACCCTGTCTCCACATTGGGTCAAGAACTGGGTCAGAAGGATCAAAAACTGCTAATTCATATAGAGCCATCGAACCTGCCCAACCAGCAACCAGAGCTGTATGCATTATATGGATAGAAACTAAACGACCGGGATCATTTAATACAACGGTATGAACACGATACCAAGGCAAACCCATGAAAATACCTCTTTTATCAACAAAAAATAGACACTATGTAACTTTATTGCACTATAAAAAACTATACTCTGGCCCCTTCCCTTTTAGTAAATTATCTCAGATTAAAGAATTCATATTTGTTCTAGTTTTTTAGTAACAATGGAACATTCTATTCGTAGGAACAAAAAGAAGCAGATCTATTCTATACCCGATAAGTAACAATACGCAATGGTGGTGAGTGGTTACTTTTTTTTATATGAGTGTTTCTATTGGATATGCGTGTTTCTATCGGTGAATGTGGAAATATCCAAGAACGACCTATTGGTTAAAACTTTCTCTTATTCATTTAGTGTTTTTTTTTATTTCGGATTTTTTTTATGTTATCTCCGAACAAAAAATCATTTTTAACAAAGTTAACTCATTCTGTCTGCTTACGTTCTCACACCAAAGCAAAATTAGATAGACCACTTCATCTTTTTCTATTTTATGCCAATTGGTGTTCCAAAGGTACCTTTTCGAGTTCCTGGAGATGATGAGGCATCTTGGATTGACTTATACAATCGACTTTTTCAAGAAAGACTACTTTTTTTAGGTCAAGAGGTAAACAGTGAAATATCAAATCAACTTGTTGGTCTAATGGTATATCTAAGTTTAGAGGACAAGAACAAAGATTTTTATCTGTTTATAAATTCTCCGGGCGGAGAGGTAATATCTGGAATGGCTATTTTTGATACTATGCAATTTGTAGAAGCAGAAGTATAGACAGTATGCGTAGGATTAGCCGCTTCAATGGGATCGCTTCTTTTGGTAGGAGGAGAAATTACCAAACGTCTAGCATTCCCTCACGCTTGGCGCCAATGATTCTTATTTGTATAAAAAAAAAGACTATGCCTACGCCAATATTAAGTAAAAAAAGCATGGCACTTCGAGTTCGATATGCAAAAATAATTTTTTTATTCAAAACCATTAGATTATATATCGAAAGAGTAGTATGAAAAAGGGGTATTTACGATTTTATCTGATCTATCAGGAGCCTCTTTTAGTGTCACAATTTTTTTTTGTTTTCAGTTTTCACGCCAGAAAACTTTTAACAATATTATATTTTATGAAAGAATAAAAAAAAAAGAAACTTTTGGATTGCTGAATAAAAAATTAGACGAAATAAGAAAGCAACGGAATCATCATAGTCTTTTAAAAATAGTATCAAACAAAAAAGAAAGGTAGTTATTGGATTATTTATTGATCTGGGTCTGAAAGACCCGGTATATTTTCTATTTCTTCAATGGAAGGTCAAAATAAATTTCATATTTATAATAGAGCTGTATGCTATATAAAAAAGAAAAAAGATGTCTGCCTGTACGGCTTTAAATTAAAATTTTATTTGTTTTTTCTTTTTTATATCCCTTACCTACCTGATAATCCAAGATTTGGAGAAACACTTATTATGTTATACTCTCAGGGTAATGATCCATCAACCTGCTACTTCTTTTTATGAGGGACAAACATTAGAATGTATGCTGGAAGCGAATGAATTACTGAAAATGCGCAAAACTATGAAAAATATTTATGCACAAAGAACAGGCAAACCTTCATGGCAGATATCCAAAGACATGGAAAGGGATCTTTATATGTCAGCAGAAGAAGCTCAAGCGTACGGAATTGTTGATATGGTAGCGGATTCTTTGTAAATAAAAAAAGAGGAGAAAGGATTCTTGATAACTACAGGATTTGAGATTCTATTTTTTCTTTTTAATCGTCTTACTAACCGGATTTAATCGAATCTAATTAATTCATAATCATCGGGTTAGGATTGATCTAAACCAGCTAATTATGTATATGACTCACCATGCCAACTATAAAACAACTTATTAGAAACGCAAGACAGCCAATCCGAAATGTCACCAAATCTCCCGCTCTTCGGGGATGCCCTCAGCGCCGAGGAACATGTACTAGGGTGTATGTGCGACTCCTTTAGATCATAGACTAAAATATAGAAATATAATCTATTAATTATATATAATTCTATTGTGTAAAAAATTTATGGTTTCGATTGGTGCAAACCGACTCACCTTAATTTGCAATTTAAGATGAAAAAAACTTTCCCATTGGTAACAAATAGTTATCCATTAAGCGGGAAAAATCCTATTTCAAATAAAGAAAAATTATGCCCTACCTAAATTTTGCAATAACGGACTAAGAGGGTCAACTACCCAGCTAATCTTCATACTTAAATACCGTTACTGTATAGCTAGATTTCGTTGTGAAAGACTTCTTACTAGATATTTCATGGGTAGAGCCCATAAGTGTGAACTGTACAAATTAACAATAACATTGATGAAATGAAGATTCAATGAAGGAAGTGGCTCCGGTGTATAGAAAGGACCTCACCGTTTAAAAAGTAATCATAGAAACGATGGAACCCACCATTTTTTTGTCTATTTCTATGTAATTGACTATGTTTTTTTGAATACCTAGTATCAATAAAATTGATTATTTATAGGTTAAATGCTTAGAAAAAAATAAAAAAATCGTGGTTGGGAAGGTTATAGTAGCAAAAGCCATTGGAATTTTTATTTTATACATTGGAAGAATCCATTTTGTTATTAATAGACTAGGAAGGATAAAAGAATAACTGAAAGAAAAAAATCAAATAGTTATTCATTAAAGTCTCATTTATTCAATGACCAGAATTAAACGAGGATCTATCGCTCGAAAACGGAGGACCAAAATTCGTTTATTTACATCAAGCTTTCGCGGAGCTCATTCAAAACTTACTCGAACTATTTCGCAACAGAAAATAAAAGCTTTGGTTTCGTCTCATCGAGATAGAGATAGGAAAAAAAGAGATTTTCGCGCTTTGTGGATCAGTCGAATAAATGCAATAATTGGCCAGAAAAAACAAAACGTATACTATATTTATAGTGATTTTATGTATAATATGTACAAGAAGCAATTGCTTCTTAATCGTAAAATAGTTGCACAAATAGCTATATTAAAAGGGAATTGTCTTTTTATGATTGCCAATGATATCATAAAAAAATAAAAATTCCCCAGAGACTGAACTCTGGGAAGGTGGTAAAATAGAAGTGATTTGGATGATAAAATAGAATTCATATGACAAAGTTATCAAAATAAATAAACTAACACGCTGAATAAAAAAAAATATCAATCTGCATTTCATTTGAGTTTAGATTCAAAATGGAATTCAATAGAAGAGTAAAGTAACTCTATTTTTTTTTTACCAACTGCAGTAGTTCTAGTGATCGACTCATTTTTTTCATATTTTTTTTTCATTATTAACAAAAGGTAACGAATTAACAAAAGGTAACAAAGATAAAATACGAGCTTGTTTTATAGCAATCGTAATTAATCGTTGTTGTTTTAAGGTCAATCTATTCACGCATCTAGATAATATTTTTCCTTGTTGACTAATAAATCGATAAAGTAAACTCATGTTTTTATAATCAATTCGATCCCCCGATTGGATCGGGGACAAACTCCTACGAAAAGATTGCTTGGATATAAGAAAGAGTTGCTTAGATTTATCCATGGTTTGTTTATTCCTATACCGAAAACCCCATTTCTTATAAAAAAGGATTTGTTTTATTTATATTCTTATTTTTTTTTGTAATATATATTTGTTATATAATGAAATATATGCAATATAATGGTATATGTATATAATTTCATGTTATATAATATTATATATATAATATTATTTATATGTTATCTATATAATTTATATATATATAATTTATAGAATATATCTTCTATCTGAAATAATATTTTTCATCTACCGTCTAAGGGTGACCCATAATCAATCCATTTTCTCTATTTCTTTATCTCGGCATGAATCGTATGTTTGCAACAAAAGGGGCAGAATTTTCTCAATTCCAATCGACTAGGCGTATTGTGTCGATTCTTTTGAGTAATATATCTAGAAATACCCCTTGATTCCTTATTAACACTCTTTTTATCACAACTGGTACATTCCAAAATAACAGTTATTCGGATATCTTTACCCTTGGCCATGAACCTCCTTTGGTTTTTTTTGATTCACTTAACTCTTCGATTTTACGATTGTAAGCGAAGAATAAAAAAGGAACAGAAATAAAGTATAAGTTGATAATTCAAAATAAAATTATGAAAGATTTTGTTCCGATTAATTTAATATATATAGTACAGTAAAAATGGAGTAATACAATGATTTCGAACTATATTTCGAATCACAATACAGTACTTCGTTTTTCATTTAAGTATCTTGTATGATATTATTGCCCCTGCCCTAGCATTACAATTCCATTTCTGGTCTCACTCTATTATTAATAGCAATGGAATTGAAGTATTAATTCAATTCCATTGAAAACTGGGCAAAATTTCGAGTTTCACTGAGGCCAAATCGACCTTTATTCTTTCCTCTTTTTTTTTTTTCAAACTAATTGTTGTCTAATTCGAAAAAAACTAAAGAAGAGGGATTAATCACAGAAAATTTTTTTTATTCGATCTCTAATCTTCGTCGCCCCCTCCCGTGCCAATAATTAGAATGAAAAAAGGGGAATGTCAATGCATCCGGGAATAAACGATTGATTTCTATCAAGAGACCCGCTAGAGCCACGAACCATAGAGTACTTGCCACTGGTGCCACAGAGTGATATGTTTTTAGATCTCGCATTTCAAATCCTCCTTCGTTTTTTTCTTGTAATTTGTAATACATAATTACATATAGGAATATTAACCAATTTTTAATATTAATTAATATTAAAAACCACTTGCATTTTCGGGGGAAGTCCGAATTCAATTTGGATTGTAGAAGGATGAATTAGATATTTTTTTTATAGAGTATTTTCTTTATTTTAATTATAATATAATAACTATATTACTATATTATAAATTTCAAAAAATTCATAATTTGATTTTAAATTTTTAATATTTTAATTCTATTTCATATTATCATATTAATTAATATATATTATTATTTATATTCTTTATTCTTATTATTATACTCTTTATATTGTTATTATTTATATATTATATCTTTATATTTAATTAAATAGAATAGTATTGTTCTATCGAAATAGAATTTTTTTTTCATATTCGATATAAGAAATAAAAAAAAAACAAAAAAATGCAAGGATCTATGATATATATAATGAAAAAATGTGGAAAAGAAGACAAAAATTCTTTACAATGATACTGTAAACCAATGGAAAGGGATGTAGCGCAGCTTGGTAGCGCGTTTGTTTTGGGTACAAAATGTCACAGGTTCAAATCCTGTCATCCCTATCGCTAACTATTAGTTATCGTAATAGCAGTAATAGCAGTAACAGAAGATCCATTAAGACCGATTCAAATTGGACATACATACTCAATATGAATAGTTTTCCATATTGAGTATGTATGCATGCAAGATGTATTGGCATCACATAAAATTTTTTATGAAAATAAAGCGCTCTTAGTTCAGTTCGGTAGAACGCGGGTCTCCAAAACCCGATGTCGTAGGTTCAAATCCTACAGAGCGTGATTTGTTAGATTGAGAATGACACTGAAATAATAGCATAACAGTCTAATATAAAGTATGAATTTAATCTCCTGTAAATTTGGATTCAAACAAATAAGAAAGGAATAAGAAGTCAATAAAGAAACGAAATCTTAATCAAAGATCCAACTGATCACCACGTCGATATTGTAAATATGCCGTTACAAATAATCCAGCCAAAGTAATAGGAATTAGACCTAACACAATTCCAAATAGAAAAACTTCAATCATTTGAGTTTGTTTGAAAGGAAAAAAAAAGTGGGGGTAATATCTATCCTTAAATATGAATCTGTATTGACCATGAATGTCAATGACCAAGAATTGGCAATTGACATGATAAGTAACTATAGAATATCTAAACTATTCCAAAATTGCCAATTCATCTGAAAATTTGAAATCAAATAAGTCGTATCTTATTCAGACTGATAAAAAGACCTGCGGTTATAGTTAAAACTGCTAGTAGAAAACCGAAATAACTGGTTATAGTGGGCATAAGGAAACTAGATGAAATATGTTCTTTATTATACATAGGTTTATAAAGCACTTTCCTAAGTTTCTTTTTTTGAGATAAAAATTGGAAACGAAGCAAAAAATACCAATTAAAAGATATAATTGAAAATAATGGATTCATGAATCCATTATTACGTACAAACAAAAAGAAAAATAGAGTTCCATAGGTAAGAAATCAATTCATCATCTGTGACATCTACCCATCCTGTGATTCCAAATCAACAGATTTTTTGATCAACTCAAGAGCTGAGTAAAAACTAATCGAATGAAAATTTTTTCATTCGATTAGTTTAGAACAAATGAAGAAAGTGACCCTGACTTTTTTACTTTGATTTTTAACTTATTCGATTTCGATTTAGTAATGTATTCCATTCTTCTAATATCTTGAACGAAAAGAAAAGGGTATTAGATCACTCGAACCTATGGGTCCGTAGTTTTTTTGTCTTTTTATCATATCATATATTTTTTTAATATTTTTATTTTAACTCTATCCTTGTAATTAAAACAATAAAGACAGAGGCTTCTTAGCCTTGACAACCATAAAAAGTATATTTCTCAATTTCCTATCTAATAGAATTCTAGAAATATTCTAATTTGCTTTATGAATTATTAGAAACCACTTCATCCCACTAAGATTTTTATTGATCTTTAGTTTCTAGTACGAAGCTAATAATGAATGTAGAGAACCCTCATCTTATAGTCTTAAACTTGGAGGAATTTTCTATTCAGTACATCGAAACAACCAACAAGGAAAAAACAAATAAATTTTATTTTCTAGTACTGCATCTCGCCAGTGATTGTGAAATTTCGTTGCTATGTTAGAAGAAGGATAGCTATACTGATTCGGTATACTCGAAAGAGACCCTTGGTACAAAATTGACGATATAACAAAGAATTATATTTTAAGAAAGAATTCTATAGAACCGAACTATATGAAAGAATTCTATATTTGTAAGAATTATTATGTAATATATTTTATTTATTATATAATATATATTTTATACCACTCAAATATTCTATAGAACCGAACTTTTTTTATACTATACTAATGAAATCTTACTCGAAATCAATTTGAGTCTCTAAAAATATCGAATCAAGATTTCATTCTTTTTTTTTTAAGTTAATTAAAGAAGTTCTATTTAGTGAATCAAATTTACGCTCTTTTTTGTTTGTCCATTACTTCACTACGTATCTATTTCGATATAAACAAGAAGGAATCGGACTCTAGGAAAAGACGAATTTTCTATCCTAGAATCCCCTTTTCTCCATTTCTATTCCTACTTTACTTAATATTCTCTGCCTATTTTTTAAGATTTAGTATCGGGTCAAATTTAATTCAAATTCGATTACAATAGAAAGGGATTAATTTTTTTCTATTGTAGTACATTGAAATGTGAAAACAGCGACATAATAATATGGTTCTAATTGATTATAGAGTTGAAAAAAAAAAGAACCAAAGTGAAATAGTCTTCTTCCCAATAATATACATACTATGACTTACTAGTTCTACAGTATAAAGAATTCTCTAAATATGGTCGAATAAGAGTGTAGAGAACCAAAGGTCTTTACATAATTTATCAACAAAAATTGAGTTGTTTTTACGAGTTTAATATGTTGATAAATCTGCGTCCCTAGAAATTCATTTCGGACAATTGAACCTTCTCAATTGTTTCTTTTTAAGAACCAAAAAGATTTGTGCTAAAATAATAGATGCGAAGAAGAACAGGAGACCTTGGACACGTAACGGATCTTGAAGGACTATTTCTGCATCCCCTGACCAAATCCACCCACATTCGGATTACTAGTTAATGGTTGATCAAGTTTGATGGATTCACCCTCTGAAACAAGAAGTTCTGGTCCTGGAGGTATAATATCAATCACTTCACGTCCATCCACTGCATCCACTATCGTTATTTCGTATCCACCTTTTTGTTTTCGTATAATTTTGTTTACAATTCCAGTTGCTGTAGCATTATAAACATTATTATTACTCTTACTCCCGTCGGGATAAATCTGACCCCTTCCTCTGTTCCCGCCTACGTATATAGGATATTTTAAGAAATGAACATCTTTCTTAGTAGCGGGATCTGGAGAAAGAATAGGAAAGGTAATTTCACTATATTTCTTTCCAGGAACGAGGCCTACCACAAGAATATTTTTTTTGTGGGACGATAGGTTTGAAAAGACAAATTACCTATCTTTTCTTTAATCTCGGGCGAAATACGATCAGGAGGGGCCAATTCAAAGCCCTCTGGTAAAATAAGAACAGCTCCCACATTCAAAGCCCCCTTTTTACCATTAGCAAGAACTTGTTTCACTTGCATATCATAAGGAATTCGAACAACTGCTTCAAATACCGTATCGGGAAGTACAGTTTGTGGAACCTCAATATCTACAGGCTTATTAGCTAAATGACAATTAGCACATACAATCCGGCCGATTGCTTCTCGCGGATTTTCATAACCTTGCTGGGCAAAAATGGGATATGCATATGAAATGGGTGCTCCAGTTATTATATATATCATGAGCAATACGGAAATGGATCGAGTAATCTCTTCCTTTATCCAAGAAAAAGCATTTCTAGTTTGCATGGTCCAATCATTGATCCTGAAAATTTCTACAATAAGATTAGGTAGGTTACTGGCATAGTTCCCTATCCATTATTCTGCTATTTACTGAAATTATTTTCCTAGAATATAGGAAGAATACGAGTAGAACGAAAAAGAATAAGTCAATTTTTTTTGCAATGTTTAGCTTTTATATAAAAAAAGAAACGTTAAAATTGGATCAGTGAATCATTTTTTCAGTCATTCATGGAATGATAAATCACTACAAGCGACGGAGATACTCGATTTAAATAACGGAAAATCTAGTATTTTAAAAAGGTATCTAAAATGACTGGAAACGTAGAAAGAAGACCGGATATAATTTGATCATTCTGAGTAAATCCAAAATCTTTATAGACCGACCCAATCATTAGTTCCCAACCATGAGTCGAGTGGAATCCTATACATAAATCTGTTAATAAAAGAATAGAAATAGCTTTTATTGTGTCACTTAAGTTATATACAAATTCTTGAACCCAAGAGTTAAGAATTAGGATTTCTTGATTACCCCTAATAGAATAACCACTTAGAATAAGTAAACAAATTAAATTTGTAAAAAAATGAAAAATCGTATGGATACGATCTTGGTTGTGCGTCTTGATCAATTGGATGATTTCTTTGTAGATTTCGATACGAAGGTTTTGTAAAGGTGTTTACGGGTATTCCTTTAGCATTTCATCCAAGAGGAAGAGTTCCTCGAACTCGATGAATTTCTTTAAAATACTTTTTTCTTGAATGATATTCTTAGTAATCCAAGATTCCAGACTATTCTTAAATGTAAAAGAGATGCACCAGGGCAAAAAGACTATAGATGTAAGACATAGAAGGGGAATGAATGCTTTCTTTTTTTCCATTTTTCATCTTTCTTTAATGAACTCAGTTTCATCTCATTTATCAACTATATATAATAATAATCTTTCTATCAAGCATAAGTTCTATTATAAGTAATAGAGCTTAGTTATATATCAATTTATAATTTACTCATATAAATTGATAATCTATTCTCGCTTTTTTTTATTTATAATTCCGAAGTTCGGTTTTTACTTTAATTTGAAAAAAAAAATACAGAAATTAAATAATAAAACAAAATAATCCACCGCCAATTTGAATGAAGAAGAAAAATATTGTTTCAAAAGTAAAAATTTTGAAAAATAAATGCTTTCTTTAAGAAAACATTTATTTTTCAAAATTTTTGGATACAACTATTTGCATTGGTAGACTCAAGAATATGGAACTATTTCCATTGGTACACTCAAGAATCCAGACAAGTCCCAAGCTTTTTGTATAACGTTGCGTGGAGTCCTATCATAATAATCATCAACAGCAGGAGTCAAGGGAATGGTCCCCTGTTCTCTGGTTTGCATATAAAGGACACCGCTACTAGGTTCTGGTTTAGGGTTTGCTTGTTGTATGAGGGACTGAATATCTTCCATACGAACTCGGAGAAAAATACGACGATATGTTCCAGGAAATCCGTAACGAAAAAAACACACCATTCTATTTTTTTTATCAAAAAAATTATAACCACTACCCACATTCCAAAAAATGAGAAGCCACCAATGAAAACTTAGAAAGAGACCCGCGATTCCATAGAAAGTAAGTGTGACGCCTTGTGGCAAAAAAGGAACTACAAATTCGGACGAAATGAAAGAGAAAAAATGCCTACCATAATAACTGGAAACTAAAATATATAACACTCCTAATGAACCTAAAAGAGTGAAAGAAGCCCAGAAGAAATTGATTGGTCTTCGGGACCCCGTTACAATGTCAAGCCATGCGTCTTGTGAGCGACAAACATGTTTTTCTGACCCCAAAATGAATTTAGGAACATAAACGAATAAAGCAGACATTACAATTAATACAAGGCCCACTAAAAACACATAAACGTTTATCATAAAATGGGTACCTCAATTTTTAATTTGTACCTGTGCAAATTAATTGAACTTTATAAATATATATATGATACTTGTTACTACTGCCCGTATCTAAAAAATCTTGTTTTTTTGAACATAAAGAAATAAAGAGGCCATTGCAACTGCCGGAAAAACTAAGCCGACAAAAGGAACAAAAAGGGAAGGGAAGTTTATCATAAAATGGGGTACCTCAATTTTTAATTTGTACCTGTTATTTTTTGTTGATTCTTAGATTATTATTTGGATTATTATTATATTGTAATTATTATATTGTAATAAAGATAGTATTAAATCACTAGAATTCATATAGACTTATACTAACTTTATTTTAAAAATTAGACTACGTATAGCTAAATGAATAGATATGAATATTTAAATAATAAATATTCATATCTATTTTTTACTGTATAAATGGAGTATACATAATAAGTATAGAATATAGTAAATCCATAATAAAAGAAAAAACTTAATAAAATAAGATTTATTATGAATCAAAAGTCAAAAATCTAAAAATAATAAATATTTTATTAAAGATAAGGAATGTAGAGCGAAATAACTGTATACATTTAGCCCTAGATTTCTACAATAAACATGTCTATGAAAATATATCTTTTCATTATTCTTAGTAGTTTTCTATTATTATCTTATTACTTTACTCTTGTGTGTTCTAATTTTATTTTTGTATCCGAATAATTTATACTATTTTCAGTTCAAAATTGAAAAACAAAAATGAAAAATTAGAATCTGCATTAATTTCCATTTTGAGTCAAAGGAAAGAAACCATGAAACTCAAATAACTCACCTAAAACCTCCTTTAAAAGATTACGAGGTACGATTGAATCAAATAAGCCCTTTTGGAATAAAAATTCAGCCGATTGTGAACCTTCGGGAACTTCCTTATTCAACGTTTGTTCAATTACCCTTTTACCCGCAAATGCAATGTAAGCATTTGGTTCGGCAATAATGATATCTCCCAACATACCAAAACTAACTGTGACCCCACCAGTAGTAGGAGATGTAAGTATCGCTATATAGAATAACTTTTTATTGATTCGATAATTATATAAAGCAGAAGAAATTTTAGCCATTTGCATTAAGCTCAAACTTCCTTCTTGCATACGCGCACCTCCAGACGCACATACTATAATAAGGGGTAAAAGTTGATTGGTAGCATATTCGATCAACCGAGTGATTTTCTCACCTACTACGGATCCCATACTACCCCCCATAAACTGAAAATCCATAATACCAATTGCTACAGGAATACCGTTTATTTGACTTGTGCCTGTTTGAATAGCCTCCAATAATCCTGTCCTTTTTTGATAAGAATCAAGACGAGTTTTATAAGGTTCCTCTTCCGAATGAAATTCAATGGGATCGAGAGATACCATGTCTTCATCTCTAGGGTTCCAAGTACCTGGATCAATCAAAAGTTCGATTCTATCTAAACTGCTCATTTTCAAATGATATCCACAGTGTTCACAAATATTCATTTTTGATTTGAAAACTTTCTTATAATTTAATCCATAACAATTTTCGCATTCAATCCACAAATGTTTATATCTTTGAGTATCAACGATATCATTAGAACTTTCTTTTTTAGTAAAATCATTATCATTTGTAATTGCTTTTATATTAGTACTGTTGCTTTGACTACTATTTAGGACATTACCACAAATGTAACTATAAACGTCACTGTCATTATATTTAACACTATTATCTAAAATGGAATTATCAATACCGATTTGAGAACGAAGATAATCCTCAATGCAACTATTAATGTGATTTTTCCAATTTAATTGCGTATCATAGTCAATCTCCAAAATTTGATTTTCAATAGCAAAAAATATGGAATAACTATTACTATTAGTATCCCTAACTAAAAAGGTTTTATCAGATAGGAAATTCCATATGTTGCTGACATCTATTAAATAATCAACATGACTGTAACTATCATTTTCACTATTGTTTTTGCAAGTATGAATGGTATTATCCATATCAGTTAAAATAGATGGGTCTTCACTTTTATTTTCAATAGGACCAAAACTATCTATTGATTTACTTAAACTACACCTGTATTCTAACTTCCTATTTAATAGCATTGAATTGAACCAGCATTTTTCCATAGAGCTTTTTCCCTCTATTTACATGAAAATACAATAGATGAATAGTCATTCGATGATAAATATTAAATTTTTTATATTATTCATTTTTTGAATAACAAAAAAAATTATATTTAATATTAAAATTATAGAAATCCAATCACTAGGATTTCTAACTGATAAAAATAACATGGTTTACGTTTTTTTCTTATTCTTTAAGAAAAAAAAAATAAAAGAATAACTATTTGTATTCGCAATCTCATATCTCCATTTTGAGACTTTTCAAATAACTCAAATGAAAAGAAAGCCTTTCAGGTATTTCATTTATGGAGGGGTCTCTACCCCTTTTTTTGCTTGTCTTCTTGAAAATTTATTTTTTTCTTCATTCTAATAGAATGAATTGTTGAGATAATTTTGAAATAGTGCATAGTCACTGATTCAATCAATAGAGAATATAATAATCTATACTCTCTACTTCTAGGTTTTCTGATGAGACAATATTTTTCTAAAGTAAAGAAGTAGAAAGTTAGTTGATATTGTATCAATAAATGTGATATTTTATTTAAATAGTTTGTAAATCTAAAAAATGAATTTATTCAAAAAATAGAAAGAAATATGAAATAAGAATCATTCTATTTATTTAATATACAATTATCCATAATGATTACAATAAGATTAGAATAAAAAAAGGGGTAATATATACAAATTGTATTCAAATAGTTATATATCATGAATCGATATAATCTGGGACGGAAGGATTCGAACCTCCGAATAACGGGACCAAAACCCGTTGCCTTACCTCTTGGCCACGCCCCATTTTCGATTCGACACTAATAAATACTATTATTGGTTGTTCATCAATTCCAGTTCAAAATTTATTCTATCGAATAAATTGTTGCTTGGATTTTGATATGCATAGATATCGAATTAAAATGAATTTATTGATCATTACATAAAATTCAATTAAGATATTCTATGAATATATGAGTTCTTCTATTTTTTATTTAAGAATTAAAATATTTTGAACTGGATAAGTTCAAATCAAAAAGGGAGTTGAGGGTCTGATCTTATTTGATTCATTTTTTTCCGTTTTATTACTTATTTTTTTATATTCATATCTATAAATGCAATATTTGAATTTTAAATAATTCCATTATTATCCATTTTAAAATTAAAAAATTATTATATAATTAGATAAAAATTATATAATATAATTATATACTTATATATTAGAACATATTCTATATAGATATATATTTCTTTATAAATTGAAATTTATTTTATATTTAATTGTTAATATAATATAAAAGTATAATAAATAAAAATGATCCTAAATTATATATATGATAAATTATATCAGATATATAATATATAATAATATATAATAAAAAAAAATACAATATAAATTAGAATTCAAAAAAAGCAAAAATACAATTCAATTTCTTAAAGAACAACATTTTTGTTATGCTTAATATCTTTAGCTCGGTCTGTATTTGTATTGACTCTGCCCTTTATTCAAGTAGTTTTTTATTGGCGAAATTACCTGAAGCCTACGCTTTTTTGAATCCAATTGTAGATTTTATGCCACTAATACCCTTACTATTTTTTCTCTTAGCTTTTGTTTGGCAAGCTGCTGTAAGTTTTCGATGAGATCTTTAATTTGAATAATGTCCTAAAAAAATTCAGAATTTATTCGAAAACAAAAATTCTAACATTTTAACATTTAAAAAGATCAGATAAGTCTTACAGTGTGAATCCTTGATTCACATATTTTTATTTTTAGATAGACAAGAAAAATCCAGACCATCTCATCATTTCCATTAATAAATCCAAATCTTATTATTCAATTTGAATCCACCACCAATACCTAGATCTTGATTGTGGATATGAAAGAAAATTTTGGGTAATGGTAATAAAAGACTCAACTCTTACTACAAAAAAATTCCCTAAGTTTTTTTTTCGAAATCATTTCATTTCTTATAAACTTACTATCAAAGGAAACACAATATGAAATAGAAGAGAATCTATTCTCTGTCGTTTTTTTTTAATTATCTTGGAGATTTTGTAATGCTTACTCTAAAACTATTTGTTTACACGATAGTGATATTCTTTGTTTCTCTTTTCATCTTCGGATTCCTAGAATCATTCAATTAGCTCATATAATACCCAATTAGCTCATTTTGAATTTTTCCCCCCTAAGTCTAATGCCCCAGATTTTCTTCTCTTTTATCAAATATATTTCTCCCCCTTTGTCATCAGACAAAAAGGAATGAAGGAATAAAGCAAATCCTTTGAATTTTTTTTTACCCTTTTTTTTTCACCCTTTTTTTTGAATAAAAGTACACGAAAATAATAAAATACTTATAACAATAAAATAAAATAAGATTAAAACTTACTAAGCTACTGGTCAGAGATAAAGGTAAGGTTTAGGTTTTTCTTAATGAAGTCAAACCTATCTTCAGGTAGTGGTTTGGTGAATATGTCAGCCCATTGATGGTCAGTGTCTACAAACTGTGTGTTGAGTGTCCCTTTTTGAACATAATCTCTGATGAAGTAGTGGTTGATCTCTATGTGTTTGGCTCTAGAATGTAGGATAGAGTATTTGGTTAGGTTGATGGCTGAAGTGTTGTCACAGTATAAAGGGATGATGGTTTCCATGATGTTGTAGTCTTCCAGCTGATGTTTCATCCAAATGAGTTGAGAACTGCATTCGGCTGCTGAAATGTATTCAGCTTCTACCGTTGACATGGCAATGGTGCTTTGTCTCGTGCTTGACCAGGATATTAAATTATCTCCCAAGAATGTGCAGTTTCCACTTGTGCTATTTCTCTCAAGTTTGTCTCCAGCATAATCAGAGTCACAGTATCCACTCAGTTTGTATGTAGGAGTTTTCTTGTAGAACACGGTGAGGTTGGTAGTGCCTTTTAGGTATCTAAGGATTCTCTTAACGGCAGTTAAATGAGATTCCCTAGGGTCAAACTGAAATCGTGCACATGAACATACACTAAACATAATGTTAGGTCTATAAGTAGTGAGGTAAAGGAGAGATCCTATCATACCTCTGTAGGATTTTGATCAACTTTTTGGCCTGTGTCATCCTTTTCAAGTGAGCAGGTAGGGTGCATTGGGGTATGTAAGACCCTTAAATTTAATATTAATTTTGGAATTAATATTAAGGGTATTTTGGAGATATTGTAAAATATTTAATATATGTATGTTTTGAGTAAATATATATATATATATATATATAAATAATTATTTTGGAGGATGAATTAAAATTATTGGATTAAGAATTAATTAATTTAATTACGAGTAATTAAATTAACGGACAATTAATTAAGGGATTAACAGCTAATTGCGACGAGATTGGTTAAGTGCTGAAAATCAGACAAGTGTCGGGTGAGGTGGCACCACAAAAGCCTATAAGTAGGAGTGAGAAGGATGGTGAAATCAGAACACCATCCCTCCTTCCTCACTGCCCATACTGCATGTAACAGTGCTGCATGTAACAGCACCCTTCCCTCCCATTCTATTTTCTGTTTGCTGAAAACTATTTCACGATTACAAAGAAAAAAAGAGGGAACTCCTCAAAGTGCCATTACTTGGACATCCAAGCACCGAAACACCAAAACCCCAGTACAAAAGTTATTCCCCATACCATTACGGAGCTAAAGAACCCAGTTTCGTAGCAGCAAACGCAAGCTACAGTTTCACCGGTTTTTGGCGCGAAAATAGGAACGACAGCAGAAACGAGAGAAGTAGCAGAACACGCAACAAGAGTAAGGGCACCTTCCACTTTCTAGTTGCATTTTAGGACTGTAAATGTATGTCTGACGTGTGATTATATTTGAGTTTCGGTTTTGAAAAAGAAACTATTTTACATGACATTTTGAATATTGCAAAAATGCATTATGTTGGTATTTTGCTGCTATGTGATGCTTGCTGTTGACTGAATGTGTTAATATTGTTCTGATGTTTAAGAAATCTGAAATGCTTTGCATGTTGTTCTGATGTTTGAGAAAGCTGAAATGCTTGCATGTTGTTCTGATGTTTGAGAAAGCTGAAATGCTTTGCATGTTGTTCTGATGTTTGAGAAAACTGAAATGCTTGCATGATGTTCTGATGGTTTGAAAATCTGGTGTTGCTATTGATTTCAAAATAAAAAGGGTTTAAAATGATGAAGGTGTTTCTTCTGGAAAATCTTGTTTGAAGTAAAAAATTTGAGTGTTGTGGTTTAAAAGAGTGATAAAACTATTTTGGGGGTTGTGCTGATTTTTCAAAAGAAACAGTTTGAATTGTGTTGAAGTCTCAGGAACATTTCACTGGTTTTCGAAGGTGTATTCGAATACAACATGTGTGTATTCGAATACAACTTGTCAAGCTTCTGTTTTACTTAAGTTTTCAAACTTGTATTCGACTACGAGCCCCTGTAGTCGAATACAGAGGAAGGATTTTTGCTTCTCATGATTCAGATGTAAATCATCCTGTTTCTACTTCTAATGATTCTGATGTTAATCATTCTGTTTCTGCTTTTGATGATTCTGATGTTAATCATCCTATTTCTGCTTTTGATGATTCTGATGTTAATCATCCTATTTCTGCTTCTGATCATTCTGATGTTAATCATTCTGTTTCTGCGTCTGATGATTCTCATGTTAATCATTCTGTTTCTGCGTCTGATGATTCTGATGTTAATCATTCTGTTTCTGCTTCTGATGATTTTGATGTTAATCATCTTGTTTCTGCTTCTCATGGTTCTAATGTTAATCATTCTGTTTCTGCTTCTAATGATTTTGATGTTAATCATTCTGTTTCTGCTTCTGATGATTCTGGTGTGAGTCATTCTGTTTTGCTTTTGATGATTCTGGTGTGAATCATTCTATTTTGCTTCTGATGATTCTGGTGTGAATTATTCTGTTTTGCTTATGATGATTCTGGTGTGAATCATTCTGTTTTGCTTCTGATGATTGTAGAATGAATCATTCTGTTTTGCTTTTGATGATTCTGGTGTGAGTCATTTTGTTTTGCTTCTGATGAATCTGGTGTGAGTCATTCTGTTTTGCTTTTGATGATTCTGGTGTGACTCATTCTGTTTTCCTTATGATGATTCTGGTGTGAATCATTCTGTTTTTCTTATGATGATTCTGGTGTGAGTCATTATATTTTGCTTCTGATGATTCTGGTGTGAATCATTGTGTTTTGCTTCTGATGATTCTGGTGTGACTCATTCTGTTTTGCTTCTGATGATTCTGATGTTAATCATTCTGTTTCTGCTTCTGCTGATTCTGGTGTGAGTCATTCTGTTTTGCTTCTAATGATTCTGGTGTGAATCATTCTGTTTTGCTTCTGATGATTCTGGTGTGAATCATTCTATTTTGCTTCTGATGATTCTGGTGTGAATCATTCTGTTTTGCTTATGATGATTCTGGAGTGAATCATACTGTTTGCTTCTGATGATTCTGGTGTGAATCATTGTGTTTTACTTCTGATGATTTTGGTGTGAGTCATTCTGTTTTGCTTCTGATGATTCTGGTGTGAATCATTTTGTTTTGCTTCTGATTATTCTAGTGTGAATCATTCTGTTTTGCTTCTGATGATTCTGGTGTTGATGATTTTGATTCTGGTTCTGTTTCTGATGTTCTGGTGTTGATGATTCTGATTCTGGTTCTGGTTCTGTTTCTGATGTTCTGATGTTGATTCATGCTGGTTCTGTTTCTGATGTTCTGATGTTGATCATTCTGGTTCTGTTTCTGATGTTCTGATGTTGATCATTCTAGTTCTGTTTCTGATGTTCTGATGTTGATCATTCTGGTTCTATTTCTGATGTTCTGATGTTGATCATTCTGGTTCTGTTTTTGGCTTCTGTATTCGACTACAGGCATGCTGTATTCGAATACAGAATGTTGAAATTGCAGTTTCATGCTTCTGTATTCGAATACAAGGGGTCTGTATTCGAATACAGGTTCAGGTTTTCAGAAATTCCAAGTTTTTCAACCTTGTTTTATAAACCCTAAGTGTTGGGGAGTATTGGGAAGGTTTGTGTTGAATTAAAATGGAATTTTTGTGATAGTTTGAAGTGGTGGTGATGAAGTTTTTGGGACTTTACCGATGTAGTGAAAAATGTTGATTTGTGCACTGAGACTGCCTCTGTATTCAACTACCAGGGGGGCTGTAGTCGAATACAGAGTATTAATTCTGCACTGTTTTGGCTCCTGTATTCGAATACAGAGAGACTGTATTCGAATACAGATTCGTATTTTCCAGAAAACTCAATTTTAAACACTGTTTTGGGAATTTTATGAGTTTGGGGAACAATGGAAAGACTTGAGATGATTAAGTATGGAATTTGTGAGATAATATGAATTGTTAATGATTACTTGACTGTTTAATCATTGATGTGGATAATGATATTGATTATGTTGAAATGTTTTGAAATATGATGGGATGGCATGAATTTTTCTGATTTTGCATACTGTTTTCAGTGAAGAGAAAACACTGCATATTCATGCATTGCATAGTCAGGTGGTGACCGCGATGGGCCACAGAGTTGATGCGGTGACCTTGATGGGCCGCGAAGTTAAGTAGTAACCATGGGTTATAGAATAGTTCCGCGTGTATTAGACGGTCTATTCTACTCGGGCTACGGAATGGCCACGTGTTCGTGGTGGTCCATTCTATCCGTGCGAGGATTTAACTTCTGTGTATTTGGCTTGTGAGAGGCTAATACACGTGAAAGTAGTAACCGTGATGGGTTGTAGAGTGGCCGCGTGTTCGTGGTGGTCCATTCTATCCGGGCTACGGAATGGCCGCGTGTTCGTGGTGGTCCATTCAAACATGTGAAACGTGCTGGTCTGTTGAGCGACTGCACTGGTGCTGATCTGTTGAGCGATTGCACCATGGTCTTGAGGGCCGTTAAAGCCTATCATACATATAAATTGTGCTGGTCTGTTGAGCGACTGCACCTTGGTGATTCCAAGAAATTGTATACATGAGCATATACATATTGCATCGAGGGGTTGACCGGTGGGTCACGATTGGATTATGATGATGAGTGGAAATTGAATGTGTGTGAGTACTTTTTGAAATCTGAATTTCTGATGAATGATTGTGAATGCTGAAGTGTTGGCTGTACTTACAACTTATCTTCCATCTTAATTGGTTGCTATTTTGAAAAATACATGTCATGAAATTTCAAAATGAGCATATTTATTTATCATCATTGATTTTATGATATGCCATGTGTATATTTGTTGCTGTGAAATATATGCTATGTGATTATTTGTTAATTTCGGTCGGTGACCCTTGCTATTGTATTGTGGAAATTGGGCATTGCCCTCAGATGTTACCCGAACCCGTCCTACCGACGGATACACTAACGATTAAAACGTCGTTAGTTTTCCCTGATCTTTACGTATGGAGTATCCGTGGACAACGCAGAAGGACGGACTGTTGGCTGAAGACGAGACTTATAGAGGATACGGTAGAGACCATGCTACTGTAATTTATTTTGGGAATTAATGTATGACTTTTCCGCTGTATTTTCCGCACTCTGATACTGTTTAGTGGCCACAGGCCGGGTGTTCTATTTTGAAATGAACTGATGAAAATTTTATTTTATTTCCCTTGACATTAATTTTGGAAAACTCATTTTAATTATTTATTGAAAAAAAAATACACTCGCGCTGTATTTTAAACTCGGGGTGTTACAGGGTAGCCATAGGTTTGCAATCACTCATCTTAAACTTCTTGAGAAGCTCTTTTGTATATTTTGATTGATGAATGTATATACCTTTTTGACTTTGTTGAATTTGTATCCCTAGGAAGAAATTAAGTTCTCCCATCACGCTCATTTGAAACTCCTGTTGCATCAATTTAGAAAATTCTTGGCAGAGAGTGCCATTAGTAGATCCAAAGATAATATCATCAACATAAACTTGAATAATTAGAATATCATCTTTTATTGATTTTCTAAAAAGTGTATTGTCTACTTGTCCTCTTTCAAAGTCATTTTTAAGTAAGAAGTTACTAAGTCTATCATACATGCCCTAGGTGCTTGTTTTAAACCATACAAAGATTTTTTAAGTTTAAAAACATCGTTTGGAAATTCAGAACTTTCAAAACCTAGGGGTTGTTTAACATAGATTTCTTCACTTATATAACCATTTAAAAATGCACTTTTAACATCCATTTGAAATAATGAAATGTTATTATTAGCAGCAAAGGAAAGTAGGATACGAATAGCTTCTAACCTGGACACTGGAGCAAATGTCTCAATGTAGTCAATACCTTCTTGCTGACTGTAGCCTTGTGCAATAAGTTGTGCCTTGTTTCTGACAACTTCTCCTTTTTCATTCAACTTGTTTCTGAAAACTCACTTGGTTCCAATAATGTTCTTTTTCTGGTCTTGGAACTAGGTCCCAAACATCATTCCTTTCAAATTCATTTAATTCTTCTTGCATGGCAAGAATCCATCCATCTTCTCCCATTGCTTCATCAACAGAAGTAGGCTCAATAGATGAGAGTAAGCCAAACAAACTTGTTTCTTTAAGTGATGATCTGGTCCTTAAGGGATCACCTGCACTCCCAATGATTAGAGTTTCAGGATGTGATGACTTGTACTTCCATCCACATCTTCCTTCTGACTTATCTTCAGATTCATCCTTTGAAGATTTGTCGTGTTATTTTGTTTTTCTTTCATCCTCTACCTTTTCAAGTTCTCTTAGTTTGCCTGCATCATCTTCCTTTGGTTTTGGTAAACCTGCACTATTATCATCTTGCTTTGACTTTTCAAGGTCAAGCTGTTTGTCATCAAATTTAACATGTTTGGATTCGTCCACAACATTTGTGTCCCTGTTAAACACTCTATAAGCTTTGGATCTTTCAGAGTAGCCAATGAAGGTACACTTTTGAGATCGTGAATTAAATTTTCCAAGATTATCTTTAGTGTTCAACATATAACAAGTGCAACCAAATTGTTTAAAATAAGACATGTTAGGCTTTTTACCTTTCCACAATTCATACGGTGTTTTATTCAATATGGATCTAATATAGACCCTATTTTGAATATAACATGCAGTATTAATTGCTTCTGCCCAAAAGTGTTTTGCAACATTCATATCATTTAGCATTGTTCTGGCCATTTCTTGGAGTGTTCTATTCTTTCTTTCTACAACTCCATTTTGTTGGGGTGTTCTAGGAGAAGAAAAGTTGTGAGAGATTCCATTCTCATCACAAAAACATTCAAAGAATTTGTTCTCAAATTCTCCTCCATGATCACTTTTAATTGTTATAATTTTAAGTCGTTTTTCATTCATGATTTGTTTGCAAAATGTGATAAACACTTTATGGGATTCATCCTTACTTCTTAAATTTTTTACCTATGTCCACCTAGTGTAATCATCTACAATAACAAACCCATATTTCTTTCCACTTAGAGATGCTGTTTTTACTTGCCCAAATAGATCTATGTGTAATTGCTCAAGGGGCTTTGAGGTAGAGATTGAGTTTTTAGGGTTGAAAGAGTTTTTAGTTTGTTTTCCCTTTTAACAAGTTTCACACATAATTTCAGTTTTGTAGCTAAGCTTAGGTAGACCTCTCACCAGTTGAAGTTTATTCGTTTTTGAAACTAATCTAAGGTTTACATGAAATAGTCTTTTATGTCAAATTAGTTTCTCTTCATTTATTGACACTAGACACTTAACTCTTTGTTTCTCTATACTAAACATATTTATCTTATAAATATTGTTTTGCCTATGACCTATAGAGAGTACTGATCCATCCTTCTGACTAATATCATTGCATGTTTTTTGATTAAATATAATATCATAATTACTATCACTTAATTGACTAATACTTAAAAAATTATACCTAAGACCTTTAACTAATAATACATCTTTAATAGAGGAAGAAGTACCATTACCAATCGTGGCTTGACCAATGATTTGGCCTTTTTGCTTTCCTCCAAAAGTCACTGTCCCTCCTTTGCTCCAGATTAGTTCTTGGAACATAGACTTTTCTCCTGTCATATGTCGCGAGCATCCACTTTCCACGTACCATGACTGGTGTTGCAACTTGATTGCTAAGGACATCTACAACAAAGATAATTTTATTTTTAGGTACCCAAATTTGGTTGGGTCCTGGTTTGTTAGTCTTGAAAGGTTTCTTGTCTTTCCTTGATTTTATCATGGTACAAGACAATTTTGAGTGACCTTTTGTGGCACAAACAGCACACAAAACATTAGAGGGAATAGGTTTAGTTGCAATTACAGATTCATCAAATCCTAAGCATATTTTATCATTGTTACTAACCCCATAGATCATAGAAGCATTTTCAGTTTTAAAGACAATTTATTATTGACATTTAAAATATCATTCATTGCAGTGATTAAATCAAATCGGGTAAGTTCTAAAAATACCTCTTTTTCATCTTCTGATGATTCAGGATCAGAGTCTGTATCGGATCCAGAGGCAGAGCTTGTGTGAGCCATCAGAGCCAGTTTTGTTTCTGATTCACTTCCAAAATAAAAGTCTGGGTTGGATCCAGAGGCAGAATGAGTGTGAGCCAATTCTGCTTCTTTTCTTCCAAAGTCAGCATATATGTCGGATCAAGAGCCAGAATGGATATGAGCCATTAGAGCCAATTCTGTTTCTTCTGATTTACTTCCAGAGTTGGATCCAGAGGCAGAATTGATGTGAGTCATCATAGCCAATTCTGCTTCTTCATCATCAGAAGATTCATCCCATGTAGCCATCAAATTTTTCTTTTTGGGTCTGGAGTCTTTCTTCTGGCGTTTTCCTTTCTCCATGTTTGTGCATTTTGACTTGATGTGTCCAGGTTCATTGCATCCATAGTAGATGATACTTTCTTTGTCATGTTCATCCTTTCCTCTGTTGGAATGCTTGGAATACCTCTGGGGAAACTTCTTCTTTCTGTTCTGCCACATCTTCAGAACCTTCCTGGTTATGAAGGCAATTTCTTCTTCTTCTAGTTTCTAATTCTGGTCATCAGAATCACTATCTTCTGATTCTACTTCTGTTTTAGAGGTTTCTTCTGTTTGGATATCAAAGTTAGGGTCTTGTTCTTCTTCTTGGGCTCATCTTCTTCCAGCTCAATTTCATGTGACTTGAGGGAGCTGATTAATTCTTCCAGCTTCAGAGTGTTCCGGTCCTTAGCTTCCTGTATGGCAATGATCTTTGGTCTCCACTTAGTTGGCAGACTTCTAATAAATTTCTTCACGTGGTCAGCAGTGGTGTAGCTTTTCTTGAGTACCTTTAATCCTGAGACCAGAGTCTGGAATCTGGAAAACATTGCTTCAATGTCTTCATCTTCTTCCATCTTGAACAGCACGTACTTTTTGACTAGGATATTGGCCTTTGCTTCTTGAACTTGCTTGCTGCCTTCGTAAGTCAGAGTCAGACTATCATATACGCTCTTTGCTATTTCTTTGTTGGTACACTTGTCGAATCCCTTGAATGTGATTGCATTTATCATAAACGTTCTGGATTTATGATGCATCTTGTACATCTTCTTCTGGTTACTTGATGAATAAATAATCAGATTAAGTAGCGGATAATAACAGCATAAGAACACAACGATTTATCATGGTTCACCATTAACTTGGCTACATCCAGTCCCTTCACTCCGAAGGCTTTAATCCACTAATTCAAAACACTTTGAATTACAACACCTGACCCTCCAAGCCAGTCTTCTCAAAGAGCTTGACAACCCCATACTTTTGAGGAATAACAACACCTTGACCCTACAAGCCAAATCTTCTCAAACAGTCTGACAACCTCATACTTCTGAGGAATAACAACACCTTGACGCTACAAATCAAATCTTCTCAAATAGCCTGACAACCCCAAACTTTTGAGGAATAACAACACCTTGACCCTACAAGCCAAGTCTTCTCTTACCAATCTGACAACCCCAGATTGAAGGAGGAATTCACACCACTATCGGGTTTGATTACAATGGTTTGGAACCTTGCATACTTGCTTCTGGAAAGCTGATTGTTGCAATGACTTTCCCACTCTTTTGTTGCTTCTGGAAAGCTGATTGTTGCACTGATTCTTGCACTCTTTTGTTGCTTTTGGAAAGCTGATTGTTGCACTGAATTTCTCTCTCAAAAACACTTAGAAAATATTGCTCTTGCACACTTGTCTTTCTCTCTTTTGAAATCTCGGATAACTTTGAATTGAAGCTTGAGTTCTTGTGTTTTTCGATGCCTATCCCTGCGGCCTAAAGCCTCCTTTTATAGCTGCAATATTGGCTTTGTCAAAGCTTAATTTCGAGATAAATCTTGCTCAGATTTCCTTTGAAAATTCTGTTGGCCAATCCTGTTTTACTTTAATTTTGAACCGTATCTTCTTGATTCAGATTTCATTCGAATTTCCTTCAAGTCCTTAGTGATTTTTGAATCAAATCTCCTTAATACTTTGATCAGATTTCTATCAAAAATCAATAAAGTCTTCTTGGAATTTTAATTAAGTCTTTACTGATCTGCATCATGATTTAAATCTAGACCATATGATCTGCCGATCTGGACCAAGTCTGGACCATGTGATCTGATGTGTACCATTCTGTTTTCTGATCTGGATAGTGTAACCTTCTGATCTGGACTATGATCTGTTCTGGACCATGCTATCTTCTGGTCTGGACCAAATCTAGAACAAGTCTAGAACAAGTCTTCTATTCTGGACCAAGTCTGGAACATGTCTTCTATTCTGGACCAAGTCTGGAACATGTTTTCTGTTCTAGACGGAGTTATCTTCTGAACTCTATTTCCTTGTGGTCTGACCAAGTCTTCTTCTGGACAATGTTTCCTTTTGGTCTGGACCAAGTCTCCTTTTGGACATGATTACCTTCTGGTCTTACCAATTCTTCTTCTGGACAATGTTTCTTTCTGGTCTGGACCAAGTCTCCTTCTTGACATGCTTCCTTCTGGTCTGGACCAAGTCTCCTTCTGGACCATGTTTCCTTTTGGTCTGGATCAAGTCTCCTTCTGGACTGTGCTTCCTTCTGATTTGGGCCACGAATAATATCATCTGATAATGTCATTGTTTCTTTCCTATGATGATATCCTCTGATTGTTGATATCCTCTGATGTTTTCCTTTGATGACATCCTCTAATTCTTGCTTCTGATGGGATCCTCTGGTACCCTCTGGAAGTATCTTCTGGTATCCTCTGCGACATCCTCTAGAGGTATCCTTTGGTATCATTTACTAGCTGTATCTTCTAGAGGTATCCTCTGGTGACGTCATCCACTGGTGACATTCTCTGGTGACGTCATCTTTTGGTGACATCCTCTGGTGACGTCTGTTAAGACAAAATCTCTATTAAAGAGTTTTGATGAAAACAAACAAAGATTAATTAAAGACTCTAATTATGATTCTAAGTTAATTGTTATTTAACATGTGCTTTTGAGTATATTAATCTAAGATAGGTACTAAGCAGAATCAATTTAAAGAACAAAGCAAAAAATGCACTGCCAAGAACCAAGAACGTTCTGGACGTTCTTCTGGAAAAACCAGAACGTTCTCCAGGACTCTATTCACTTCATCAAGGCTGTTGGAACCTGATTTTTATGCAAGGAAAAATCATGCTTATTTTAAACAAATCTCCAGTACATCAACATGATATATGAAGCTTTAAAGATAGCAAAAGAAACACTCTAAAAGATCTAAGGAGAAAAGATTTAGAGCAAAGCAAAATAGAGGAAACAGCTGAAAACGATCATTCTCCAGCTTCTGCTTTTTTGCACCAGAACATTCTCCAAATTCTGAACTTGTTCAAGAACGATTCTGATTTAATGTACAACATCACATTCTGACACGTATTATTTTAATCAAACTAATGCTACAATGTGCACAGATCAGATGGCAAAACATTAAACAAATATAAGAAAGTCAAGAAGTCAAAAAAGGAAGAAAAGTTCAGTCAAAAGATTTGAAATAAGAGATGATTATTTTATTCTGCCCTTTAACAAAGGAAACCTTCTAAAACGGTAATATCAAGCCTTCAAGGACTTCCTAAATATCTATAAAAGGAACCTCACTGATCAAGAGAAAAACAAGACATTCAAGTGCAAAGAAAATCATCAAATCACTCACATTAACACTTGAAAGCTTATCAAGAAATCAGTAACCTCCTATTTCGAATTCTCTACCTTTAGTTTACTGAAACCATTTGTAAAGAATCTAAACTCAAACAAGAGTTGAGTCAAAACAGATTCTGTGTTAAATCATATCATTATCATTCAACACTCAAGACTATAAGGCTTGTTTATAGCTTGAGTGAGTCATTGTTAGAAAAATCCTTTTAAGGTTAAAAGGTGAAGTTGTAAAATCCTATCAAGGGTTGATAGGTGATCAGATTGTATTTCTTTCTGGGTAGAAAGGAGTGATAAACTGTGACAGATCAAGGCTGATCTGAACTAGGAGTTGTAAAACCAAGTGGGTACTTTGTTTTAAACACTTAGTGGAAAAACTCACTGGTATGAGGACTGGACGTAGCCTAAGTTAGGGTGAACCAGGATAACTCTCTGCGTACTATCTCTTCATTAACTCTATTTACATTCAGCTCTTTATTTACTTAAGTTGAAAAAACAATTTTCTATTTTAAAAGCAAACCAGAATGTTCTGCGTTTTCCAAAACGTTCTCCTTTTTCTGCCTTTACTATTAAGATCATTATGCCTTTTAAAACTAATAAAAAACGTTCTCTATTTTGTAACCAAGATCATTCTTGAGTTAAATTTTAAAGTGTTGACAGGAAAATTTATAAAAGACAGCTTTCCAATTCAAACCCCCCTTTCTTGTAAAGCAACATTTCCACTTCAATTGGTATCAGAGCACGGTTTCTAAGATTAAAACACCTAAACAGTGTTTGAGAAAAGATCTAGAAGGAAATGTCAAAAGCCAAATACATAGTTGAAGGAGGGTCCTCAAACAGACCACCTTATTTTGATGGAACAGACTACTATTTCTGGAAAAACAAAATGAAGCTGTTTTTGAAATCTCAAGACACAGGAATGTGGCATATCATAACTGATGTAGATTACATTCCAAGGATAAATCAAGATGATCCAGCATCATCTGAAAAAAGAGAAGCTGACTGGACAGCTGAAGACAAAACTAAGGTACTCTTAAACTCTAAAGCTCAATTATTTTTATCATGTGCTTTAAGCAGGGAAGAAAGCGAAAGAATTGATGAATGCAATACTGCCAAAGAAATATGGGACACATTGCAAACTCATCATGAAGGAACAAGCCATGTTAAAGAAACCAGAATTGACATAGGCATAAGGAAATTCAAACTTTTTGAAATGAATGAAGGTGAGACCATTGATGAGATGTATGCAAGGTTTACAACCATTGTAAATAAGATGCGCTCCTTAGGAAAGGCATACTGAGTGTAAGATAGAGTCAAAAAAATCATGAGATGCCTTCCAACAATCTGGAGGCCAATGGTGACTGCCATAAGTCAAGCAAAAAACCTTGATGCATTGGCACTAGAAGAATTGATTGGTACATTAAGAGCACATGGAGTATTGTTACAAGAAGACAAACCAATCAAGAAGAATAAAGCAATAGCATTAAAAGCAGCACATCAAAATTTACCATCACAAACAGAAGAGGACTTAGAAGAAACTGAAGATATTGATGAAGAAGTAGCTCTGCTCACCAGAAAGATTCAGAGAATGATGAGAAGAAGAGATCAGTTAAAAAAGGGATTTCTAAGCAGAAAAGAAAATCCCAAGACAGAAGTAGATAAGAGTTAGATCACATGTTTTGGCTGCAACAAACTTGGACACTACAAAGCAGAATGTCCATTAAACAAGAAAACACCAAAAAAGATTCCCTTTTAAAAAGAAATCAATGTTGGCCACATGGGATGATTCAGAAGAATCAGAAACAGAAGAAGGAAAAGAAGAAGAAGCCAACATATGTCTAATGGCAAGCACAAAAGAAAATGAGGTAAATAAATCTGAACCTTGCTTTCTATGTGAACAAATGGGAAATGAGTTTGATAACCTACTTAATGATTCAAATCTTCTTATTCAAAAATGTAGCTCCTTGAAAGAACAATTTTATAAAGAAAAAGAAGAAAAAGAGAAAGCTCAGACTATGAATAATGAACTTAAAAAAATTATTCAAGATCTAAAACAATCTCAGCTTGAAAGTTACAAAACTGAAAATCTTGAAAAACCAGAATGTTCTGTAACACAAAAGGAGAACGTTCTCCTTAAAGCTGAAATTGAAATTCTGAAAAATGATTTATTACAGTTCATCAAAGCTACTGAAACCTTTCAAAAAATAATGGGATCTCAAGTAGGTATCTTTGATAAAGCAGGACTTGGTTTTGATAAAACACAAAAAATGAAATTATATGAAAATTTATTTGTTCCGGAAAGTAAAGAAAATACATGTAAAACGAAGTGTTCATATTGTAATAAAATAGGACATCTAGAATTTGCATGATTTCAAAAAGAGAGATTATAAAATCAAAAACAAAAGAAATTTTACAAATCTGAAACCATCTGGAATAAAAACTAACAGTTTTCAAAACCAGAAAAAGGGAAAACGTTCCCTAGGCAACCTGAAACAGGGAGAACGTTTTGGACAGAAATATTCTCCAAAAATTTTAAAGGGAGAACATTCTGGGATTTTACCAACTCCTATCAAACCTCAGTTTTTAAGAAAATCTCAAACACTAAAATGTTCTCATTGCTGTAAATATGGTCACAATAAATCAGCATGTTATTTCAAAAGAAAATCCAAACTTAAAACTAACTCTCAAGGACCCAAGACTAAGTGGGTACCTAAAGTTAATGTAACACCTTATGTAGAATGGACTTCAACTTGTCAAGAAAAAGCCATGGTTCTTGGACAGTGGCTGTTCAAGACATATGACAGGAGATAAAAGTTGTTTCATGTCATTTGAAAAGAAAGAAGGAGGTTCAGTAACCTTTGGTAACAACAACCAAGCTCAAATCAAAGGTAAAGGAACCATTGATGATGAAGAAGAAGAAAATTCTGGACAACACAGCAGAACGTTCCCCAGGAAAACCAGATTGATAAACAGTCTCCACTTCATTCAACTCCAAAAAGCTGGAGAGCAATCAATGATCATCCCCAGAATTAGATTATTGGGAATACAACTGATGGGATTCGAACTAGAATGTCTTTCAAAGAGGATGACAACAACAACATGGCAATGATCTCCCAAATCGAACCAAAGTCAATCAAAGAAGCCATTATTGATCAATCTTGGATTAATGCAATGAAACAAGAACTTCATTAGTTTGAAAAAAATGAAGTCTGGGATCTTGTTCCAGATCCTCAAAACCAAACAACCATAGGAACAAGATGGGTATTTAGAAACAAACTGGATGAAGAAGGTAAGGTTATTCGTAACAAAGCCAGGTTGGTTGCTCAAGGTTACAACCAACAAGAAGGCATAGATTATGATGAAACTTTCGCACCAGTTGCAAGGTTAGAGGCTATATGAATCCTTCTTGCATATGCATCTCATAAACCTATAAAAATTTTCCAAATGGATGTTAAAAGTTCTTTTTTAAATGGATTTTTAAATGAGCAAGTTTATGTACGACAACCCCTTGGTTTTGAAAATCAATCAAAACCAAATCATGTTTTCAAACTTACCAAAGCTCTCTATGGTTTAAAACAAACACCAAGAGCTTGGTATGAAAGATTAAGTTCCTTCTTAATAAAAAATGGATTTTCCGGAGGAAACATTGACACTACACTTTTTAAGAAAAATGATAAAAATGATTTACTCATAGTTCAAGTGTATGTTGATGATATTATATTTGGTGCAACAAATGAGAAAATGTGTGATGCATTTTCAAAACTCATGCAAAGTGAATTTGAAATGAGCATGATGGGGGAGTTAAGATACTTTCTTGGTTTACAAATCAAGCAACATGATGATGGCATTTTTATTTGTCAAGAAAAGTATACAAAAGATCTTTTAACAAAGTATAAAATGAATGAAGCCAAAGTCATGACTACTCCCATGCATCCATCTTCTTCACTAGACAAAGATGAAAATGGAAAATCTATTTCTGAGAAGGAATATAAAGGCATGATAGGATCATTGTTATACCTAACTGTCAGTAGACCTGATATAGTATTTGCAGTAGGATTATGTGCAAGGTTTCAATCTAATCCTAAAGAATCTCATTTAACTGCTGTGAAAAGAATTTTTAGATATCTTATCGGTACTACTGATCTTGGCCTTTGGTATAGAAAAGGTAGTCGTTTTGATCTTGTAGCTTACTGCGACGCTGATTATGCTGGGGATAAAACTGAACGAAAAAGCACAAGTGGCTTATGCCAGTTCCTGGGAGAAGCCTTAATCAGCTGGTCGTGCAGGAAGCAAAACACAATTGCACTATCAACTACTTAAGCTGAATACGTATGAGCTGCAAATTGTTGTTCCCAAGTAATTTGGATAAAGAATCTACTTGAAGACTTCTTTGTAAGTTATTCAAATGTTCCAATTTACCGTGATAATACCAGTGCTATCAATTTATCTAAAAATCCAATTCAACATTCTAGATCTAAGCATATTGAAATTAAGCATCATTTTATTCATGATCATGTTAATAAAAAGGATGTTCAATTAATCTTTGTTGAAACTCAAAAACAACTTGCTGACCTTTGGTAGAAGACAGTTTTAATTTCATCAAAGAAAAATTAAAAATCATCAAAAATCCAAACTGAACGCATCAAAAATCCACGTAATGCACCACTCCGTCAGTCCTACAGGTCCTATTCAATCTCCCCGTGTACGTAGCCCTGCTTGAGATGGGGTCATATACCAAAGCAGTAGGCACAGAACGATCAATGAAATCGAGCGACGTTTCTGTCGTCGGGGGACCCACGAAGACATGGGTTTGGGGGGCATCTGAGGGCAAAGCCCAAATTCCACAATAATAGTAAAGGGTCACCGACCGAAATTAACAAATAAACACATAGCATTTATATCACAGAACAATACATCCATGGTATAACATATAATCAATGATGATAAATAAAGATGCTCATTTTGAAATTTCATGACATGTATGCCTTTTCAAAACAGCAACTAATTAATATAGAAAACATGTTGTAAGTACAACTACCACCTCAGCAATCACAACATTCATCAGAAATTCAAATTTTATAACGTACTTACACACATCACTTTCCAATCATCATCATATAACCAAATCGTGACCCACCGGTCAATCACCTCGATGCAAGATGTATATGCTCATGTATTGAACTTCTTGGAATTACCAAGGTGCAGTCGCTCAATAGACCAGCACAATTTAAATATGTTTGACTTTAGCGGCCCTCAAGACCAGGGTGAAATCGCTCAACAGATCAGCACCAGTGCAGTCGCTCAACAGATCAGCACTCGTGCAGTCGCTCAACAGACCAGCACGTTTGACATATACTCAGGTACAATTGCTCAACAGATCAGTACCAGTGCAGTCGCTTAACAGACTAGCACTCGTGCAATCCCTCAACAGATCAGCACTTTTTTGCGCATTTCAAGGTATAGTCGCTCAACAGACCAGTACCAGTGCAGTCGCTCAACATACCAGCACTCGTGCAATCGCTCAACAGATCAGCACGTTTACGCATTACTCTGTGGCCCATCGCGGGTACCACCTGATTATGCAGTGCATGAATATGCAATGTTTTCTCTTCACTGAAAATAGTATGCAGCCCTTAATAAAATTTAGCCTTTTCATCATTTTTCCATAACATCTCAACACAGCAATTTCATCATCATCACATCATAACTCAAACATTCAAACATTTCATCATTTCCTCTTCACCTCATCTTAAAACTCCATTCTTATTCATCAAAGATCTTCCCTCTGTCTTTCACAACTCTTAAAATTCATAAAACAGTGTTTAAAACTGAGATTTCTGGAAAACACGAATCTGTATTCGAATACAGCTCCTCTGTATTCGAATACAACTCCTCTGTATTCGAATACAAAAGCCAAAACAGTGTAGAATTAACACTCTTCATTCGAATACAGCTCCCTGGTATTCAAATACAGAGGCAGTCCCAGTGCACAAATCAACATTTTTCACTATATCAGTAAAGTCTCAAAAATTTTATCACCACCACTTCAAACTATGACAAAAATTCCATTTTAATTCATCACAACCCTTCCCAATATTCCCCAACACTTAGGGTTTATAAAACAATGTTTAAAAATTCTGATTTTCTGAAAAACACGAATCTGTATTCGAATACAACTCCCTTGTATTCGAATACAAAAGCATAAAACTGAAATTTCAACACTCTGTATTCGAATACAGCATACCTGTAGTCAAATACATAAGACAAAACAGTGTAAATTCAACATTTTCCCAACATCATTTAAGGTTTTCAAGAACTTCATTATCTCTTTTGCAAAACTATTTCAAAAACTCCATTTTAAATCATTTCAAACCTTTCCAAAGTGTCTCAACACTTTAAGATTCACATGACAGTGTTTAAAACTTGATTTTCTGGAAAACACGAATCTGTATTCGAATACTGGTTCCTTGTATTCGAATACAGAAGCTAAAACTTGAGTTTCTAGAAAAAACCCGAATCTGTATTCAAATACAGCTCCCTTGTATTCAAATACAGAAGCAAAAATTGTGAAAGTTAGCATCCTGTATTCGAATATGAGACTGTTGTAGTCGAATACATATGCGAATACAGTGTTAAAATTTCACTTATGTATTCGAATACGACAGAGTCGTAGTCGAATACAGATGCTAAGTCAGAAGCAAAAATCCTTCATCTGTATTCGAATATAGAGGCCCGTATTCGAATACAAGTTCGAAAACTTGAGTAAAACAGAAGCTTGGCAGGTTGTATTCGAATACACTCATGTTGTATTCGAATACACCTTCGAATTTAGTGAAATTTTTCCTGAGACTTCAACACATTTTCAAACTGTTTCCTTTGAAAAACCAACAAAACACCAAAACAGATTCAACATTCTTTTGAACCACAAAACTCAGGCATTCTTCATCATTAACAACTTTTCCAGAAAAACACTTTCATCTTTTAAAATCCCTTTTCTTTTGAAAACATCAGCAACAGCAAAACTACATCACAGTTTTAAATAAATCACCCAAAACAGAATGTCAACCACAGCAAAAAGACATTTTTACCCATTTACATTCTGATCATTTCTCACAACACATGCAGAGTATTTTCCAACTTTCTCACAAAAACAACACAACATGCAAAGCATTTCCACCTTTCTCACACAAACAGAACAACATTAATGCATTCAGCCAAACAGCAACCATCACATAACAGTAAAACACCAACAAAATGCATTTTCGCATTTTATAACAACAAGCACAACAGTTTTGTCAACACACACATTTTGATCATTTCCAAACTGACATGCCAAGCATTTTCTAGTTTTCCCACATAAACAGAATAACGTTAATGCATTCAGCCGAACAACAATCATCACAGAACTTTTAAAACATCACAGAATGCATTTTTCATTTCTTTCAATCAACAGGCAAAACAGTTTTTCTTCAAAAACAACAATGAAAACATCAATAATGTCATGACAGTTAGGCATTTACAGCCCTAATGCAGCTAGAAAGTGGAAGGTGCCCTTACCCTCGTTGCGTTTCTGCTACTGCTCACGTTTCTACGTCAAAATCGGTGAAGTTCCCATTTTGCGTTCGCTGCTACGAAAGTGGGTTCTCTAGCTCCGTACTGATGAGGAGAACAACTTTTGTACTGGAAGTTTTCTGGTTTGGTGCTTGGATTTCCAAGTAATATCACTTTTGAGGAAGTCCCCTTTTTTTGTTTGTTCGTAAGACAAAAATCAGAATGGGAGAAGGGGGAAGGCGAGTACTGTTACATGCAGTAAGAGGGGAGGAATGGGTTTCTGACTTTGCCCTTCCTTCTCACTCCTATATATAGGCTTGTGTGGGTGCCACCTTGTAATACCCCAATTTCTATTATTATATTTTAATTATAAAATATAATGCACAACTATTATTATCCGTATGTTGACATCTGCGATAATTTCCTTCGTGTTTGTCCTATGTGTTCGCCTAATGATTTATTTAAATTATTAATATTAATAATATTCAATTTTGTTTTAAAACATATATATATATATATAAAAGAAAATAAGAAGTAAACGTGTGTGTTGCTACATTAGTCCATTAACTTAAGCATTAGTAGAGTGAGTTTATGATTGTAGTAATAATAACAATAATAATAATAATGATAATGATAATAATAATAATAATAATACGGGTCATGGGCTAAGTGTATAGGTATGATAATAAGCCTAATAAAATACCTAATACTACTAGTACGTATGGATAGGTATATAAGGGAAGAAAGGAGGCTGTCGTGCATTCGGTATCTCTGTTTCCCCGTTCTATTAGGAAGAAAAAAATTGAATTGACTACTGCCCTGTTGCATCCAGCCACATCTCTTAATATCAAAATCATACATTGATTTCAAATACTAGGCTGTTAGAGACGGTGATTGGCGAAGACGCGATACATTACATCAACGGATCAGCTTCGTTGAGAAAAAAATCATCAGCCAAGGTAAGGGGTGAGATGAGGTTCGAATTTATGAGTATAAAATAACATGAGATGAACGGGAATGCCGAAATTCCCATATATTCATCCGGGGCTTACTACGTACGGTCGAGCCCTATTGAGTAATAATAAATAATTAATAATATATAAATGGTAATAGTGAGGACTAAAATGTATTTTAGTAACCTATAGAATTGTTGTGAGTTTAATTATATCAAGAATGCATATTGTTTAATTTTATGAAATCTTGTGTTGATTGTTATTGTGTGAATGATATGTATTAGAGTGCTCTGATTTACTAGATTTAAAACTGTGATATTAATTGAATGCACCGCCTGTTTGCTTTATTCTGTGATTGATAAAATTGGAATTTTATTGTGATTGACTAATTATATATATATATATATATACATATATATGTAATGATGTAATTCTGATGTATATTGTGAGTTGAAATTTATTGTGTTGTGACAATCGAGTACGTATGAGATAGATGTTGTAGTTTTGGAGTAAGGATTATTTTGTCATCATATAGGGAGGGTTTGACAAACCTAGTGATTCGGGGAAGTACAACTGAATGAGCCTGATCGTGGAGGGCTACAGTCAAACCATGAGGTAAGACTGATAGACCTTGGGGGTATATCTAGTTGGGAATTCCTAAGTGGATTAGTGGGTTATTCCCTAAGGCTGGGAGCTACCGTGCAAAACAAGAGTACCCCGACCGTCGCGTATATATGTCTCGGGTTGAGTTGAGGGGATCTATGAGGACTTGGCCATTCATGAATTGTCCGTCCACTCTTGTAGTGGCATAGTATCAGGCCTCCTAACCAAGTACTTCAGAGTAGAATGGTACCAAGTGATGAAGAAGTATAAAGTATAGGACATGCATAACATTTTCTCCCTATGACTGTTTTATTGTGATTGAATTAGATTAACCTTGATATTATGTTCTGGAATGTTCTCATGTTTGTGTTAATTTGCTTACTTACGTGTTCTTCTCGTTTACATTATACTATTACATAATTTCGATACTCACCCCTCGTTGTTTGTGTTTGGCGTTTGCGATGGACGCAGACGAGCTGCAAGCTGCAGGTGTAGATTAATACTCCCAGGGTGTAGGAAGCTGTCTCATCTTGAAGACTTTTATCATATTCCTTCTGTTAATTTCATATTTGAACATCTGTAATTTTGCGAAATTTTGCTCTGATAGTGACATTGGGTTGGGACTACAATTATAATTATCAGTAACTTATGTATGTGTGCTTCAAAAGAATTTAATTTGATCATTGTTATGACCATCGAATTGTTAAGCTGATGGAAACTTTGGATTAATACGAATTATCCAGGATTAAGTGATACTTTTGCCTTAAAGAAATCGTTCAAAAGTTTATTTATTTATACTCTATTACTTTTAAATTAAAATCTGAAAGAAAAAGAAAATTTAAATAAATTGGGATTTAGGGTGTCACACGCCTCACCCGACACTTGTTTGATCCTCAGCACTTAACCAGTCTTGTCGCAATTAGCAGATAATCCCTTAATTAATTGTCTGATAATTTAATTACTCGTAATTAAATTAATTTACTCTTCATCCAATAATCTTAATTCATCTTCCAAATAAATATTTATATATATATGTATATTCACTCAAAACATACATATATTAAATATTTTACAAATATCCCCAAAATACACTTAATATTAATTCCATAATTAAATTTTAAATTTAAGGGTCTTACATTACTACCCCTCTTAAATTAGTTTCGTCCTCGAAACTACATGTCGATAAACAACTGAGGATATTGTTCCCTCATCTTACTCTCCAGTTCCCAAGTCGCGTCTCTCGTAGTCGAATTCCAAATCACTTTGACTAGTGAGACTTCCTTGTTCCTCAACTGTTTAATCTTCCTGTCTTCAATCCTTAAGGGAATACTTCAAATGACAGGTTATCCTTCAGCTGAATTGTGTCTGGTTCGATCACGTGTGACAGATCCGAAATGTATTTTCTTAATTGCGACACGTGAAATACGTCATGGATATTGGACAGTATTGGAGGTAAAGCGATCCGATAAGCCAATGGTCCAATTCGTGCAGTAATCTGGTATGGTCCAATAAATTTCGGAGTCAACTTTCTTGACTTAATAGCTCTGCCAACACCAGTTGTAGGCGTGACCCTTAGAAATACATGATCACCCTGCTCGAATTCCAAAGGTATGCGACGCTTGTTCGCATAACTCTTCTGACGATCTTGCGAAACCTTCATTTTCTCTTGTATCCTCTTGATTTTCTCTGTAGTTTGTTCCACCATATCAGGTCCAACAATCATACTTTCTCCGTCCTTATACCAGCATAAAGGCGTCTGAAACTTGCGTCCATACAAAGCCGCATAGGGTGCCATTCCAATACTTGCGTGAAAGCTATTGTTGTAAGTGAACTCAATCAATGGTAACACCTCATCCCAGTTTCCTCTATCATCCAACACACATGCTCTCAATAGATCTTCCAAGGACTGGTTTGTTCTCTCAGTCTGTCCGTCTGTTTGTGGATGGTAAGCGGAACTCAATTTCAGTTTCGTTCCCAAAGCTTCATGCAGCGCTCCCCAAAAATGAGATGTGAACTTTGGATCACGGTCCGATACAATACTCGATGGCACTCCATGTAATCTCACAATCTCAGCAATGTAGATCTCCGTCAGTTTATCTACTTTATAAGTGGTTTTCACCGGCAAGAAATGTGCGGATTTTGTCAATCGATCCACTATTACCAAAATCGAATCATTCTTTTTCCTTGTCTTGGGCAATCCAGTTATGAAATCTAGGGAAATGCTATCCCACTTCCATTCCGGTATATCCAAAGGTTGCAACATTCAGCAGGTCGTTGATGTAAGACCCTTAAATTTTAATTAAAATTATGGAATTAATTTTAAGTGTATTTGGAGATATTTGTAAAATAATTAATATATGTATGTTTTGAGTAAATATATATATATATATAAATATTTATTTTGGAGAATGAATAAAAATTATTGGATGAAGATTAAATTAATTTAATTACGAGTAATTAAATTAATCGGGCAGTTAATTGAGGATTAGTGGCTAATTGCAAGACAATTAAGTGCTGAAGGATCTAGCATTATTTTAACATTATTTTTGGGTGAGGTGGCACCACAAAAGCCTATAAATAGGAGTGAAAAGGATGGTGAAATCAGAAAACCATCCCTCCTTCCTCACTGCCCATACTGCATGTAATAGTGCTGCATGTAACAACACTCTTCCCTCCCATTCTATTTGCTGTTTTCTGCCTTCCCCATTTCCAGTCACGATTACAAAGAAAAAAAGAGGGAACTCCTCAAAGTGCCATTACTTGGACATCCAAGCACTAAAACACCAAAACCCCAGTACAAAAGTTATTCCCCATACCATTACACAGCTAAAGAACCCAGTTTCGTAGCAGCAAACGCAGACTACAGCTTCACCGGTTTTTGGCGCAAAAACGGGAATGACAACAGAAACGAGAGAAACAGCAGAACACGCAACAAGGGTAAGGGCACCTTCCACTTTCTAGTTGCATTAGGGCTGTAAGTGCATAACTTTCATGGCATTACTAGTGTTTTCATTACTGTTTTGAAACTGGTTTGCCTGTTGCTTCAAAGAAATGAAAAAAATGCATTTCTTTGATGTTTTAAAAGCTCTGTGATGATTGCTGTTTGGGCTGAATGCACTAAAAGTTGTGTTGTTTATATGAGAAAGTGTAAAAATGTCTTGTATGTTATTTTAAACATGATTAAAATGCATGTTCATAAAACTGTTTTGAAAATGGTTTTGAAATGGAAAAAAATGCATTCTGTTGGTGTTTTGCTGCTCTGTAATGCTTGCATGTTATTCTGATGTGTTATGAAAGCTGAAATGCTTGCATGTTATTCTGATATTGAGAAAGCTGAAATGCTGTGTGATGTTCTGATGATTGATCATTCTGTTATGTTTCTGGATGATTTGGTGTTGATGAGTCTGATTCCATTTCTGTTGTGAATGGTTCTGGTGATGTTGATGATTTAAAAAAGAAAAGGGATTTTAATGAGGAAAGTATTGTCTGGAACAAGTGCTGAATCTGTTTTAATGTTTGGTTGTTTGTTTTTAAAAGAAACCAGTTTGAAAAGGGTTGAAATCTCAGGAAAATTTCACTGGTTTTCGAAGGTGTATTCGAATACAACATGTGTGTATTCGACTACAACCTGTCAAGTTTCTGTTTTACTTATGTTTTCAAACTTGTATTCGAATACGAGCCCCTCTATTCGAATACAGAGAAAGGATTTTTGCTTCTGACTTAGCATCTGTATTCGACTACGACCATTTCGTATTCGAATACAGAAGTGGGATTTTAACACTGTATTCACATCTGTATTCGACTATAGGCATGCTGTATTCGAATACAGAATGCAGATTTTCACTAGTTTCAGCTTCTGTATTCGAATACAATGGGTCTGTATTCGAATACAGATTCGTGTTTTTCCAGAAGCTCAATTTTTAGCTTCTGTATTCGAATACAAGGAAGCTGTATTCGAATACAGATTCGTGTTTTCCAGAAAATCAAGTTTTAAACACTGTGATATTCATTTTAAAGGATTGAGAAACCTTGAGAAGGGTTAAAGTGATTTCAAATGGAGTTCTTGAAATATTTTGAAGAAGAGAGGATGAAGTATTGAAAACCTTTAATGATCTGGGAGAAAATGTTGAATTTTTTAAGGTTTTGTCTTATGTATTCGACAACAGGCTTGGTGTATTCGAATACAGAATGTTAAAATTGCAGTTTCATGCTTCTGTATTCGAATACAAGGGGTTTGTATTCGAATACAGATTCGAGTTTCCAGAAATTCCAAGATTTAAGAGTGTTTTGTAAACCCTGAGTGTTTGGGGAATGTTGGGATTGTTGTGGTGAATTAAAATGGAACTTTTTGTGATATTTTGAAGTTGTGGTGATGAAGTTTTTGAGACTTTACTGATGTAGTGAAAGATGTTGTTTTGTGCACTGAGACTGCCTCTGTATTCGAATACCAGAGGGCTGTATTCGAATACAGAGTGTAATTCTGCACTTTTTTTGGCTTCTGTATTCGAATACAGAGAAGCTGTATTCGAATACAGATTCGTAAAATTCCAGAAATCCCAGTTTTAAACACTGCATTTGAATTTTTAAGAGTTTGGAAAAACATTTTAAAATGTTAATGAATACTTGGCTGTTTAGTCATGTTTGTGATGATGATAAACCTGATTGTGCTGAGATATTTTAAACATGATGGAAAGGCATGAATTTTCTGATTTTGCATACAGTTTCCAGAGAAGTGAAACACTGCATATTCATGCATTCCATAGTCAAGTGGTACCCGCGATGGGCCACAGAGTAATGCGCAACCACGTGCTGATCTGTTGAGCGATTGCACGAGTGCTGGTCTGTTGAGTGACTGCACTAAGTACTGATCTGTTGAGCGATTGTAGTTTGGTATATAGGTGCTGGTCTGTTGAGCGACTGCACTAGTACTGGACTGTTGAGCGTCTGTACCCTGAAATGCGCAGCCACGTGCTGATCTGTTGAGCGATTGCACGAGTGCTGGTCTGTTGAGCGACTGCACTAGGTACTGATCTGTTGAGCGATTGTACCTTGGTATATGTCAAACGTGCTGGTCTGTTGAGCGACTGCACGAGTGCTGGTCTGTTGAGCGACTGCACGAGTGCTGGTCTGTTGAGTGACTGCACTAGGTGCTGATATGTTGAGCAATTGCACCTTGGTCTTGAGGGCCGTTAAAGTCAAACATATTGTGCTGGTCTGTTGCGCAACTACACCTTGGTGATTCCAAGAAAATTGTATACATAAGCATATACATATTGCATTGAGGGATTGACCGGTGGGTCACGTTTGATTATATGATGAATGGTTTGAAATTGATGTGTGTGAGTACTGTACAGAATCTGAATTTCTGATTTAATGATTGTGATTTGCTGAGGTGTTTTTTGTACTTACCACATACTTCATAATAATTTGGCTGCTGTTTTTGAAAAGGCATATATGTCATTAAATTTCAAATGAGCATTATATTTTCCTAATCATCATATGTTATACCATGGATATAATCGTTGCTGTGAAATATATGCTATGTGATTATTTGTTAATTTCGGTCGGTGACCCTTGCTATTATATTGTGGAAATTGGGCTTTGCCCTCAGATGCCCCCCCAAACCTATGCCACCCGTGGGTACCCGAACTACGGAAATGTCGTTAGACTTCCTTGATCGCTATTCGCGCACTGCTTGGTTATTTTACCCCATCTCAAGCAGGGTGACTTACACGAGGTGGTTGGAGAGGACGAGCAGGACCGACGGCGTAGAGGATTTCGTGGAGCGCTCTCATACGAGTATAGATTTTCCTGTGCCGTCCCGTCTGGTATTGGAGGCGCACGGAATTTTCGATGATGCCGAGGAGTCAGTTAGAGGGGTTGAGACGGAGGCCACCGTAGGAGTGGTGACTCCCAACCCGGCGATTGGAGGAGTTGTACATGAGTCCGAGGCAGAAGGGAAGAATGATGAGCCAAAGCCAGTAGCAGTTGAGATTCCGGGTCCGTCTAGGATCTCCGACAATTGTTATGAGATTCCGGCTCCGCCGAAGCGACCGAGACTATGTATTGATCTGACTTCTGAGGAGACCGACCCTTCTCTGTATGATGATGAGGAGGAGGTCACGTCGAGGCGAGCGGCAGATTCGGAGGAGACTTGCTTGGGATGCGGAGGAAATCTATGCTACTGTAGCTTTAGCGCATTATCAGTTAGACTTTATGTATAGGATTTGAGTTGGAAATGTATTTTGTTTATTTTGGAAATATTTGTACTACTTATTCCGCACTCTGATATTGTCTTTTAGGAATGCTATGACATTATTATCTTTCAAAAATATTTTATTGTTTATTATTAAATTTCCAGAACTAAGAATTTATTGAGATTACGATGAATTTATTTTGTTATGTTCATCGATTAATCCACGACGTACTATTTTACGAAAGACTTTATTTTAATTAACTCTGGAAAATTATTTTATTATTGATAAAAAAAAATGCACCCGCGCTGTGTTTTAAACTCGGGGTGTTACAGTTGATGTTCCACTTTCGCTTTCTAACAAGTTAAACATGCCGATACGTACTCCGCTACATCCTTCTTCATTCCTGGCCACCAATAATTTTTTCTTAAGTCCTGATACATCTTGGTCGCTCCAGGATGAATACTCAATTTACTCTTATGAGCCTCTTCCAAAATCGCTCTTCTCATATCTGCAACTTCCGGTACACAAACTCTTCCATTACATCTCAGAATATTATCTGGTCCGATCCTGAACTCAGTTGTCCCTCCTTGTAGTATCAAGTTTCTCTTTTCTTGGATTAATGCGTCATCTTGTAAGTTTGCAATCTCCTCAAGTAGACCACTTGAAATTTTTATCATTCCACACTTTAAAATTCCTGGTGCAAACTCTACGTCCAAATGTACATCTCTAAATGCTTCCCACAACTCTTGTTGTCTGGCCATTATCATTGAAGATACCGACACACTTTTTCTACTCAACGCATCAGCCACCACATTGGCTTTTCCAGGGTGGTACTGCAATGAAAAATCAAAATCCTTGAGAGTCTCCATTCATCTCCTCTGCCTCATGTTCAATTCTTTTTGATCGAACAGATACTTCAAACTTTTATGGTCACTGAACACCGTGAACGTGCATCCATATAAGTAGTGCCTCTGGACCTTTAATGTAAACACTACTGCAGCAAGCTCCAAATCATGAGTAAGATAGTTTCGTTCGTGAGTTTTCAACTGCCTTGAGGCGTAGGCTATAGCTTTCTTGTGTTGCATCAAAACACATCCTAGACCTTGGTGAGATGCATCACAGTAAACCTCATATGGTTCTTCTGGTTTTGGCAAAACCAATATTGGTGAGGTTGTCAACTTTTCTTTAAGTAACTGAAAACTTTCCTCACACTTCTCTGTCCATGCAAACGGCTGATTCTTTCTGGTGAGTTGTGTCAAAGGAGCTACAATCTTAGCAAATCCTTCAATAAATATCCTGTAGTATCCTGCTAGTCCGACAAAACTTTGTATGTCTGTGATAATCTAAGGCTGTTTCCAGACAAGAATTGTCTCAATCTTTGTCGGATCCACATCGATTCCTTCTTTTGTTATCACATGTCCCAAGAAGTTCACTTTATCTAGCCAAAACTCGCACTTCGACAAATTGGCATACAATTGCTTCTCGCGTAAGACTTCAAGAACATGGCGTAGGTGTTCTCCATGTTCTTCTTCATCATTTGAATAAACCAATATATCATCGATGAACTAAAGATTTTATTCATATAGTCCATAAATATTGCTGGTGCATTCGTAACTCCAAATGGCATAATGAGATATTCATAATGTCCATAACGAGTCCTGAAAGAAGTCTTTTGAATATCTCATTCTCTTACTCGAATCTGATGGTATCCTGATATTAAATCAATCGTTGAACAAACCGCTGCTCCCCTCAATTGGTCCATCAAATCATCGATGCGTGGTAAAGGATAACGATTCTTAATACTTACCTTGTTAAGTTGCCGATAATCCAAGCATAAGCGTGAACTTCCATCCTTCTTCTTAACCAATAACACCGGAGCTCCCCATGGCGGCACACTTGGTCTGATAAATCCTTTCTCCAATAAACCTTCAATTTGACCCTTAAGCTCGCTTAATTCCAATGGCGACATCCGGTACAGCGCAATTGAAATAGGTCCAGTTCCTGGGTGCAAATCAATGAAGAATTCCACTTCTCTTACCGGGGGTAATCCTGGAATCTCTAGTGGAAATACGTCCGGATACTCTTTGACTAGCATCACATCTTCCATGCTCACATCCATCATGGTTTCCACGTTAGCCAATGATAAAACTTCCTGAGTTCCTTCTCTCAGAGATAATTCGAGTTTGTTAGCAGCCAAATACCGAACGACTCCAGGTTCGGGGAAAAGAACTAATTTTCGAGCGCAATCCAAGACTACGTAATTATACGTCATCCAATCCATGTCGAGAATGATCTCGAGTGATTGTAGGGGTAGACAGATTAAATTAACCAATAAATCTCTATTCTGAATCGTTACAGTACAGTGTAAACATGCAGAGTTTACAGTCAATGTCTTAGCAGGCGTGGAAACAACCAAATCAAAAGGTAACGCAGACACAGATAACTTCAAACGATGCACACAGTCCATAGCAATGAAAGAGTTGGTTGCCCCCGAATCAAAAAGTGCAGTTAGTATGTTACCTGCAATCTCGCAATCTTGCTAGATCAAATTTGGAGCTTGATTCCCAGCTTCAACACCCATGTGATAGACGCGGCCCCTAGCAGTAGGACGAGTAGCCCTAGTTGCGTTCACTTATGGTTCCACCTTCGGAACCTGGCAATCCCTTGCCACGTGTCCTGGTTTCTGGCAATTGAAACATACCAGATCCCTTGTGGTACAGGAAGTAGCAATGTGTCCTTCTTTCCCACATCGATAACACCGGACTCCTTGTCCCAATTGCCGTCCAAAATTCTAATTTCCCGGCCGATTCTGGCCTATCTTGTTGTTTTGTGGCCGGTTATACGGCTTAGCAACTTGCTTTCCTCTATTGTTTTGATAGTGCATCCGACTAGGCCCTCTTGAATTAAAGTTCCCTCCTCTGTTGGCCCTCCTGTTCTTCATCTCTTCAACCTCTCTACACTTCTCCACTAACATTTGGAAACGTTGAATTCCCAAGGGTAAAACGGAGTCTTGAATCTCATATTTCAGTCCATTTTGGAAACGATGACACATAAACTGTTCATCAACTTCTTCCCGGAAAAATCTGAAATGCCTTGATAGCGATTCAAACTTAGTTGCATATTCTCCCGCCGTCATGTTTCCCTGGTGCAATTTCAGAAAATCGTCACCCAACTTGGTCCTAGTGCTCATCGGGAAGTATTTGTCCAAAAACTTCTTTTTGAACGACTCCCAGTTCACCTCCTCTTGGGCTGACCCCATCAGTAGTCTTGTACTTCTCCACCAATATTCTGCATCCCCTATCAACAGATACGTGGCATAGTTGACCTTCACCGTTGCTCGACAATTAATCATCTCGAAGATTTTCTCCATCTCTTGAATCCACTTGTCCGCTCTTTCTGGACCCTCATCACCCTTGAACTTTGGATGATTATGACGAAAAAAATCATCTAGTCCCCTTGATTCAGCAGCGCGAATCTCTCTTTCTCTCTTCTCCAGATCTCGTTGAGTCTTTGCAGCCGTCTGTGCAGCAACAGACGCTGCCATGTTATTCATCGCTTCAGCCATCCTATCCTCCCGGCTGACGTTGGCTCTTGCAGTGTCGTCTCTTCGTGGAGGCATTGTTTCCTACAAAACCATCATCACTTCAATCACACCACAACTTACACAAGACTTGACACTTTAACTACTTGCTCCTATGCATGATCAGATAAAGACTAAAAACCAATACTTTTATCAGAGCTTTAACCTAAAACTTTAACCAAATGCTCTGATACCACAGTTGTAACACCCCGAGTTTAAAACACAGGGCGAGTGTATTTTTTTTCTTTTTTAAATAAATAAGTAAAAGAATTTTCCAGATTTAATTCAAAAAGAATTAAAATAAAATTTTCACTAATTCATTTCATAAAATAGTATATCGTAATTTAATCGATGAACGTAATTAAATAACTTCATCATAATATTACTAAGTACTTAACTTTGAAAATTAATAATAACATTAATACATTTCAAAGATCATTGTCATATCATTTCAAAAGGAAATATCAGAGTGCAGAATGAGTTAGCGGAAAAGTAGTACAATAATTTCCAAAATAAAACAAATTACATTTTCCAGCCCAAAATCCTATACATCAAATCTAACCAATCATGCACTAAAGCTACAGTAGCACAGATTTCCTCCGCATCCCATACAAGTCTCATCCGACTCCGCCGCTCGCCTCGATGTAACCTCCTCCTCATCATACAGAGAGGGATCAATCTCCTCCGAAGTCAGATCAATGCACAATCTAGGTCGCTTCGGCGGTGCCGGAATCTCATAACAATCATCGGATATCCTAGATGGACCCGGAATATCAGCTGCTACTGGCATCGGCCCTTTGTTCTTTTCTTCCGTCTCAAAATCACGTACAACCCCTCCAATCACTGGGTTAGGAGTCACCACTCCTACGGTGGCCTCCGTCTCAACCCCTCCAGCTGGCTTCTCCGCATCATCAAAAATTATGTGCGCCTCCAATACCAAACGGGAAGGCACGGGAAAGTCAATCTTCGCATAGGTGTGCTCCACGTAATGCACCACTCTGTCAGTCCTACAGGTCCTCTTCAATCTCCCTGTGTACGTAGCCCTACTTGAGATGGGGTCGTATACCCAAGCAGTAGGCACGGAACGATCAATGAAATCGAGCGACGTTTCCGTCGTCGGAGGACCCACGGGTGACATGGATTTGGGGGGCATATGAGGGCAAAGCCCAAATTCCACAATAATAGTAAAGGGTCACCGACCGAAATTAACAAATAAACACAGCATTTATATCACAAAACAATACATCCATGGTATAACATATAATCAATGATGATAAATAAAGATGCTCATTTTGAAATTTCATGACATGTATGCCTTTTCAAAACAGCAACTAATCAATATAGAAAACATGTTGTAACTACAGCTACCACCTCAGCAATCACAACATTCATCAGAAATTCAGATTTTATAACGTACTTACACACATCACTTTCCAATCATCATCATATAACCAAATCGTGACCCACCGGTCAATCACCCCGATGCAAGATGTATATGCTCATGTATTCAACTTCTTGGAATTACCAAGGTGCAGTCGCTCAACAGACCAGGACAATTTAAATATGTTTGACTTTAACGGCCCTCGAGACCAGGGTGCAATCGCTCAACAGATCAGCACCAGTGCAGTCGCTCAAGAGACCAACACTCGTGCAGTCGCTCAACAGACCAACACGTTTGACATATACTCAGGTACAATCGCTCAACAGATTTTTACCAGTGCAGTCGCTCAACAGACCAGCACTCGTGCAATCGCTCAACAGATTAGCACGTTTTTGCGCATTTCAGGGTACAGTCATTCAACAGACCAGTACCAGTGCAGTCGCTCAACAGACCAGCACTCGTGCAATCGCTCAACAGATCAGCACGTTTACGCATTACTCTGTGGACCATCGCAGGTACCACCTGACTATGCAGTGCATGAATACGCAATGTTTTCTCTTCACTGAAAACAATATGCAACCCTTAATAAAATTTAGCCTTTTCATCATTTTTCGACAACATCTCAACACGACAATTTCATCATCATCACATCATAACTCAAACATTCAAACATTTCATCATTTCCACTTTACCTCATCTTAAAACTCCATTCTTATTCATCAAAGATCTTCCCTCTGTCTTTCCCAACTCTTAAAATTCATAAAACTGTGTTTTAAACTGAGAATTCTGGAAAACACGAATCTGAATTTGAATACAGCTCCTCTGTATTCGAATACATAAGCCAAAACAGTGCATAATTAACACTCTGCATTCGAATACAGCTCCCTGGTATTCGAATACAAAGGCAGTCCCAGTGCACAAATCAACATTTTTCACTATATCAGTAAAGTCTCAAAAATTTCATCACCACCACTTCAAACTATCATAAAAATTCCATTTTAAATCATCACAACCCTTCCCAATATTCCCCAACACTTAGGATTTATAAAACAATGTTTAAAACTCTGATTTTCTGAAAAACACGAATCTGTATTCGAATACAACTCCCTTGTATTCGAATACAGAAGCAGAAAACTGAAATTTCAACACTCTGTATTCGAATACAGCATACCTCTTCCTATTCGACCTTTAGCCACTCAACTGCCTCCATTCTTCCAGAGAACCTTTCCAAACTTTGCCTAAACTCCTCCTCACTTAAAGAAACCAAGAGTAAAACCCAACAAAGCCCAAAGACGCTCCATGCGCATTCATGCCGAGATTGGAACTTCAAAGCGTCAACAATCTGATCCCACTGTGTTAACCATTTCTGACAGTTACGAATCTGATAACAATGCCCCCCTTGAACCCACACAAACACCAGTTCCTTCAAACACATCTCCATCTTCAAAATCGCCTCACCAAACCTCACAAACTGCTCCCTCTCAATCATCCATTCCTTCTCAAACAACACCTCCCAACCAGAAAAGAAAAACCATACATGAGATTTTTTCCTCCTCTAAACCTAAGCCATCATCCCCCTTAAAACCTAACCCTAACCCTAAAATCAAAGCTCAAAACTTAAGGGTGAAATCAACCCCCACTCTTGCTCATTTCTTAGGCAAGAACAGGCTTAAGAATCCCCAGAAGAAAATAAAAACCATTGTCCCCAAGAGAAAACCTCAAGAACGTTCACTCTCACCAGAACGTTCTCCATCCCAGACTTAGAATGCGGATAATATAGTGGAGTTTTGGTGTTCGTTTAACTCGGACCTAAAGAACAAAAGATGCAACATGAACTCGTATAGAATAACCTGATCTAGAAACTGCACACTAAAACAGAACATTAGTGCATTAAATTGTTCCAAAAAAATAATTTTGTTATCATCAAAACAAGTAAGGGTCATAGTTCTTCAAACCATCTTGGTTCTAACATACACGTCATTGTTCTAGTATAAGCTAGATCCTTTAATGAACAAAGAAAATAAAATCTAATAAACATTGTTCATAGTGACTCTAAATAAGTTGCTAAAGTTGTGTATGACTCTGGTAAATTCATTAATACAAGAAACAATTCGAATGTTCTGCCTATGATAAGTATGTCAAGAAAAATGATCATCTGCCTATGATAAGTGTGTCAAGCAAAATGATCATCTGTGACCTTCACTTGTTTTGATGAGTGTGTCAAGCAAAATGAACACCCGCCTCTTCTAAGTATGTTAAGAAAAATGATTATTTGCATGTGATAACTGTGAAAAACATTGTATTGTTTAAATCAAATCGAAATTCAACACTCTAGATAGTCAATGCTTTGATGGAAGTCAACACTCTAAATAAGACTAATGTTTTTATCCTATGCTCAACATCATGAATTAGTTAGTTGTCTGAAAGTCTTTGTGGCATCCTCTAATAGTGTCATCCTCTAACATCTACCTTATTAATTGAAGATGTGTAGAATCAAATATGAAGATATATATGGATATGTCTTAAAGATTGATCTGCCTTAAATGGTGATTGAAGATCTCGAATGGTAGCATTCTCAATGGACACTTTTTCTTTGTATTTAAGATGAAATCGTCTAGTCAATCGAGTGAGAGAGAGAATGAAATGTTAGAACCAAGTTGGTTTGAAGACCTATGACCTTCACTTGTTTTGATAATAAAAAATTTATTTTGTGGGAACAAGTTAAAGCACTAACGTTCTGATTAAGTGTGTAGTTCCCAAATCAAGTGGATTTTGTATGATCTTACGTTGCATCCTCTAATGATTAGAATAAGATAAAGGAACAGTGAGACTCTGATCATAATGAAGGTGCAAACACGAGAAGGGGGGTTGAATTGTGTTTGTAATACTTGAATTCTTTTTCTGTTTTTGATGATTGTTTAGAATCTGATATATAAACAAACAGAATTAGCAGCGGATAAAGTAAAATAATCAACACAAAGATTTATCCTGGTTCACCATTAACTAGGCTACATCCAGTAATTCCACTAATTCAGAAACTTTGAATTACAACAGCACTACTGACCCTCCAAGTCAGTCTTCCCAAACAGTCTAACAATCCTAGGCTTTTGAGGAACACAGCACCTTGACTTCACAAGTCAAGTCTTCTCCTACCAATCTGACAACCCCAGATTGCAGAAGGAATTACAACACCTTGAATCTAATTGCTAAGTCACCGACTACTTCTTCTGACTCTTCAGATTGTTGACTCTACTTCAACAATATAGATCTAACACAAGGCAACGAAAAACAAGAGTACTTGCTTCTGGAAAGCTGATACTCACAATTAACGTCACTGAAAACTCGAGTGTTTGCTTCTGGAAGTTTATGACTCTTTTACTGATTTTCGATACTAAGTCTAATTCCTTGAGCCTCCCTTTATAGATGAAAATTAGGGTTTCTTCCATGATCAAATTCGAGCTGTATCTGTCCAGATTCTCTTGCAAAAATAACTTGGCCAATCGTGTTTCACTTAAATAAAAAACGTATCTTTTTAGCTTCAGATTGCATTTGAAAATTCTGTTGACCAATCTTGTTTCTTTTAATTTCAAACTATATCTTTTTAAGCTTCAGATTTGCATTAAAATTTCTTCAAGTCTTCAGTAACTTCAGAATAAAATCCCCTTAATACTTTGATCAAATTTCTATCAAAATTTAATCAAGTCTTCTTCGAATTTTAATCAAGTCCTCACTGATTTGCATCATGATTAAAATTCTGGACCGTATGATCTTCTGATCTCGACCAACTCTGGACTTATGTAATCTGATCTGCACCAATTCAGTGATCCTCTGATCTCGGCCAACACTGGACCATATGATTTGATCTTCTGATCTTGGCCAATCACTGGACCGTATGATCCGATCTTCTGATCTCAGCCAACACTAGGCCATATGATCTGATCTTCTAATCTCGGCCAACACTGGGCCATGATACTTAAATCTGGACCATTGATCTCAACATTTTCCGTCTGAGCTGGACCAAGTCTGGACTTAGTCTCGATTCAATAGTCCAGATTTAATTCAAATTCAATCCAGACTCAGTCCAGATCAGAGGGAAAATGTTCAGATCAATGGTCCAGATTTAAGTATCATGGCCCAGTGTTGGCTGCGATCAGAAGATCAGATCATATGTCCTAGTGTTGGCCGAGATCAGAAGATCAAATCATATGGTCCAGTGATTGGCCGAGATCAGAAGATCAAATCATATGGTCCAGTGTTGGCCGAGATCAGAGGATCACATAATTGGGGCATATCAGGTTACATAAGTCCATAGTTGGTCGAGATCAGAAGATCATACGGTCCAGATTTTAATCATGATGAAAATCAGAGATGACTTGATTAAAATTCGAAAAGGACTTGATTAAATTTTGATAGAAAATTGATCAAAGTATTAAGGGGATTTGATTCAAAAATTACTGAAGACTTGAAGAATTTCGAATGCAATCTAAAGCTTAAAAAGATATGGTTTGAAATTAAAAGAAACAAGATTGGTCAACAAAATTTTCAAAGGCAATCTGGAGCTAAAAAGATACGATTTTTATTTAAGTGAAACCCGATTGGCCAAGTTACTTTTGCAAGAGAATCTGGACAAATACAGCTCGAATTTGATCATGGAAGAAGCCCTAATTTTCAACTATAAAAGGAGGCTCAAGGCAGAAGACTTAGCATCGAAAATCACTAAAAGAGTCATAAACTTCCAGAAGCAAACACTTGAGTTTTCAGTGAGGTTAATTATAAGTATCAGCTTTCCAGAAACAAGCACTCTTGTTTTCGTTCCCCTTGTGTTAAATCTATATTGTTGAAGTAGAGTCTACAATCTGGAGAGTCAGAGGAATTAGCAGGTGACTTAGCAATTAGATTCAAGGTGTTGTAATTCCTTCTGCAATATGTGGTTGTCAGATTGGTAAGAGAAGACTTGACTTGAGAAGTCAAGGTGTTGTGTTCCTTAAAAGTCTAGGATTGTTAGACTGTTTGGGAAGACTGACTTGGAGGGTCAGTAGTACTGTTGTAATTCAAGGGTTTTGAATTAGTGGAAAAATCCTTCAAGTTGAAGGGACTGGATGTAGCCTAGTTAATGGTGAACCAGGATAAATCCTTGTGTTGTTTATTTTACTTTATCCGCTGCTAACTCTACTTGATTATATTTCAAATTTCAAATAATCATCAAAAACAGAAAAAGAATTCAAGTAGTACAAACACAATTCAACCCCCCTTTCTCGTGTTTGCACCTTCAATTAGCATCAGAGCTCAGTCTCAAGGCTGAGCACTTAACAGTGTTTGAGGAAAGGTCCAAGGGGGTTCAACATGTCAGAATCCAAAGAAGAATTTGGAGGAAACATGAACAGGCCACCACTGTTTGATGGAATCACTTTGAATACTGGAAGGACATAATGAGAAGCTTTTTCATCTCCCAAGATCCTGATCTCTGGACCTTGGTAGTCAAAGGCTATATTGTACCCACTACACCAGGAGATGAAACTGGTCAAGAACTGGATGTAGAAGATATGAATCCCAACTAGAAGAAGTTATACAAGCTGCATCACAAGTCCAGAACCATCATGATCAATGCTATCACATTTAAAGAATTTGATAGATGCACCAACAAGGAAACAGCAAAATACATCTATGACAGTTTGGTTCTGACCTATGAAGGAAGTCAAGTGGTTCAAGAGGCAAAGGCAAACATACTAGTCAAACAGTATAAGATGTTTAAGATGGAAGAGGACGAAGACATTGAAGCAATGTTCTACAGATTCCAGACTCTGGTATCAGGTTTAAAAGTATTAAAGAAAAGCTACACCACTGCAGATCATGTAAAGAAGATCCTCAGAAGCTTACCATCCAAATGGAGACCAAAGGTTACTGCAGTACAGAAAGCCAGAGATCTGAATACCTTGAGGCTTGAAGATTTGATCAGCTCCCTTAGGTCTCATGAAATAGAGCTGAATGCAGATGAACCAAAGAAGAAGAAGATTGTAGCCCTTAAGTCAAAACAGAAGAAAACTGCAAAGGTTGTATCAGAATCAGAGGATAGTGATAGTGAAGACAATGATCTTGCTTACATAACCAAGTAGATTGCAAAGATGTGGCAAAATAGAAAGAAGAAAGCTCCCAAGAAAAATGGCAAATACTCCAACAGAGGAAAAGAAGAAGCTGACAAGAAAAGTATCATCTGCTATGGATGCAATGAACCTGGACATATCAAGTCAGAATGTCCAAACATGGAGAAAGGAAAGCATCACAAGAAAGGTTCTAGATTCAAGAAGAAGGGTCTGATGGCAGCATGGGATGCATCTGACTCAGAAAAGGAATCATCTGATGATGAAGAGGTAGCAACATCTATGATGGCTCACATCTAGTTTTCTTCTGGACTCCATAAAGGTACTAGCTCTGGAAGAAAAACAAAAGGTAAGAAGAATGGACAAATCATTCATTCCGGCAAGTCTAGAAGCACATCAGAGGAAGCAATATTGGCTCTGATGGCACATACCAACTCAAGTTCTGGATCAATCACAAACTCTTGAGCTGATTCAGAAGATGAAAACAAAGAGGTACTATATGATCTTACTAAATCTGAATTAATTACTGCTCTTAAAGACTTTCTAAATGCCAACAACAAGATGTCTTTACTAAATCTGAAGTTGCCAGACTCAATTTTGAAAATCTAACTCTCAAAAGTAATATTTGCTCTACTTCCAATACTGTTTGTGAATCTGATATGCATGAACAAGCTTTTCAAAACTTTATTGCAAATGGTATAGAAAGAAGTAAGTATGCTTCCATGATTTATGGAATCAGTAACAATGGTAAGACAGGGAATAGGTTTCACTGAATCTGTTGCTGAAATTAATTTGCTTATTCTAATGTTATGTGTATTATTTGTGCTAAAAAGGGTCATTCTAAATTGTCTTGTCCTATGATAAAATCTGGGAAAGACAACAGACCTGGTATGTCTAACAAACCTGGACCCAACTAGTTTTGGGTACCAAAGAACAAAATTGTTTATGTTGCAGATATTCTGAGCAACCAGAAGGAAACACCAATCATGGTGTCTGGTCAATGGATGCTGACAATGCACAAACAGAAAAAGCTATATGTTCTAGTTTTCACAAGACATAAGCAAAATGAGTCTGATGAAAGAAGGTCTGGTCAGTACAATTCACACCAGAATTAGAACCAGAACCCGAACTAGAACCAGAACCAGAACCAATATCAGAATCAGAGGTTCAGCCACAAATAGCAGAATCACACACATCAACTTCAGTATTATCAGCCAAAGCAGAATCAGGGGAGCAGTTCAACCAGTCTGAACAAGCCAGAAACAGAACTAGCTCTGGTGGCTCGTACAGAATCTGATTATAGCACTAAGTCTGACTCTGACTCTGATGGTGAAGTATCATAAGAAGAAAGGTCTGATATGCAACACAAAGTATGGTATCTGGACAGTGGATGCTTCAGGCATATGACTAGAGACAGATCAATGTTCTAGAAGCTGACTATGAAGAAAGGAGGCAAGGTTGCCTTTGGAGGAAACCAGAAAGGCAAGATCATTGGTACAGGCACAATTGGTAACAGTTCTTCTTCCTTATCTATTGAAAACGTTTTATTAGTTAAAGGTATGAATCACAATCTTTTAAGCATTAGTCAGCTAACTGACTACAATTATGATATTGTGTTTAATCAGAAAACCTGCAAGGCTGTTAGTCAAAAAGATGGATCTTTTTTGTTCACTGGTGTTAGGCAGAATAATGTCTATAAGATAGATCTGTTTAGCCTAGTTAAGAAGAAAGTTAAGTGTCTTTTATCTGTTAGGGAAGAAAATCTGATTTGGCACAAACGGTTAGGCCATGCAAACCCTAAGCTGGTTTATGAGTTAAGTAAACTTCAGCTAATGAGAGGTCTCCCCAAACTAAGTACCAAATCTAGATTCTGTGTGAAGCATGTCAAAAAGGTAAACATACCAAAAGCTCCTTTAAACCTAAATCTGTATTTCTACTTCACAACCTCTTGAACTGCATCATTTAGATTTGTTTGGTCCTGTTCAAACTGCATCCCTCAGTGGTAAAAAGTATGGGTTTGTCATAGTTGATGATTACTCAAGGTGGACTTGGGTAAAGTTCCTGAGAAACAAAGATGAATCCCATAGGGTATTTATTTCCTTGTGCAAGCAAGTTATGAATGAAAAAGGTTTTAAAATCATAACTATTAGAAGTGATCATGGATGTGAGTTTGAGAGCAGGTACTTTGAAGAATTTTGTGATGAGAATGGTATCTCTCACAACTTCTCCTCCCCCAAAACACCTCAACAGAATGGAGTTGTTGAAAGGAAGAACTGGTCATTGCAGGAGATGGCCATAACCATGCTAAATGACATGAATGTTGCTACTTACCTATGGGCAGAAGCTATCAACACTGCATTCTACATCCAGAACAGAGTTTACATCAGGTCTATTCTAAACAAAACTCCATATGAACTGTGGAAAGGTTTCTTACAACTCATTTGTTATTTGTTAAACACTAAGGATAATCTTGCAAAATTTGATTCCAGATCTCAAAAGTGTACCTTCATTGGTTACTCTGAGAGATCAAAAGCTTATAAAGTGTTTAATAAAGAAACTAACACTGTGGAGGAATCCATACACATTACGTTTGATGAAAAACAGCTTGACTCTGAAAAGTCAAAGCAAGATGAGGAAATTGCAGGTTTACCAGAAGCACAGGAAGCAGGAGCAGATGAAATAACAGAACCAGAGAAAGAAAAGGATGAAAGCAAATCAGAAGATAATGCTGAACTTGAAGACAAGTCAGAAGGAAAGAATGGGTGGAAGTACAAGTCTTCACATCCAGAAACACTAATTATTGGAAGCGCAGCTGAACCATTGAATATCATTGAAACCAAGTGGGTGTTCAGGAACAAACTCAATGAAAAGGGTGAAGTAGTCAGGTATAAAGCTAGGCTTGTGGTACAAGGATACAGGTAGCAAAAAGGCATTGATTACACTGAGACTTTTGCTCTAGTGGCCAGGTTAGAAGCAATTCGTATCCTACTCTCTTTTGTTGCAAATCATGATATTACTTTGTATCAAATGGATGTCAAAAGTGCCTTCTTAAATGGTTATATAAGTGAGGAAGTCTATGTCAAACAGCCCCCAGGTTTTGAAAATTCTGATTTTCCAAACCATGTTTTTAAACTTAAAAAATCTTTATATGGTTTAAAACAAGCACCTAGGGCATGGTATGACAGACTTAGCAATTTCTTACTTAAAAACCAGTTTGATAGAGGCCAAATAGATAACACTTTGTTTAGAAAATCCATTAATGATGATATTCTGATCATTCAAGTTTATGTTGATGATATTATCTTTGGATCCACTAATGGCACTCTCTGCCAAGAGTTTTCTGATTTGATGCAGCAAGAGTTTCAGATGAGCATGATGGGATAACTTAAGTTCTTCCTAGGAACTCAGATTCAGCAAGGCAAAACAGGTATACTCATTCACCAATCTAAGTACACAAAAGAACTTCTCAAAAAGTTCAAGATGAGTGATGGTAAGCCTATGGCCACCCCCATGCACCCCACCTGCTCACTTGAAAACGATGAATCCGGCCAAAAGGTAGACCAGAAAACATACAGAGGTATGATTGGATCCCTTCTTTACCTAACTGCTTCTAGACCTGACATTTTGTTTAGTGTGTGTGTCTGTGCTTGTTTTCAAGCTGACCCTAGGGAATCCCACTTAACTGTTGTCAAAAGAATCCTTAGATACCTTAAAGGAACCACACATCTAACCTTGCTCTACAAGAAAACTCCCACATACAAATTGAGTGGATACTGTGATTCTGATTATGTTGGAGACAAATTAGAGACAAAGCACCATTGCCATGTCAATAGCAGAAGCTGAATACATATCAGTAGTAGGATGTAGTTCACAGATAATCTGGATGAAACATCAGTTGGAAGACTACAACATCTTTGAAACCAACATACCTTTATTCTGTGACAATACTTCAGCCATAAACCTAACCAAGAACCCTATCCTACACTCTAGAGCCAAGCACATAGAAATGAAACACCACTTCATCAGAGATTATGTTCAAAAAGGAATACTCAACATCCAGTTTGTAGACACAGATCATCAATGGGCTGACATATTCACTAAACCATTACCTAAAGATCGATTCGAGTTCATCAAGAAGCATCTCAACAAAATCTCTATATCTGCATAGATCAAGTAGTCTTTGTAGAGGAGTACTTTTTAAATTCTTATTTTTTGTATTTTATTTCCTTTCATTTAATTTTTTTTTGTACTCCAGAAGATAAAAAAACAAAAAAAGGTCAAAAGACAAAAAAAAAATCAGAAGATACCATTCTTCCTTCAATCCTTTTTGTCTGATGACAAAGGGGGAGAAGATGTATTTGTAGAGAATCTGGGGGATTAGACTTAGGGGGAGAAAAAGTCAAAATAAAGCATAGTCCTAGGGGGAATCAAAGTCCAGAAAAATAGCTATAAAAAAACAAGGTTTTTTCATCGTCAAAAAGGGGAGATTGTTGGAATCAAGTTGGTTCTATACTTCGAATTTTGATGTTAACAAAAGAATTTTATGTAAATAGTATTTTGACTTAGAAGATCAAATCAGAAGCTGTGCAAAATCAGAGGATGACACCACCAGAGGATACATCAAGAGGAAGCAATCAGAGGATAAAAATGTCACCAGAAGGTTAGGCCAGATAATGCATCCAGAGGGTACCAGAGGATGCATCCTGAAGGCACCAGAGGATATCAGAGGATGTCATCAAAGGTCAAGTAACATCATTAAAGGATATCTTTCTTTGCCCAGATCAGAAGGAAGCAGAGTCCAGAAGGAGATCTGGTCCATACCAAAAGGAAGCTTGTTAGAGGGAGAATTGATCCAGAGTAGAAGATAACTATGACTTGGTCCAGACCAGAAGATAGCATGGTCCAGAACATAAAACTCAGTCCAGATCAGAAGAAATGATTGTCCAAATTTAATCCAGATCAGAAGATAAAATGTCCAGATTAAAAGATCAATATTCCAGATTTAATTCAGATTCAATCCAGACTCAATCCAGACTCAGACCATACTTGGTCCAGATCAGAGGGAAAATGTTCAGATCAATGGTCCAGATTTAAGTATAATGGCCCAGTGTTGGCCGAGATTAGAAGATCAGATCATATGGCCCAGTGTTGGTCGAGATCAGAAGATCAGATCATATGGTCCAGTGATTGGCCGAGATCAGAAGATCATATCATATGGTCCAATGTTGGCCAAGATCAGAGGATCAAAGAATTGGGGCAAATCGGATTACATAAGTCTAGAGTTGGTCGAGATCAGAAGATCAAACAGTCCAGATTTTAATCATGATGCAATATGTGGTTGTCATATTTGTAGGAGAAGACTTGACTTGAGAAGTCAAGGTGATGTGTTCCTTAAAAGTCTAGGATTGTTAGACTGTTTGGGAAGACTGACTTGGAGGGTCAGTAGTACTGTTGTAATTCAAAGGTTTTGAATTAGTGGAAAAATCCTTCAAGTTGAAGGGACTGGATGTAGCCTAGTTAATGGTGAACCAGGATAAATCCTTGTGTTTTTTATTTTACTTTATCCGCTGCTAACTCTACTTGATTATATTTTAGATTTCAAATAATCATCAAAAACAGAAAGAGAATTCAATTAGTACAAACACAATTCAACCCCCCCTTCTCGTGTTTGCACCTTTAGACTTGGCTTGTAGAGACAAGGTGTGGTTATTCCTAAAAAGTCTGGGGTTGTCAGGCTGTTTGAGAAGACTGGCTTGGAGGGTCAGGTGCTGTAATTCAAAGTGTTTTGAATTAGTGGATTAAAGCCTTCAGAGTGAAGGAACTGGATGTAGCCAAGTTAATGGTGAACCAGGATAAATCGTTGTGTTCTTATCGTCAAGTAACCAGGATAAATCGTTGTGTTCTTATCGTTGTGTTCTTATCTGCTGCTTAATCTGAATATTTATTCATCAAGTAACCAACATCAATATTCATCAAAACAGCAAAAAGAATTCGAGTTTGGCAAATACAATTCAACCCACCCTTCTCATGTTTGCACCTTCAATTGACATCAGAGCTCGATCTCAAGACTGAGCACTTTACAGTGTTTGAGGAAAGATCCAAGGGTTCAATATGTCTAGAATCAATGAAGAAGCTATTGGAGGAAACACCAACAGACCACCTCTGTTTGATGGGGAACAGTTTCAGTACTGGAAGGACAAGCTGAAATATTTCTTTTTTTCACAAGATCCTGAACTTTGGGACATGGTGGAAGATGGCTATACTGCTCCATAAGATGCTGATGGTGTTAAAATTCCCAGGAAAGATTTGGATGCTGACCAGAAGAAGATGTTCAAGTTGCATCACAAATCCAGAACGTTCATGATCAATACAATCACATTCAAGGAGTTCGACAAGTGCACTTCAGTCAAGTGAAGAAAATTCTTAGAAGTCTGCCAACCAAGTGGAGACCAAAGGTCACTGCCATTCAAGAAGCAAGGGACTTGAACACTCTAAAGCTGGAAGAATTAACCAGCTCCCTCAAGTCACATGAAATAGAGCCGGAAGAAGACGAGCCCAAGAAGAAGAACAAAACCATAGCCTTAAAATCCAACTCTGGAAGTGAATTAGAAGAAGCAGTATTGGCTCTAATAGCTCGCACTCATTCTACCTCTGGATCCAACTTTGGAAGTGAATTAGAAGAAGCAGAATTCGCACTGATGACTTATATTCATTCTGCATCTGGATACGACACTGATGCTGACTCTGGAAGAGAATCAGAAGATGATGCTGGCTCTGATGGTGTACACCAGCTCTGCCTCTGGATCTAACCAAGACTCTGATTCTGGAAGTGAATCAGAAACAGAACTGGCTCTGATGGCTCACACAAGCGCTGCTTTTGGATCCGATACAAAATCTGATTCTGGAAGTGAATCATCAAACGATGAAAAAGAGATATTTTCCGAACTTACTCGATCTGATTTAATTACTGCAATGAATGATATTTGAACTATCAATAACAAACTATCTTTAAAACTGAAAACACTTAGGGAAGAAAATAAAACTCTAATCAAAGAAATTGATGTTTTAAAGAATCAAAATGCAGAATGTAAAACAGAAAATGCAACTCTTAAAACTGATATTGCTGAGCTTAAATCTAAAAACCTAACTCTAAAAAGTAATCTTTGTTCAACATCAAGTAAAAATATTGTATGTAATTCTGATATGCATCAACAAGTTTTACAAGATTTTATTGTTAATGGTATGGAAAGAAGCAAATATGCTTCTATGATCTATGGGGTTAGTAACAATGGTAAAAGAGGCTTAGGATTTGATGAATCTGTAATTGCAACTAAACCTATTCCCTCTAATGTTTTGTGTGTTGTTTGTGCTAAGAAAGGTCACTCAAAATTGTCTTGTCCTATGATACAATCAAGGAAGACAAGAAACCTTTCAAGACTAACAAACCTGGACCCAACCAGATTTGGGTACCAAAAGATAAAATTGTTTATGTTGCAGATGTTCTGAGCAACCAAAGTGAAACACCAGTCATGGTGCCTGGTCAATGGATGCTGGCAATATATGAAGGGAAAAATGTCTATGTTTCAGCACTTACCAAGCAGAAGCAAAGTGACTCTGGTAGAAGAAGAACTCGTCAACACAATACCTATCAGAACCAGAACCAGAATCATAGGATGAACAGGAAATATCAGAGAAATCACTCATATCAACAAAATTGGAACTACTAGAAGAATCAGAATTAGCATCAGGTCCAACACTTTCAGAGGAATCTGGTACATCAGCAGAAAGAGAAGTGGCAGATTTAAAATCAGAATCAGGATACTTCTCTGAACCCTCCAAACAAGTTCATCAAGACTACAAATCTAGAAGGGAATGCAAAGCCCTTCATCCAAACCATCTAATCATAGAACATACAGATTCAGAATCTGAAAATCAGAAACAAGAGGATTTTCAGAGTAAAACTGAAACTGTTGACATAGAGGTTACATCTTGCTGTAAATACTATTATTGTTTGATATTTATGTTTACTGTAATAACAAGAAGCTTGATCTTAAAAATCAAAGCAAGATAAGTATTTTGCAGGTTTTCAAACTGTCAGAGGAAACTGATGTTGGTTTACCAGAACCAGAGGAAACCGAAGCAGGTTAACCATAAGTAGAGGAAACCGAAGCTGATTTACCAGAACCAGAAGCTGATGCAGGCAAAAGAACTTGAAAAAGCAGGAGCTACAAGCAAGAATAGATAAATCTGAAGATGAGTCAGAAGAAGGATATAGATGGAGTCTACCAATGCAAGAAGAGCTAAACGAATGATATTTTGGATCTAGTTCCAAGACTAGAAAAGAACATTATTGGAACCAAGTGGGTTCTCAGAAACAAGCTAAATGAAAATGGAGAAGTTGTCAGAAACAAGGCACGACTTGTTGCACAAGGCTACAGTCAGCAAGAAGGTATTGACTACACTGAGACTTTTGCTCTAGTGGCCAACTCAGAAGCTATTCGTATCCTACTTTCCTTTGTTGCTAATAATAACATTACATTACTTCAAATGGATGTTAAAAGCGCTTTTCTGAATGGTTATATAAGTGAAGAAGTCTATGTTAAACAACCCCCAGTTTTTAAGAAGTTCTGAATTTCCAAATCATCTTTTTAAACTTAAAAAATCTTTGTATGGTTTAAAACAAGCACCTAGTGCATGGTATGATAGACTTAATTACTTCTTACTTAATAATAACATTGAAAGAGGACAAGTAAACAATACACTTTTTAGAAAATCAATTAAAGATGATATTCTGATCATTCAAGTTATATTGATGATATTATCTTTGGATCTACTAATGGCACTCTCTGCCAAGAATTGTCTAAATTGATGCAGTAGGAATTTCAAATGAGCATAATAGGAGAACTGAAGTTCTTCCTAGGGAATCAAATTCAGCAAAGTCAAAAAGGTCTATACATTCATTAAACAAGATATACAAAAGAGTTTCTCAAGAAGTTTAAGATGAGTGATTGCAAACCTATGGCCACCCAAATGCACCCTACAAGCTCACTTGAAAAAAAGAAAGATTACTAAGGCTAAAAATCTATAGAGATACCTAAAGGGCACTACCAACCTCACCTTGTTCTACAAGATAACTCCTACATACAAACAGAGTGGATACTGTGACTCTGATTATGCCAGAGACAAACTTAAGAGAAAAAGCACAAGTGGAAACAACACATTCTTGGGAGATAATTTAATATCCTGGTCAAGCAAGAGACAAAGCACCATTGCCATGTCAACTGCAGAAGCTGAATACATTTCAACAGCCGGATGTAGTTCTCAACTCATTTGGATGAAACAACAGCTGGAAGACTACAACATCATGGAAACCAACATCCTTTTATACCGTGACAACACTTCAGCCATCAACCTAACCAAAAACCCTATTCTACATTCTAGAGCCAAACACATAGAAATCAAAGACTACTTCATCAGAGATTATGTTCAAAAAGGGGTACTTAACATTCAATTTGTAGACACTGATCATCAATGGGCTGACATACTCACCAAACCGTTACCTGAAGATAGGTTTGACTTCATCAAGAAAACCCTAAACCTTACCTTCATCCCTGACTAGTTGCTTAGTAAGTTTGTATCTTATTTTAATTTATTTATTTTAGTATTTTCGTGTACCTTTATTATAAAAAAATAAAAAATCAGAGGATCTCCTTTCTTCCTTCAATCATTTTTGTCTGATGACAAAGGTGGAGAAGATGTATTTGATAAAGTATCTGGGGCATTAGATTTAGGGGGAGAAAACTTCAAAGTAAAGCTTAGTCTTAGGGGGAGTCAAAGTCAAAAGAAAGAAAAATAGTTATCAAAAATACAAAGTTTTTTTCATCATCAAAAAGGGGGAAATTGTTGGAACCAAGTTGGTTCTTGCAATTAAAGTTTTGATGTTAACAAAAGTATTTTATGTAAATCGTATTTTGACTTAGAAGAAAAAATCAGAGGCTGTGCAAAATCAGAGGATGACGTCACCAGAAGATAAAAATGCCACTAGAAGTTTCGGCCAGAAGAAACATTCAGAGGATACCAGAGGATACATCCAGAGGATACCAGAGGAAACATCCAGAGGATACCAGAGGAAACATCCAGAAGATACCAGAGGATGTCACTAGAGGGTACCAAAAGATACCTCTAGAGAATACCAGAGGATGTCATCAAAGGCAAACATCAAAGGATAGCATCAATCAGAGGATATCATCAAAGGGAAGGAAAAATAACATCATCAGAGGATATCTTTCTTGGCCCAGATCAGAAGGAAGCATAGTCCAGAAGGAGACTTGGTCCAAACCAGAAGGAAGCTTGTCAGAGGAAGAATTGGTCCAGACCAAAAGGAAACATAAAGTCAGACTTGGTCCAGACCAGAAGATAGCATGGTCCAGAACATAAGACTTGGTCCAGACTATGTCCAGAACAGAAGAGGGAATGGTCCAGAACATAAGACTTAGTCTAGATTTGGTCCAGATCATAAGATCAATGGTCCAGATCATAAGATAAATGGTCCATATCGGAAGATCAATGGTCCAGATCATAAGATCAATAGTCCATATTAGAACATAAATGGTCAAAATTAGAAGATCAATGGTCCAGATCAGAAGATCATAGAATAGTACATATCAGATCACATGGTCCAGAATTGGTCGAAATCAGAAGATCACATAATGGAACAGATCAGATCACATGGTCCAGAATTGGTCAAAATCAGAAGATCATACGGTCCAGAATTTAAATCATGATCCAGATCAGTGAAGACTTGATTAAAATTCGAAGAAGACTTGATGTAATTTTGATAGAAATTTGATCAAAGTATTAAGGGTATTTGATTCAAAAAATCACTGAAGACTTGAAGGAAATTGGAATGCAATCTGAAGTTAAAATGATACGTTTTTCAATTAAGTGAAATAGAATTGGCCAACAGAATTTTCAAAGGAAATCTAAGCAAGATTTATCTCGAATTTAAGCTTGGACAAAGCCCTATTTGCAGCTATAAAAGGAGGCTTCAGGAAGCAGCATTAAGCATCGAAAAACATAGAAATCAAGCTTCAAATTCAAAGTTATTCGAGAGTTCAAAAGAGAGAAACACAAACGTGCAAGTGCAAGAAATTCAGCTTTCCAGAAGCAACAAAACCGTGCAAGAATTAGTGCAGCAATCAGTTTTCCATAAGCAACTTTGCAGAGTTCCAAACCCTTGTAATCTAACCCGATAGTGGTGTAGATTCCTTCGTCAATATGGGGTTGTCAGATTGGTAGGAGAAGACTTGACTTATAGAGTCAAGGTGTTGTTGTCGTTCCTCAAAAGTCTGGGGTTGTCAGGCTGTTTGAGAAGACTTGCCTTATAGAGTCAAGGTGTGGTTATTACTCAAAAGGTTGGGGTTGTCAGGCTGTTTGAGAAGACTGGCTTGGAGGGTCAGGTGCTGTAATTCAAAGTGTTTTGAATTAGTGGATTAAAGCCTTCGAAGTGAAGGTACTGGATGTAGCCAAGTTAATGGTGAACCAGGATAAATCACTGTGTTCTTATGCTGTTATTATCCACTGCTTAATCTGAATATTTATTCATCAACTAACCAACATCAATATTCATCAAAATAGCAAAAAGAATTCGAGTTTGGCAAACACAATTCAACCCCCGTTCTCCTGTTTGCACCTTCACATAACAAGTCATAAAAACCTTCAAACAAGTAGCAGATTTAGGATTGTTCATCAAAGGATGCACAAAAGCTTTGTCTTCTTCAGAGCATTGACTTTCATCATTGCGTTGACTTCTTTTAGGGCATACACATGAGTCAGAGTCAATACTTGATGTGATGATGCGATTATCAAAAGCAGACAATCACTTGCTTGTCAAGCTTAATAGAGGCAGACGAATAGAGCATAGACGCGTTCAACAAAGGCAACTAAGACAGAACATATCATCATCTATTTCCTAAGTCGGCAGAACTAGAGCATTGTATGCATATTGAAGTTAATTCGTAATAGAGTGTCTCTCGCATCACTATAAGCTTCTGTTATAGCCCTTTCACTAGAGTCAGATACAACTTTAACATCTTCAGAGTCACTAATTACTTTGTTTAGTAGCTTCTCTTTTCCTTGATCATCAGAGGATATAACTTATACCAGAATGCATACTTGTAACGCTTGACTTGAACTACAGAATGCTATACTTCTTATTGATACACTACGATTTGCTCTATTAATAGACATAGTTATTTGTTTAATAGATGATAATATTATGTGTTTAGAAACACTTAGATTATTATCTCTAATTTACTTGTAATTTATGCTACCTTAAAATAGATAGTCATTAATATAACTCTTTGTCTTCTAATTTAATCTGCAATAACAATCTCCTTCTTTTTTATGATGACAAATAACTGTACCATTAATGAACCATTTTCCTTCATAGAACAAGGTTTTTAAAAGAGAGTTTGACTTAATGATTATTTGATCTTCTAAAAAGAAACTTTTAAACCAATACTTTGGGACTACCTTGAATATGATCAACGCGATTCATTAAGAGTTTCAAACTTATTAAGTCATTTTATTTTTTTAAAGTCATTTTATTTTTGTTACACATGACGACAATATAAGAGGGAAATTACATAGACAAAAAACATAGAGATATCATGACTAGAGAATATTACAAGACTTTGTCATATATGCACGGGCTATGCAAAAAGACATTTAGATGCATATGCAACAAAAAAATGCATATGATGCAGGGAATAAAACTAATTGGATTACTATATCTTCCACTTTTCTCCCCTTTTATTATTATCAAAAAGGGTGAAATTATAGAATTTATAGTAAGCAATCATGCACGACAAAGACACACAAAAAACCACAAGAAATATCATAAAGATCGTCACACAACATAAACATGATCGTTGAAGGCACACTAACACCACTATCGGGTTTGAATACAGAGGTTTGGAACTTGAGTAATTGCTGCTAACGAGCTCATTAACAATGACTATCACACTCTAAGGAAAACACATAGAAAATATTTCTCATTTGAACAAGTGTTTCTGTATTTGAACTCTAAGATGAATTTGGAACTTCGAGCTTGAGTTCTTCTACGATTTTCTGATTTTTCGATGATCTTCTTCTTCAGCCTTGAGTATCTATTTATAGATAAATCTAAGGCTTCAATTTTAGTCCTTGTTTAATTTTCAATTGTATCTTCATTCCTAGCATGGTCAACAATGATCTTATTCAAAAATAGTTCTGAACAAGATGCTTTTTGATAATATGTTCTTTAGCGAATTCTTTATTTCTGAATCCAATCTGAGCAGTTCTTCTAGATTGATTCTGTTTAGATTGAGTTTGTAAATTCTTCATATTGATTTTGTTCATATTTTGTTAAGATTGAATTTCTAACTTCTTTAGATTAATATTGTTCGTATTTTGTTAAGATTGCTTTCGCAAATTCTTTAGATGAAATTCCTTCCTATTGCTTGCTTTGATCTAGGCGAGAACATAGTGTTGGACTGGTTCTTGAACTTTCACAAGTAGGAATATGACTAAGATTAATTCAATATTTCATCATTTTTTCAAAATTTGAATCATATCTTTGCAAATAATAAATATATGTTCTCGTGACTCTTTCTTTTTGTAAACAATTCTAGATCAAATTTTTTTCTAAATTTTCATATCTTCTTGTAATAAATCTTGATCAAATCTTCTTGTAAATAATTAATTACTTCTTGTAAATAAATCTTGATCAAATCTTCTTGTAAATAATTCATATTTTCTTGTGCTAAATCTTGGTCAATTGTTCTTGAAAATAATTCATATCTTCTTGTAGATAAGTCTTGATAAAATCTTCTTGTAGATAAATCATGATCAAATCTTCTTGTAAATAATTCATATATTCTTGTGATAAATCTGGATTAAATCTTGTAATTAATTCATATCTTGTTGTGATAAATCTTGATCAAATCTTCTTGTAAATAATTCATATCTTCTTCAAATCTTGACCATATATTCTTTAAAACCAGATCAAAGATTTTGTTCAATTATAAATCTGAATCACATCTTATTATAGATTGTCTTCAAAAACACGAATCTTCTTTCATATATATTGTGTGAAGTCAAATATATTGTTCTCATAAAATACATTTGTTAACATCAAAACTCTAAGTATAAAACCAACTTGGTTCCAACGATTTTTTATAACAACTTTTCTTTTAAATACTTTGACTCCCCCTTACATAAGGTCCCCCCTAAGTCTAAGTTTATTTCCCCACATTATCAAACATCTTTCTCCTTTTGTCATCAGACAAAAAAAACTTGAAAGTGAAACTTGCCTTTTTTTTTCTTTCTAATTTTCCCATTCTTTCCTTTTTTTGATATAATGAAAATAACATAAACATTAAACATAAAATTTATCCTAAGTATGAAACTAAACTAGTCTAAGGTTGGCACATCATCATTTAGGTAAAAGAATGAGGTTTAGGTTTTTCTTGATGAAGTCAAATCTATCTTCAACTAGTGGTTTGGTTAATATGTCAGCCTATTGATGTTCGGTGTCTACAAATTGGATATTAAGCACACCTTTCTGAACAAAGTCCCTAACGAAACGATGTTTGATTCCTATGTGTTTAACTCTAGAATGAAGTATAGGGTTTTGGTTAGGCAAATGGCAGAAGTGTTCTCACAATAAATGGGAATGATGGTTTCTAGGATTTTTTTAGTCTTCTAATTGGTGCTTCATCCAAAGTAGTTGAGTGCTACAATCCGCTATTGAAATGTAATCAACTTCTGCCGTTGACGTGGAAATTGTGTTTTGTCTCTTACTTGACCAAGAGTTGTCACCTAGAAATGTGCATTTTCCACTTGTGCTTTTTCTCTATAGTTTATGCTCAAAAGATTTCTTGTAGAACACGGTAATGTTAGTAGTGTCTTTTAGGTATCTAAGGATTCTCTTAAAAATAGTTAAATGTGATTCCCTAGGGTCAGCTTGAAATCTTACACATAACATACAGTAAAAATGATGTCAGGTCTGGAAGCAGTACGGTAAAGTAGGGATCCTATCATTTCTCTTTAAGTTTTCTGGTCAACTTTTTGACCTGATTCATCCTTTTCAAGTAAGCAACTAAGGTGCATTGGTGTAAGACCCTTAATTTTAAAATGAAATTATGGATTTAATTTCAAGTATACTTTGGGATATTTGTAAAATATTTGATATATGTATATTTATATATATATATATATAAATATTTTTGAGATTGAGTAAAATTATTGGACGAAGGATTATGCAATTTAATTACGAGTAATTAAATATCGGGCAGTTAATTAAGATTTTATCTGTCGACGTAATTGCGACGGGAGTAATTAGTTACTTGACGGTCAAGTTTAATTATTATATATACATATATGAGGTGGCAAGAGTATGTGTCTGTATATATTTTTGCATGTAAGAAGCAAGGAAAAAAAAGGGAAAAACATAAAATCAGAATCAGAAAGAAAGAGAAAACAGTTTCTTTCCTTTCCCTCACCTACCTGAGCTGCCTTATTCTTCTTCCTCTATTCAGTTCTGTTTGTGTTGGTAGTGAGAAGGGATACTCAAAACTCAAATTACTTGGAAATCCAAGCCTCGAATAAGAAAGTGTCAAGAAGGAAAGTTATTCCTCTCATCTTTACGGTACTAGAGAACAAACTTTGGTAGCGACGACGCGAGCGGGAGTTTCGCCGGTTTTAGTCGCGGTAATGTAAACGAACAAGAAAACGTAACGAAGGTAAGGGGCTCCTTCAACTTTCTAGATTGCATATAGGGCTGTAAATGCATGTTTGATGGATTGATTATTATGTTATGTTGTTAAAAACCGGGGATGATCATTGTTATGTTGTTGGAGTTAAGATGCATGCATGTTTGTGGGGACTGTTGTTGTTGTCTTGTTGCTAAGATATTGATGTCCTTGCATGTGGATGATCATTGTTATGTTGTTGAAGATTAAAATGCATGTTGTAGAGATGATGCATGTTGGATGCAGTTATTGTTGTTGTTCTGTTTTTGTTGTTGTTGCTGTCATTGATGTTGTTGTCCTTGCTGTTTTTTGTTGCTGACTTGGTTGATGCATTGATGATGCTTTTGTTGTTGTGTTGATGAGTAAAATCATTAATGTTGTGTTGAGGATGTTCAGGGTTTCAGATTGCATTGCATTCTGTTTTCAGTGAAGAGAAAACATAGCATGTTAATGCATTGCATAGTCAAATGGTGACCGTGATGGGACATAGAGTTGATACGGTGACCGTGATGGGCCGTGAAGTTAAGTAGTAACCATGATGGGTTATAGAGTAGTTCCACGTGTATTAGACGGTCTATTCTATCCGGGTTTCAGAGTGGTTCTGCGTGTATTAGACGGTCCATTCTATCCGGACTACAGAGTGGTTCCGCGTGTATTAGACGGTCCATTCTATCCGTGCGAGGATTTAACTTCTGTGTATTTGGCCTGTGAGAGGCTAATACACGTAAATGTAGTGACCATGATGGGTTATTGAGTAGTTCCGCGTGTATTAGTCGGTCTATCCTATCCGGGTTTCAGAGTTGTTCCGCGTGTATTAGACGGTCTATTCTATCCGGGCTACGGAATGGTTCCACGTGTATTAGACGGTCCATTCAATCTGTAAATCGTGTTGGTCCGTGCGAGACTGCACGTGTGCTGGTCCGTGAGACACTGCACCTTGGTAATTCCAAGAGTTGAGTACATTGACATATACATATTGCATTAGGATGGTTGACCTGTGAGTCATGATTTGATATGAACTGATGAGTGGAAATCGATGTGTGCAAGTATCTCATGAATTCTAAGTGCCAAATTAGTGTTGTGATTGTTGATTGTATCTGTACTTGCACCATGATTTATATGTTAAATTGGCTGTTTTGCAAAGATGTAGACATTATACATTTTAATAAGTGAGCATACTTATTTATTACTATTGTCTTAACATTGAAACATGCCATGAATGTATTTGTTATCTTTGATATAACTGCTATGTGGTAATTGTTAATTTCGGTTGGTGACCCTTTACAATATTGTGGAAATTGGGCTTTGCCCTCAGATGAAACCCAAACCCGTGCCACCGACGGATACACTAACGACAGAGACGCTGATAGTTTTCCTTGATCTTGACGTACGGAATATTTGTGGACAACACGGTGAAGACGAGACTTGTAGAGGATGCGGTGGAAACCGTGCTACTATAGCTTTAGTGCATGATCAGTCTAGACTTTTTGTATAGGGTCTAGTGTTGAGGGCTGTATTTATTTATTTTGGGACGATTGTATCTTTTCCACACTTTGATAATGTTTTGGTGGGTCCAGGATACAGTTTTTGATGTATTTTTATTTTGGTATATTTTGAAGATCAATTTCCCAAAACTATCTTACTTGGTTATAACCATGATGTAATTGTTTTATTACTTTTGTATTTTGGATTACGATGCAATACTATTTTTGAATGGTTTAATTCATATGAAATTTTAATTATTATTAATTCTTTTGAATTAAGTTGAAATTCTTTTATTGGTGGAAAAAAAAATACACTCGCGCTGTTTAAAACTCTGGGTGTTATAATTGGTGTAGCCATAGGTTTGCAATCACTCATCTAAATTTCTTAAAAAGCTCTTTTGTATATTAGTTTGATGAATGTATATACCTTTTTGACTTTGCTGAATTTGTATCCCTAAGAAGAACATAATTTCTCCCATCATACTCATTTGAAATTCAAGTTGCATCAATTTAGAAAATTCTTGGCAAAGAGTGCCATTAGTAGATCAAAAAATAATGTCATCAACATAAATAAGAATGTCGTCTCCTATTGATTTTCTAAAAAGTGTATTATCTACTTGTCCTATTTCAAAGTTATTTTTAAGCAACAAGTTACTAAGTCTATCATACCACACCCTAGGTACTTGCTTTAGAGCATACAGAGATTTCCTATGTTTAAAAACATGATTTGAAAATTCAGAACTCTCAAAACATGGGGGTGGTTTAACATAGACTTCTTCACTTATATAACCATTTAGAAAAGAACTTTTAACATCCATTTGAAATAATGTAATGTTATTATTCACAGCAAAAGGATGAAGAATAAGAATAGCTTCTAACCTGGCCAGGACAGCAAATGTCTCAGTGTAATCAATGCCCTATTGCTGATTGTAGCCTTTTGACACAAGTCTTGCCTTGTTTCTAGTCACTTCACCTTTTTCATTTAGCTTGTTACTGAAAACCCATTTGGTTCGAATAATGGTCTTCTTTGGTCTAGGTTCTAGATCCCAAACATCATTCCTCTTAAATTCATTTAACAATCCGTCTATCATCGGCCAATGTATCATTAATAGAGGTAGACTCAATTGATGAGAGTAAGCCAAACATAGTGGTATCTTTTAGTGATGAGTTGATCCTCAATGGATCATTTACACTTCCAATTATTAGAGTTTCAATATGAGATGACTTGTACTTCCATCCAAATCTTCCTTCTGACTTGACTATTTTTGACTTCATAAGATACATCCTCTAAAGATTTGTCATCTTCTTCTGATTTGCTTGTATCCTCTAATTTGTCATATTCTTCTAGTTTGTCTGCATCTGCTTCCTTCGGTTTCGAAAAACCTGCACTATCATCATCTTGCTTTGACTTTTCAAGGTCAAGATGTTTGTCATCAAATTTAACACGTATGGATTCATGCATAATCTGAGTTTCCCTACTAAACACTCTATAAGCCGTAGATCTTTCAAAGTATCTAATGAAGGTACACTTTTCAGATCTAGAAGCAAACTTACCAAGGTTATCTTTAGTGTTCAACATATAACAAGTACAACCAAGTTGTTTAAAGTATGAGATGTTAGGCTTTTTACCTATCCAAAATTCATATGGTGTTTTAATTAATATAGACCTAATTAAGACTCTATTTTGAATATAACATGCAGTGTTAATTGCTTCAGCCCCTTGCAACATTCATCTCATTTAACATGTTTCTTGCCATTTCTTGGAATGATCTATTCTTTCTTTCTACAACTCCATTTTGTTGGGGGAATCGAGGAGAGGAAAATTTATGAGAGATTCTATTCTCATCACAAAAACTTTCAAATAACTTGTTTTCAATTTCTCCTCCATGATCACTTCTAAATGTTACAATCTTAAGACCCTTTTCATTTATTACTTGTTTGCAAAATGTGATAAACACTTTCTGGAATTCATCCTTACTTCTTAAGAATTTTACCCATGTTCACTGGCCCAAAGAGATCTATATGTAATAGCTTAACGGGCTTTGAGGTAGAGACTGAGTTCTTAGGGCTAAACGAGTTATTTGTTTGTTTTCCTTTTTGATAAGCTTCACACATAGTTTTACTTTTGTAACTAAACATAGGTAGACCTCTGACTAGTTGACGTTTATTCAGCTTTGAAATTAATTTATGGTTTGGATGACCTAATCTTTTGTGCCAAATTTTGTTTCTCTATACTAGAAAGACATTTAACCTCTTATTTCTCTAGACTAAACATATTTATCTTATAAATTTTGTTTTTGCTTTGACCTGTTAAGAGTACAGATCCATCCTTCTAACTAATTCTCTTGCATGTTCTTTTATTAAATTTAATATCATAAATATTAAGTGTTAACTGACTAATACTTAATAAATTATGCTTAAGACCTTTAACAAATAAGACATCTTTAATGGAAGGGGAAGTGCCATTACAAATTGTACATTGACCAATGATATGGCTTTTTTGCTTTCTTCAAAAAGTTATTGTGCCTCCTTTGCTCAGAGAAATTTCTTGGAACATCGAATTTTCTCCCGTCATATGTCACGAGCGTCAACTATCCAGGTACCATGATCGGTGTTTTAACTTGGTTGCTGAGAACATCTGCAACATAGATATTTTTGTTCTTAGGTACCCAAATTTGGTTGGGTCCTGGTTTGTTAGTCTTGAATGGTTTCTTGTCTTTCCTTGTATTTAACATGGGACAAGATAATTTAGAGTGACCTTTCAATTTCATGTGATTTGAGAGAGCTGGTAAATTCTTCCAGCTTAAGAGTATTCAAATCCTTTGCTTCTTGAATGGCAGTGATCTTACGTCTCCACTTGTTTGGCAGACTTCTTAGTATCTTCTGATCAGTAGTAGTATAACTCTTCTCAAATATCACTAATCTTGAGTCATCTTCTTCCATCTTGTAAAACTCATACTTTTTTACTAGGCGGTTAGCCTTACTTCTTGAACTTGTTTCCTTCCTTCATAGGTCAGAATCAGACTATCATAAATACTCTTTATTGTCTCCATGTTTGTGCACTTGTCAAACTCCTTGAAAGTGATTGCATTTATCATGAATGTTCTGGACTTATGATGCATATTGTACATTTTCTTCAGATCAACGTCCATCTTTTTTTTTGGAATCTCAATACCATCAGTATTCTTTGGAGCAGTATAACCATCTTCCACCAAGTTCCAAAGTTCAGGATCTTGTGAAATAAAGAAACTTCTTAGCATGTCCTTCCAATACTCAAAACGTTCTCCATCAAATAGAGGTGGTATATTGATATTTCCTCCAACAACTTCTTCACTGAATCCAGACATGTTGAATCCTTGGATCTTTCCTTGAACACTGTAAAGTGCTTAGCATGGAGATCGAGCTCTGATGCCAATTGAAGGTGCAAACACGAGAAGGGTGGGTTGAATTGTGTTTGACTAAGTTGATAACTTTTTCATTCTTTGATTAAACTGGTTCAAACTTGATGATTTACTTGGAGTAGAAGCAATAACAAAACTATGGAGTGCAGGAATACAGTGACCTGAATAATTTATCTTGGTTCACCACTAACTTGGCTACATTCAGTCCCTTTACTCATAAGGATTTCAGCCATTGATTCAAAAACTTGAATTAAAAAACACATAATTATTCAAGCCAGTCTTCTCAAATAGCCTAACAACCCCAAACTTTTGAGGAACATGCACTCTTTGACTCTACCAGCTAAGTCTTTTCCACACAATCTAATAACCCTTGATTGTTGAAGGCACACTAACCCCATTGTCGAGTTTGAATACAAAATTTTGGAACTTGAGTAGTTGCTTTTAACAAGTTGATTATAACAACGAAAATAATTTATCATTCGAACAAGTGTTTCTCTCTTTGAACTCCAAGATGAATTTAGAATTTTGAGCTTGAGTTCTTCTACGATTTTTTGATTTTTCGATGATCTTCTTCTTCAGCCTTGAGTATCTATTTATAGATAGGTTTAGGACTTCGATTTAGTCCATGTTTAATTCTGAATTGTATCCTCATTCCTAGCTTGGTCAACAATGATCTTATTCAAAAATAATTCTAAACAAGATGTTTTTTTATAATATGTTCTTTCCCCAATTTTTTATTTCCGAATCCAATATGAGAAGTTCTTTTAGATTGATTATATTCTTATTTTGTTCATATTGAGTTTGTAAATTCTTCAGATTGATTATGTTGGTATTTTGTTCAAATTGAGTTTGTAAATTCTTCAAATTGATAATGTTCGTATTTTGTTAAGATTAAGTTTGTAAATTCATCATATTGATATTCTTCGTATTTTGTTAAGATTGTTTTCGCAAATTCTTTAGATGAAACATCCTTCCTATTGCTTGCTTCGATCTAGGCGGGAACATAGTGTCGGACTGGTTCTTGAACTTTCACAAGTGGAAATATGACTAAGTCTAATTTAGTATTTTGTCCTTTGTCAAAATCTAAATCATATATTTGCAAATAATAAATGTATCTTCTTGTAAACAATTTTTGATCATATCTTCTTGATAATAATTCATATCTTCAATTATAATTATGAATGAAATATTATTTTAGATTGTCTTCAAAAACATGCATCTTTTTTCACACTCTATGAAGTCAAATATATTATTCTCATAAAATACTTTTGTTAACATCAAAACTCTAAGTATAAAACCAACTTGGTTCGAACATACCATTCCACAAACACCTACGTCTTCCAACCTTGTATCTGACCCCCTCCTCACCAAACCTTGTGAATCCCTCTCACCGAGAAGTTGAGACAACAACTCAAGTCCTCGTTGACTTAGTCTCTGTTACATCATCATAAGACTCTTCTACACCTCCCTCCACACCTTTTCACTCTGAGCCTTCTACCTCCACCATCCCTCTAGACGTTATTCCCCTCACACACTTCATTCCTTTTAGCTTCCTAGACTTCGACACATTCCTTACCTCCCTTATTGCCAAAATCTCCTTAACACGCAATAGGAATGCTAAAATTTTTGACCCAAAATGACGTTTCAACCTAGTGGAACAAGGTCCTCTCTTTTGTCACCAACAGGATCAGGGACAACAAGGATCATGGAATGCAGCTGGCTTTCCATAACTCTACAGCTTTGAAACAAACAGATGAGATCCTCTATTTATGGATCTTGCAGCTTCAGAAAGCCAAGAGAAATTGGTCTAGAAAGTTCCTAACAGCCACACTAGCAGGTTCCTCAAGGGACGACCCATCTCCCTCAACTGGTGTTCATCTGGAACTCTCAGTGGTTGCTACATTAACACCATTGCAATTCCCTATGTTAATCCCACATATTGAGATACCCTCTCCCGATGCTCCTATTGTTGTCAAAATGGAAGATGTTGATCATTTGGAAGCTAAAACTGAGGCGTTATGGGACAAACAGCTAAAAAGTACGAGAACATTCAAACTACCATTAGTTTAATTTTGGGTAGGCTGACCAATCCCAATCTTTAGTTCCCTGTATTTATTTGTTTTGTTTGTGTATGTTTTTCTCTCTTTATGTCCAATGACAAAAATGGGAGAATGTATTTTTGAGAACCGTTTTCAATTAAACTCTCATTTCTTCTTAATTTCATTTACCAACACTCATCAACTATTATGTTAGAATATCTTTTATCTTATGAATTAAACATGCATATTTTAAGGGGGAGTCTTGCTTGAATCAAGTTGTTTTGAAGAACTATGAACCTTGCTTGTGTTGATGATAACAAAATCATTTTCAAAGAACAATTTAAAGCACTAACATTTTGATTAAGTGTATAGTTTGTTGGAACCAAGTTGCTTCTATACTTAGAATTTTGATGTTTACAAAAGTACTTTTATGTAATCTTATTTTTGACATAGAATAAAAATGAAAAATGCCACAAGAAGATGACGTCACTAGAGACAGATGATGACGTCACCGGAAGATAAAATCAGAAGCAGAAGATGAGGACACTAGACGATAAAATCAGAGAATGACACCAGATGATACACCTCTAGAAGATATCAGAGGATGTCATCAAAGGACAAATAACATCATCAGAGGATATCTTTCTTGGTCAAAAGGAAGCTTGTCAGAGGGAGACTTGGTCCAGACCAAAAGGAAACATAAGTCAAACTTGGTCCAGACATAATCCTGACCAGAAGATAGCTTGGTCGTGAATATAAGATTTAATCCAAACTTAATCCAGACTTGGTCCATAGTAGAAGATAACTGGTCCAGAGCAAATGATTTGGTCCAGACCAGAAGATAGCATGGTCTAGAACATAAAACTCAGTCCAGATCAGAAGATTTGATTGTCCAGAACATAAGACTTAGTCCATATTTAATCCAGACTTGATCCAGATCAGAGTATAAATGTCCAGATTAAAAGATCATGTTGGAACCATGTTGGTTCTAAGTACTTAGGATTTTGATATTTACAAAAGCACTCATGTAATCTTATTTTGTACTTAGAATATTATATTAAATGCCACCAAAAGATGAAGTTACCAGAGACAGAAGGTAAGAAGAATGGACAAATCATTCATTCCGGCAAGTCTGGAAGCACGTCAGAGGAAGCAATATTGGCTATGATGGCACATACCAACTCATGTTCTGGATCCAACACAGACTCTGGAACTGATTCAGAAGATGAAAACAAAGAGGTATTCTCTGATCTTACTAAATCTGAATTAATTACTGCTCTTAAAGACTTTCTCAATGTCAACAACAAGATGTCTTTAAAACTGAAAACTCTGAGGGAAGAAAAGAAAATTCTAACCAAAGAATTACAAATTTTAAAGAATCAGAATGTTGAGTTTGCAACTGAAAACACTAATTTTAAAACTGAAGTTGCCACACTCAATTTTGAAAATCTAACACTCAAAAGTAATATTTGCTCTACTTCCAATATTGTTTGTGAATCTGATATGCATGAACAAGATTTTCAAAACTTTATTGCAAATGGTATGGAAAAAAGTAAGTATGCTTCCATGATTTATGGAATCAGTAACAATGGTAAGAGAGGAATAGGTTTTACTGAATCTGTTGCTAAAATTAAATTTTTTCATTCTAATGTTCTGTGTATTATTTGTGCTAAAAAGGGTCATTCTAAATTGTCTTGTCCTATGATAAAATCTGGGAAAGACAAGAGACCTGTTAAATCTTACAAACCTGGACCCAACCAGTTTTCGGTACAAAAGAACAAAATTGTTTATGTTGCAGATATTCTGAGCAACAAGAAGGAAACACCAATCATGGTGCCTGGTCAACGGATGCTGGCAATGCACAAACAGAAAAAGGTGTATGTTCTAGTTTCCACCAAACAGAAACAAAATGAGTCTGATGAAAGAAGGTCTGGTTAGTACAATTCACACAAGAATCAAAACCAGAACCAGAACTAGTATCAGTATCAGAATCAGAGGTTCAGCTACAAACAGCAGAATCACACACATCAGCATCAGTATTACTAGAAGAAGCAAAATTACAAGAATCACCATAAGTTCTTGAATCACCAGAGGAACATGGTGTATCAGCCAAAGCAGAATCAAGGGAACAGTTCAGCCAGTCAGAACAAGCCAGAAACAGAACTGGCTCTGATGGCTCGTACAGAATGTGATTACAACAATGAGTTTGACTCTAACTCTGACTCTGACGGTGAAGTATCAGAAGAAGAAAGGTCTGATCTGCAACACAAAGCATGGTATCTAGACAGTGGATGCTCCAAGCATAAGACTGGAGATAGATCAATGTTCCAGAAGCTGACTCTGAAGAATGGAGGCAAGGTTGCCTTTGGAGGGAACCAGAAAGGTCAAATCATTGGTACATGCACAGTTGGTAACAGTTCTACTTCCTTATCTATTAAAAATGTTTTATTAGTTAAAGGTCTGAATCACAATCTGTTAAGCATTAGTCAACTAAGTGACTGCAAGTATGATGTTGTGTTTAATCAGAAAACTTGCAAGGCTGTTAGTCAAAAAGATGGATTTGTCTTGTTCACTGGTGTTAGGCAGAATAATGTCTATAAGATAGATCTGTTTAGTCTAGTTAAGCAGAAAGTTAAGTGTCTTTTATTTGTTAGGGAGGAAAATCTGATTTGCCACAAAAGGTTAGGCCATGCAAACCCTAGACTGGTTTCTGAGTTAAGTAAACTTCAGCTAGTGAGAGGTCTCCCCAAACTAAGTACCAAATCTGAGATTCTGTGTGAAGCATGTCAAAAAGGTAAACAGACCAAAAGCTCTTTTAAACCTAAAAACTATATTTCTACTTCACAACCTCTTGAACTGCTTCATTTAGATCTGTTTGGTCCTGTTCAAACTGCATCCCTTAGTGGTAAGAAGTATGGGTTTGTCATAGTTGATGATTACTCAAGGTGGACTTGGGTAAAGTTTTTGAGAAATAAAGATGAATCCCATAAGGTATTTATTTCTTTCAGCAAGCAAGTTATGAAAGAAAAAGGTTTTAAAATCATAACTATTAGAAGTGATCATGGAGGTGAGTTTGAGAACAGGTACTTTGAAGAATTTTGTGATGAGAATGGTATCTCTCACAACTTTTCATCCCCCAAAACACCTCAACAGAATGAAGTTGTTGAAAGCAAGAATAGGTCACTGCAGGAGATGGCCAGAACCATGTTGAATGACATGAATGTTGCTACCTACCTATGGGCAGAAGCTGTCAACACTTCATGCTACATCCAGAACAAAGTTTACATTAGGTCTATTTTAAACAAAACTCCATATGAACTGTGGAAAGGTAAGAAACCTAATATTTCCTATTTAAAACAGTCTGGCTGCATTTGTTATATGTTAAACACTAAGGATAATCTTGCAAAATTTTATTCCAGATCTCAAAAGTGTACCTTCATTGGTTACTCTGATAGATCAAAAGCTTATAAAGTGTTTAATAAAGAAACTAACACTTTGGAGGAGTCCATACACATTAAGTTTGATGACAAACAGCTTGACTCTGAAAAGTCAAAGCAAGATGAGGAAATTGCAGGTTTACCAGAAGCACAAGAAGCAGGAGCAGATCAAAAACCAGAACAAGAGAAAGAAAAGGATGAAAACAAATTCGAAGATAATGCTGAACCTAAAGACAAGTCAGAAGGAAAGAATGGGTGGAAGTACAAGTCTTCACATCCAGAAACACTGATTATTGGAAGCGCAGCTGAACCATTGAAAACCAGATCATCACTTAAAGAAACAAGTCTCTTTGGTTTACTTTCTACCATTGAACCAACTACTGTTCATGAAGCACTGGCAGAAGAAGGATGAATTCTTGCAATGCAAGAAGAGCTTAATGAGTTTGAAAGGAATGATGTTTGGGATCTGGTGTCTAAACCACACAAAAATATCATTGGAACCAAGTGGGTGTTCAAGAACAAACTCAATGAAAAAGGTGAAGTAGTCAGGAATAAAGCTAGGCTTGTGCCACAAGGATACAGTCAGCAAGAAGGCATTGATTACACTAAGACTTTTTCTCCACTGGCAAGGTTAGAAGCAATTCGTATCCTACTCTCTTTTGCTGCAAATCATGATATTACTTTGTATCAAAAGTGCTTTCTTAAATGGTTATATAAGTGAGGAAGTTTATGTCAAACAGCCCCCAGGTTTTGAAAGTTCTGATTTTCCAAACCATATTTTTAAACTTGAAAGTTCTGGTTTAAATCAAGCACCTAGGGCATGGTATGACAGACTTAGCAATTTCTTACTTAAAAATCAGTTTGATAGAGGCCAAATAGATAACACTTTGTTGATAAAATTCATTAAAGATGATATTATGATCATTCAAGTTTATGTTGATGATATTTGTTGGAACCAAGTTGGTTCTAAGTACTTAGGATTTTGATGTTTACAAAAGCACTCCATGTAATCTTATTTTGACCCTTGAATTATTACATTAAATGCCACCAGAAAATGAAGTTTCCAGAGGCTGAAGATGAAGACACTAGAAAATGCATCCAGAAGGAACCAGAGGATGCATCCTGGAATTACCAGAGGTTATCTTTGCTGGCCCAGATCAGAAGGAACCAAAGTCAGAAGGAGACCTGGACCTGACCGGAAGGAAGCCTGCTAGAGGGAGACTTGATCCAGACCAGAAGGAATCATAATTCAGACTTAGACCAGAAGTTATTCTGACCAGAAGATGGTCTGGCAGTGAAATGATAAACAGCCCAGACTTGATCCAGACTTAATCAGAGGATAAGTTAATGGGTCCAGAACAAGAGAATCAATCCAGATTTGACCCAGGGTTGGCCGAAAACAGAGGATCACAGCAGATCACTTAGTATGGTCCAGATGTCGACTAGCATAGAAGATCAAACGGTCCAGATTTAATCACGATTAACCGTGGAGATTTAATTTTTTTTATGAAAGTATTAAAACGATTTGTTACAAAAATAAAGTGAAGTCGTATGGGAGTCAGAAGCTGTTGGCGGGAAGAAACTAAAGACAGGATTGGCCAGTTATTTTTGAAAGCAAATCTGAAGCTTAAAAAGATATGTTTTTTATTCAAGTGAAGCCCGATTGTTAAAGATATTTTTGCAGGAGAATCCAGCAAGATACACCTCGAAATTAACCTTGGAAGAGGCCCTAATTTGCATCTATAAAAAGAGGCTCAAGGCAGAATACTTTGTATCGAAAATCACAAAAGAGTCATACACTTCCACAAGCAAACACTCAAGTTTTCAGTGAGGTTAATTGTGAGTTCCAACTTTCAAGAAGCAAGCACTCGTGTTATTTTCTTTCCCTTGTGTTAGATCTAAGTTGTTGAAGTAGAGTCTACAATCTGAGGGAGTCAGAAGGGGTAGCAGATTACTTGGCAATTAGATTCAACGCGTTGTAATTCCTTCTACAATCTGGGGTTGTCAGATTGGTAGGAGAAGACTTGACTTAGGAAGTCAAGGTGATGTATTCCTCATGAGTCTAGGATTGTTAGACTATTTGAGAAGACTGACTTGGAGGGTCAGTGGAACTGTTGTCATTCAAGGTTTGAATTAGTGAAATCCTTCAAGGTGAAGGGACTGGACGTAGCCTCGTTAACGGTGAACCAATATAAAATTTTGTGTTTGTATTTTTTCTTTATATCCGCTGCTAAATCTGTTTTATTCATACATCAAGTTTTGTTTTAAAACTGCAAAAACAGAAAAAGTATTCAAGTTAGTCAAACACAATTCAACCCCCCCTTCTCATGTTTGCACCTTTAATTGGCATCAGAGCACTTAACAGTGTTTGAGGAAAGGTCCAAGGGTTCAACATGTCAGAATAATTGGGAGGCAACATCAATAGACCACCACTGTTTGATGGACAAAGGTTTGAGTATTGGAAGGACAGAATGAGAAGTTTCTTCATATCTCAAGATCCTGAATTATGGAAGATGGTAGTAAAAGGATATACTGCACCTACTGTTCCAGGAGATCCAACTAAAGAACTGGATATGGATGATATGAAACCAGACCAGAGCAGATTATACAAACTTCATCCCAAGTCCAGAAACATCATGATCAGTGCCATCACATTCAAGGAATTTGACAGATGCACAAATAAAGAAACACCAAAGAGCATATTCGAATGTTTGGTTTTGACCTACGAAGGAAGCCAACAGGTTCAAGAAGCAAGGGCTAACTGTAAGACCCTTAAATTTAAAATTTAATTATGGAATTAATATTAAGTGTATTTTGGGATATTTGTAAAATATTTAATATATGTATGTTTCGAGTGAATATATATATATATATAAATATTTATTTTGGAAGATGAATTAAGATTATTGGATGAAGAGTAAATTAATTTAATTACGAGTAATTAAATTATCGTGTAGTTAATTAAGAGATTATCGGCTAATTGCGACGAGACTGGTTAAGTGTTGAGGATCAGACAAGTGTCGGGTGAGGTGGCACCTACAAATGCCTATAAATATGAATGAGGAGGAAGAGCTAAGTTAGAAACCCATTCCTCCTCCCTTACTGCATGTAACAGTACTCACCTTCTTCCTTCTCCCATTCTATTTCACGTTAAAAAAAAAAAAGGAGTTCCTCAAAAGTGATATTACTTGGAAATCCAAGCACCAAACAAGAAAACTTCCAGTACAAAAGTTGTTCCCCTCATCATTACGGAGCTAGAGAACCCACTTTCATAGCGGGGAACGCGAGCGGGAGTTTCGCCGACTTTTGTCGCAAAAACGTGTAAGAAAGTTGGAAAATGTTGTGCATGTTGTGATTGGTTGTGTAAGAATGCTGGAAATACATTGCATGTTGTTTTGAGAAATGATCAACAATGTAAACGTTGAAAAATGTCTGTTCTGTTGTGGTTGACATTCTGTTTTGGGTGGTTCTGGTGTTGCTGATGTTTTCAAAAGAAAAGGGATTTTAAATGATGAAAGTGTTTTTTTTTCTGGACAAGTTGTTATTGATGAAAATGCCTGAGTTTTGTGGTTCAAAAGAATGGAGAAACTGTTTTGGGGTTGTACTGGTTTTCAAAGGAAAAAGTTTGAAAATGTGTTGTAGTTTCAGGAAAATTTCATTGAATTCGAAGGTGTATTCGAATACAGTCTGAGTGTATTCGAATACAACCTGCCAAGCTTCTGTTTTACTCAAGTTTTCGAACTTGTATTCGAATACAGGCCTCTGTATTCGAATACAGATGAAGGATTTTTGCTTCTGACTTAGCATCTGTATTCGACTACGACCTTGTCGTATTCGAATACAGAAGTGAAATTTTAACACTGTATTCGCATCTGTATTCAAATACAACACCCTCGTATTCAAATACAGGATGCTGATTTTCACTATTTTTGCTTCTGCATTCGAATACAAGGGAGCTGTATTCGAATACAGATTCGTGTTTTTCCAGAAAATCAAGTTTCAGACATTGTTTTATAAACTCTAAGTGTAGGGAAACATTTGGAAGGTTTGAAATGATTAAAATCGAGTTTTTGAAATAGTTTTGAAGAGGAGATGATGAGGTTCTGGAAACCTTTAATGATGTTGGAGAAAATGCTGAGTTTACACTGTTTTTGTCTTCTGTATTCGAATACAGAGTGTTGAATTTGCAGATTTAGCTTCTATATTCGAATACAAGGGAGCTGTATTCAAATACAGATTCGTGTTTTCAGAAATCTCAGTTTTAAACACTGTTTAATGAATTTTAAGAGTTTTAGAAAACAGAGGGAAGATTTTCGATGAATAAGAATGGAATTTTAAGATGATGTGAAGTGGAAATGATGAGATGTCTGAATGTTTGATTTATGATGTGATGATAATGAACATGGTTGTGTTGAGATGTATTGAGAAATGATGGAAAGGCATGAATTTTACTGATGTTGCATACTGTTTTCAGTGAAGAGAAAACACTGCATATTCATGCATTGCATAGTCAGGTGGTACCCGCGATGGGCCACATAGTAATGCGTAAACATGCTGATATGTTGAGCGATTGCACGAGTGCTGGTCTGTTGAGCGACTGCACTGGTACTGGTTTGTTGAGCGATTGTACCCTGAAATGCGCAAAAAACGTGTTGATCTGTTGAGCGATTGCACGAGTGCTGGTCTGTTGAGCGACTGCACTGGTACTGGTCTGTTGAGCGACTATACCTTGGTATATGTATAACGTGCTGGTCTGTTGAACGTCTGCACGGGTGCTGGTCTGTTGAGCGACTGCACTGGTGCTGATCGGTTGAGCGATTGCACCCTGGTCTTGAGGGCCGTTAAAGTCAAACATATTTAAATTGTGCTGGTCTGTTGAGCGACTGCACCTTGGTAATTCCAAGAAGTTGAGTACATGAGCATATATATAATGCATCAGGGTGGTTGACCGGTGGGTCACGATTTGGTTATATGATGATGATTGGAAAGTGATGCGTGTAAGTATGTTATAAAATCTGAATTTCTGATGAATGTTTGTGATTGCTGGGGTGGTAGTTGTACTTACAATATGTTTTCTATATTAATTGATTGCTGTTTGAAAAAGCATATATGTCATGAAATTTCAAATGAGCATTCTTAATTTTCATCACTATTATATGTTATGCCATGGATGTATTTGCTCTAAGATATAAATGCTATGTGTTATTTGTTAATTTCGGTCAGTGACCCTTTACTACTATTGTGGAAATTGGGCTTTGCCCTCAGATGCCCCCCAAACCCACACCCCCGGTGGGTACCCAGACGACGGAAACGTCGCTAGATTTCCTTGATTGACATTCACGTACTGCTTGGGTTTTTGACCCTATCTCAAGTAGGGCGACTTATACGGGGAGGTTGGCAAGGACGTGCAGGACCAACGGAGTAGAGGATTTCGTGGAGCACACTTACACGAGTATTGATTTTCCTGTGCCTTCCAAATTAGTATTGGAGGCGCATGGAATTTTTGATGACGCGGAGGAGCTAATTGGAGGGGCAGTACGTGAACCTGAGGCGGAAGAGAAGAACAAAGGGCTGAAGCCAGTAGAAGCTGATATTTCGGGTCCATCTAGGGATATCCGATGACTGTTATGAGATTCCGGCACCGCCGAAGCAACCGAGACTGTGCATTGATCTGATGTCGGAGGAGACTGATCCCTCTCTATATGATGAGGAGGAGGACGTCACATCGAGGTGAGCGGCAGAGTCAGATGAGACTTGTATGGGATGCAGAGGAAATCCGTGCTACTGTAGCTTTAGTGCATGATCAGTTAGATTTGATGTATAGGACTTTGAGCTGGAAAATGTAATTTGCTTTGATTTTGGAAATTATTGTACCACTTTTTCCGCTAACACATTCCGCACTCTGATATTTCCTTTTGAGATTATGACACTGCTATCTTTTGAAATGTATTAATGTTTATTATTAATTTCCAAGAGTTAAGTACTTAGTGATATTACGATTGAAGTTATTTAATTATGTTCATCGATAGAGTTGCGACGTATTATTTGACGAAACTATTAAAATCTTAAATTTTATTTCACTTCTTTTGAAGTAATAATTTGGTGAATCATTTTAATTATTTATTATAAAAAAAAATACACTCGCGCTGTGTTTTAAACTCGGGGTGTTACACTAACCTACTGGTCAAATAGTATGAGATGTTCAAGATGGAAGATGATGAAGACATCAATGGAATGTTCTGTAGATTCCAGACTCTGATATCTGGACTGAAGGTCTTGAAGAAAAGCTACACAACAGCAGATCATGTCAAGAAGATTCTAAGAAGCTTACCAACTAAGTGGAGACCAATGTGTTGGAACCAAGTTGGTTCTAAGTACTTAGGATTTTGATGCTTACAAATGTACTCAATGTAAACTTATTTTGTACTTTGAATTATTAAGTTAAATGCCCCAGAAACTGAAGGAAACAAAAGCAGAGATCAAAGGATTCCAGAAAAATGAATTTTGGATTGACCAGAAGATATCCAGGAATGTCAAAAATATCACCAGTAGATATCTTTGTTGGCGCAGATCAGAATGAAGAAAAATCATAAGGAAACATGGATCATATCAATGGAAAGCCTGCCATAAGGAGAGTTGTTCCTAACAAATAGGAATCAAATATCAATTTTATTCCAGAAGTTATTCTGACCAGAAGATGGCCTGGCAGTGAAAAATTACACAGTCCAGACTTGTTCCAGACTTGACCAGAAGGTATGTTTATGAGTCCAGAACAAGAGAATCAATCCAGATATGACCCAGACAATAAGAGAGCATGATTCAGGGCATGAAACTAAGTCAAGACAAGAAGAAATGATTTCCAGAATGATCTAGACCTGATCTAAAATCAAAGGTAAAATGCCCAGACTGAAATATTTATTGTCCAGATTTAATTTCAATTTAATCCAGACCAAAGTCCAGAATTAGTCCAGATCAGAGGGAAGATTTCCAGATCAGTGGTTCAGAAATAATTATTTGGTCCAGTAATGGTCCAGATCAGAAAATCAGACCATGGCCCAGTGTTGGCCGAAATCAGAGGGACAGGATGTGCAAGTCGAGAAATGGCCGAGTCCAGAAGATTTCAGCATATCAGGCGCGCATCCAGGCTGGCCGAAATCAGAAGATCAGAGGGTTAGGAAGTGTGGTCCAGGGAAGGCCGAAATCAGAGTATCACAGCATAACAATCAGTATGGTCCAGATGTGGACTAGCGCATAAAGATCCAATGGTCCAGATTTAATCAGGAAATTTATACGGTGGAGAATTTAATTTATTTTGATCAAAGGATTAAAAAGATTTATTACAAAAATAAAGTGAGGTGTTGTGGAATTCAGGAGCTGTGGCGGGAAGGAACTAACTGATTTGATTGGCCAATTATTTTGAAAGAAAATCTGAAGATATGTTTTTTATTTAAATGAAGCTCAATTGGTCAAGTTATTTTTACAGAGAATCCAGCAAGATTCAGCTCGAATTTAAGCTTGGAAGAGGCCCAAAATCTGCATCTATAAAAGGAGGCTCAAGGCAGAATACTCATCATCGAAAATCACAAAAGAGTCATACACTTCCAAAGCAACCACTCTCAAATGTTCATATAAGTCAATTGTGAGTTTCATCTTTCAAGAAACAAGTACTCGGGTAGCAAGGTACTTAGCAATTAGATTCATAGTGTTGTGAATTCTTCTACAATCTGGGGTGTCAGATTGGCTGAAGAATAGGAGTTGTTTTTCCTCAAAGAAGTCTAGGATTGTTAGACTACTTGAGAAGACTGACTTGGAAGGTCAGTAGCAAGGTTGTAATTCAAGGTTGAATTAGTGAAATCCTTCAAGGCGAAGGGACTCGACGTAGCCTCGTTAACGGTGAACCACTATAAAATCTGTGAGTTTTTATTTTTATTTTTATCCGCTGCTAACTCTGTTTTAATTATACATCAAGTTTTGTTTTGAAAGTATTAAAACAAGAAAAGTATTCAAGTTAAGTCAAACACAATTTAACCCCCTTCTCGTGTTTGCACCTTCACAATGGTTACTGTAGTTCAGCAAGCCAAAGATCTGAATAACTTAAGACTTGAAGATCTGATCAGCTCACTCAGGTCTCATGAAATAGAACTAGAAGCAGATGAACCAAAGAAGAAGAAGAATCTGGCCCTGAAGTCGAAACAGAAGAAAGCTGCAAGGGCAACATCAGAATCAGAGGATAGCGACAGTTACTGTGATGATATGGCTTACTTAACCATACAAATGGTTAAGATCTGGGAAAACAGGAAGAGGAGAAGCTTCAAGAAGAAACATAACAACAAAGGAAAGGAAGAATCTGAAAAGAAGAGTATCGTTTGTTATGGATGCAATGAACCTGGACATATCAAGTCAGAATGTCCAAATCGGGAAAAAGGCAAACAGCACAAGAAGAATTCTTGATTCATAAAGAAGGGTCTGATGGCAGCCTGGGATGCATCAGAATTAGAGGAAGAATCGTCTGATGAAGAAGAGGCAGAAACAGCAAAGATGGCACACATCATATCTGCCTCTGGACTTCATAAAGGCACGATTTCAGGAAGGAAAACAGGCAGAAGGAAGAATGATCGAAGCAATCACTCAAGCAAGTCTGGAAGCACATCAGAGGGAGCAATTCTGGCTCTGATGGCTCATACCAACTCAAGCTCTGGATACGGCTCAGGCTCTGGAACAAAATCAGAAGATGAAGACAGTGATGTATTTTCTGATCTCACTAGATCTGAATTATTTGAGGCTTTAAAAGACTTTTTAAATGCAAACAATAAGATTTCGTTAAAACTCAAAACTCTTAGGGAAGATAAGAAAAATCTAACCAAAGAAGTCCAAGTTTTAAAGAATCGAAAATCTGAGTACGCAACTGAAAACAAGGATTTTAAAACTGAAGTTGCAAGACTCAAATCTGAAAACCAAACAATCAAAAGTAATATGTGTTCCACTTGCAAAACTGTTTGTGAATCTGATATGCATGAGCAATTTTTTCAAAACATTATTTCCAATGGAATATAAAGAAGTAAATATGCATCTATGATTTATGTAAACAGTCACACTAGAAAGAGAGGTCTTGGTTTAATAGAAACGATTGCTGACAGTAAAGCTGTTCATTCTGATGTTTTATGCATTGTTTGTGCTAAGAAAGGTCACTCTAAACTATCTTGTCCAATGGTAAAATCTGAACAAGATCAGAGTGCTGTTAAGACTAAAAAACCTGGACCCAATCAGTTATGGGTACCAAAAGATCAAATTGTCTATGTTGCAGATATTCTCAGCAACCAGAAGGAGACACCAACAATGGTGTCTAGACAATGGATGTTGGCAATGCACAAGCAGAAGAAGGTTTATGTTCCTGCTACAACAAGACAGAGGCAATCTGAGTCTGATGGAAGAAGGTCTGGTCAAGTCAACTAGAACCAGAATCAGAACCAAAACTGGAACCAGAATCAAAACAGGAACCAGAATTAGAATAGAAACTGGAACTAGAACCAGAACTAGAATCAGTATCAGAAGCACATGAATTGGAACCAGAATTAACTCTGAAACCAGAATCAAAATCAGTATTGGAACCAGAATCAGAATCAACACTGGAACCAGAACTAGAATCAGAACAGGAATTACCAGAATTACCAAATTCATCAAAACCACCAGATTCACCCAAACCACCAGAATCACCAGAGTCGTCAAGCTTATCAGAATCACGGGATTCACCAAAATTACTAGAACCAAAACATTTTCCAGAATCATCAAAGGAACATGGTTTATCGACCAAAGCAGAATCAAGGAAACTGCTCAAACAGGCCAGAAGCAGAATTGGCTCTGATGGCTCGAACAGAAGCTGAGTCTGACTCTGACTCTGACTCTGATTCTGACAGAGAAAGAGCAAGGTCCGATCAGCAACACAAAGCTTGGTATCTTGACAGTGGCTGCTCCAAGCACATGACAGGAGACAAATCTATGTTTCTTGATCTGACTATGAAGAATGGTGGCAAAGTTTCTTTTGGAGGAAATCAAAAAGGTTAGATTTTTTGGTACATGAACTGTTGGTAACACTTCTTCTTCCCTTTCTATTAAAAATGTTTTGTTTGTTAAGGGGCTAAAACACAATCTTCTGAGCATAAGTCAATTAAGTGATTGCAATTATGATGTTATCTTTAATCAAAAAACTTGCAAAGTTGTTAGTCAACTTGATGGGTCGGTTTTATTTACTGGCACTAGGAAGGATAATGTTTATAAAATTGATCTGTTCAGTCTTGCTAAGCAACAGGTTAAATGCTTATTGTCTGTGAGTGAGCAGAATCTGATTTGGCACAAAAGGTTAGGGCATGCACACCCTAGACTTATATCCAAATTGAGCAAACTCCAATTGGTAAGAGGGCTTCCCAAGGTTAGTTCCAAAACTGAGATTATGTGTGAAGCATGTCAAAGAGGTAAACAAACTAAAAGCTCTGTTAAAACTAAAAAATGTGTTTCTACCTCTCAACCACTTCAACTGCTTCACTTAGATCTGTTTGGTCCTGTTCAAACAGCTTCTCTCGGTGGTAAGAAATATGGTTTTGTGATTGTTAATGATTACTCAAGGTGGACTTGGGTAAAATTTTTAAAGAACAAAGATAAATCTCAAAAAGTACTTATTTCTTTTTGTAAGCAAGTTCTGAATGAACAAGGTATTAAGATGATAACCATCAGAAGTGATCATGGAGGTGAATTCGAGAACAAGTATTTTGAATAATTCGGTGATGAGAATGGTATCTCTCACAACTTCTCATCCCCCAGAACACCTCAACAGAATGGAGTGGTAGAAAGGAAGAACAGATCACTGTAGGAGATGGCCAGAACCATGCTGAATGATACGAAGGTTGCCACCTACCTTTGGGCAGAAGCTGTCAACACAGCCTGCTACATTCAGAATAGTGTCTACATCAGGTCCATCTTAAATAAAACTCCCTATGAACTGCGGAAAGGTAAGAAACCCAATATTTCCTACTTTAAGCAATTTGGCTGCATCTGTTTTACGTTGAACACTAAAGATAACCTAGCTAAGTTTGATTCTAGATCTCAAAAGTGTATCTTTATTGGCTACTCTGAGAGATCAAAAGCTTACAGGGTGTTTAACAAAGAAACTAACACTGTGGAAGAATCAATCCACATTAAGTTTGATGATAAATAGCTTGACTCTAAAAAGTCAAAGCAAGATGAGGAAATTGCAGGTGAACCAGAGGGACAGGAACCAGAAGCTAAACCAGCAGCAGAATCTGAGAAAGATCAAGATAAAGAAGAACATGCTGACTCTAAAAACAAGTCAGAGGGAAAGAATGGATGGAAGTACAAGTCTTCACATCCAGAATCTCTCATTATTGGCAGTGCAGCAGAACCTTTAAAGACCAGATCATCAAGTAGAGAAACCGGTCTGTTTGGTTTACTCTCAGCAATTGAACCAAGCAATGTTGATGAGGTTGTGGCAGAGGTAGGTTGGATACTTTCAATGCAAGAAGAGCTGAATGAATTCCAAAGGAATGATGTTTGGGATCTGGTATCCACACCAAACAAAAACATTATTGGAACCAAGTGGGTTTTCAGGAATAAACTCAATGAAAAAGGTGAAGTGGTAAGGAACAAAGCCAGATTAGTAGCTCAAGGATACAGTCAACAGGAAGGTATAGATTACACTGAGACTTTTTCTCTAGTGGCTAGGTTAGAAGCAATTAGAATTCTTTTATCATTTACTGCTAATCATGATATAATGCTGTATCAAATGAATGTTAAAAGTGCATTCTTAAATGCTATATAAGTGAGGAAGTCTATGTCGAACAGCCCCCTAGATTCGAAAATCCTGATTTTCCAGACCATGTTTTTAAACTTAAAAAATCTTTATATGGTTTAAAACAAGCACCAAGGGCATGGTATGACAGACTTACGAACTTTTTGCATGGTATGACAGACTTATGAAAGTGTTTTCTGACCTAATGCAGAAAGAGTTCCAAATAAGCATGATGGGAGAACTCAAGTTCTTCCTGGGAATTCAGATTCACCTAGGTAAATCAGGTATACTCATTCACCAATCTAAATACACTAAAGAACTTCTTAAAAAGTTCAAAATGAGTGAATGTAAGCCTATGGCAACCCCCATGCACCCAACCTGCTCACTTAAGAAAGATGAAACCAGCCAAAAGGTAGACCAGAAAACATACAGAGGTATGATTGGATCCCTTCTTTATTTCACTGCTTCTAGACCTGACATTTTGTTTAGTGTTTGTGTCTATGCCCGTTTTCAAGCTGACCCTAGGGAATCCCATTTAACTGCTATCAAACGAATTCTGAGATACCTTAAACGAACCACCAACCTTCCCCTGTTATACAAGAAAACCCCCACCTACAAACTATAGGTTTTTGTGATTCCGAATATGCTGGAGACAAGCTGGAAATGAAAAGTACAAGTGGCAATTGCACTTTCTTAGGTGATAATTTGATCTCCTGGTCAAGCAAAAGACAAAGCACCATTGCCATGTCAACAGCTGAAGCTAAGTATATATCAGCAGCAGGATGCAGTTCACAGTTACTCTAGATGAAACATCAACTTGAAGATTACAACATCTTTGAAACTAATATCCCTTTGTTCTGTGATACACTTCAGCCATAAACCTAACCAAGAACCCTATCTTACACTCTAGAGCCAAACACATTGAAATAACACACTATTTCATTAGGGACCATGTTCAAAAAGGGACTTTAAGCATCCAGTTTGTGGACACTGATCATCAATGGGCTGACATCTTCACCAAAGCACTACCTGAAGATAGGTTCGAGTTCATCAAGAAGCATCTCAGTATTACCTCCATATCTGACTAGCTCAAGTAGTCATCTTAGGAGTTTTTTTAATTTTCTTGTAATTTTATTTTATGCTTTTTAATTTTCTATTTTTATTTTCTGTAATTTGTAAAGAGAAAAACAAAAAATTACAAAAATAGTAGGACCTCTTTTTGGCTGATGACAGAAAGGGGGAGAGAGAGAGAGAGAGAGAGAGAGAAAAAGGAGAAATAAGTAGAAAAGGAGAGATAAAAAGAAAGGAGGAGCGAAAAAGAAAGAAATGAATAGAGAAGGAGTTGAAAAGGAGAAGAAACAGGGAGAGAGAAAAATAAAGAGAGAAAAATAGAAGAAGTTGAAAAGGAGAGGAAACAGGGAGAGAGAAAAAGAAAGAGTGAAAAGAGAAGGAGTTGAAAAGGAAAGGCAATGTGAAGAGAGAAAAGAAAGGGCGAATAAAGAAGGAGTTGAAAAGGAGAGGAGAAGAGAAGAAAAGAAATAGTGAAAAGAGAAGGAGTTGTAAAAGAGAAGAAAAAGTCAATATCAGACTTAGGGGGAGAGATTGGTCTGAGAAGGAGTAATTCAAGTCTTCGAGTTATAAGCTAGCAAAATAAGTTAAGGTTTTGTCATCATCAAAAAGGGGGAGCTTGTTGGAACCAAGTTGGTTCTAAGTACTTAGGATTTTGATGTTTACAAAAGCACTCCATGTAATCTTATTTTGAACGTTGAATTATTACATTAAATGCCACCAGAAAATGAAGTTTCCAGAGGCAGAAGATGAAGACACCAGAAAATGCATTCAGAAGGTACCAGAGGATGCATCCTGGAATTACCAGAGAATATTTTTGCTGGCCCAGATCAAAAGGAAGCAAAGTCAGAAGGAGACCTGGACCATACAAGAAGGAAGCCTGCCAGAGGGAGACTTGATCCAGACCAAAAGGAATCATAATTCAGACTTAATCCAGAAGTTATTCTAACCAGAAAATGGTCTGGCAGTGAAATGATAAACAGCCCAGACACGATCCAGACTTAATCAGAGGATAAGTTAATGGGTCCAGACCAAGAGAATCAATCCAGATTTGACCCAGACCTGAAGATAGCATGGTTCAGGGTATGAAACTAAGTCCAGAGCAGAAGAAATGATCTCCTGATTTGATCCAGAATTGATCCAAAACAGAAGGTAATATGTCCAGACTGAAATATTATTTGTCCAGACTTAATTTCAATTCAATCCAGACCCAGTTCAGAATTGGTCCAGATCAGACGGAAGATATCAAGATCAATGGTTCATATTTAAGTATATAGCCCAGTGTTGGCCGAGATCAGAAGATCACAGCAGATCGGTTTGCTAGACCAGGTTGGTCGAGATCAGAAGATCAGAAGATCATAAAGTGTGGTCCAGGGTTGGCCGAAATCAGAGGATCACAGCATATCACTTAGTATGGTCCAGATGTGGACTAGCGCAGAAGATCAAACGGTCCAAATTTAATCATGAGGATAAATGGTGGAGATTTAATTTATTTTGATCAAAGTATTAAAAGGATTTGTTACAAAAATAAAGTGAAGTCGTACGGGAGTTCAGAAGCTGTTGGCGGGAAGAAACTAAAGACAGGATTGGCCAGTTATTTTTGAAAGCAAATCTAAAGCTTAAAAAGATATGTTTTTTATTTAAGTGAAGCCCGATTGGTCAAGTAATTTTTGCAAGAGAATCCAGCAAGATACAGCTCAAAATTAAGCTTGGAAGATGCCCTAATCTACATCTATAAAATGAGGCTTAAGGCAGAATACTTAGTATCGAAAATCACAAAAGAGTCATAACCTTCCAAAAGAATACTTAGGATTTTGATGTTTACAAAAGCACTCCATGTAATCTTATTTCGAACCTTGAATTATTAAATCAAATGTCACCAGAAATTGAAGATTGCAGAAGCAGAAAATGCATCCAGAATGCATTCTGGAATTACTAAAGGATACACCAGGATGTCAAAACACTACCATAGGATATCTTTGCTGGCCCAGATCAGAAGGAAGCAAAGTCAGAAGGAGACCCGAACCAGACCAGAAGGAAGCATGCCATAGGGAGAGTTGTTCCAGATCAGAAGATGTCAAATGTCAGATTTATTCCAGAAGTTATTCTGACCAGAAGATGGCCTGGCAGTGAGATGATAAACAGCCTAGACTTATCCAGACTTAATCAGAGGGAAAATTAATGGGTCTAGAACAAAGGAATTTATTCAGATTTGACCCAGACCAGAAGATAGCATGGTTCAGGGTATGAAACTAAGTCCAGACCAGAAGAAATGATTTCCAGAATTGATCCAGACCTGATCCAAAATCAAAGGTAAAATGTCCAGACTGAAATATTACTTGTCCTGATTTAATTTCAGTTTAATCCAGACCAAGTCCAGAATTGGTCCAGATCAGAGGGAATATTTCCAGATCAATGGTTCAGTTTTAATTATTTGGCCCAATGTTGGCCTAGATCAGAAGATCAGACCATGGCCTAGTGTTGGCCGAAATCAGAAGGACAGAAAATGTGGTCCAGCAGTGGCCGAGATTAGAGGATCACATCAGATCAGTCTACTGTACCAGGATGGCCGAGATCAGAAGATCAGAAGGTTAGGAAGTATGGTCCAGGGATGGCCGAAATCAGAGGATTACAGCATATCAATTAGTATGGTCCAGATGTGGACTAGCGCAGGAAGATCAAATGGTCCAGATTTAATCATAAGGATTAACGGTGGAGATTTTAATTTTTTTGATCAAAGTATTAAAAAGATTTGTTACAAAAATAAAGTGAAGTATTGTGGAAATCAGGAGCTGTTGGCGGGAAGGAACTAAAGACTTGATTGGCAAGTTATTTTGAAAGAAAATCTGAAGCTCAATAAAAGATAAGTTTTTTATTTAAATAAAGCCCAATTGGTCAAGTTATTTTTGCAAGAGACTCCAGCAAGATTCATCTCGAAATTAAGCTTGGAAGAGGCCCAAATCTGCATCTATAAAAGGAGGCTCAAGACAGAATACTTAGCATCGAAAATTAAAAAGAGTCATACACTTCCAAAGCAAACACTCAAGTTTTCAGTGAGGTCAATTGTGAGTTCCAGCTTTCAAGAAGCAAGCACTCTTGTTATTTTCTTTCTTGTGTTAGATCTAAGTTGTTGAAGTAGAGTCTACAATCTGAGGGAGTCAGAAGGGGTAGCAGATTACTTGGCTATTAGATTCAAAGGGTTGTAATTCCTTCTACATTATGGGGTTGTCAGATTGGCATGAGAAGAAAGGTGTTGTATTCCTCAAGAGTCTAGGATTGTTAGACTGTTTGAGAAGACTGACTTGGAGGGTCAGTAGAACTGCTGTATTTCAAGGTTTGAATTAGTGAAATCCTTCAAGGTGAAGGGACTGGACGTAGCCTTGTTAACGGTGAACTAGTATAAAAATTCTGTGTTTTATTTTTTACTTTATATCCGCTGCTAACTCTTTTTTTTATTCATCAACTTTTGTTTTAAAAGTATAAAAACAGGAAAAGTAATCAAGTTAGTCAAACACAATTCAACCCCCCTTCTCGTGTTTGCACCTTCAGTTAATTGTGAGTTCCAGCTTTCTAGAAGCAAGCACTTGTGTTATTTTCTTTCCCTTTTGTTAGATCTAAGTTGTTGAAGTAGAGTCTACAATCTGAGGGAGTCATAAGGGGTAGAAGATTACTTGGCAATTAGATTCAAGGCGTTGTAATTCCTTCTACAATCTGGGGTTGTCAGATTGGTAGGAGAAGACTTGACTTAGGAAGTTAAGGTGTTGTATTACTCAGGAGTCTAGGATTGTTAGACTGTTTGAGAAGACTGGCTTGGAGGGTCAGTGGAACTGTTGTAATTCAAGGTTTGAATTAGTGAAATCCTTCAAGGTGAAGGGACTGAACGTAGCCTCGTTAACGGTGAACCAGTATAAAATTCTATGTTTTTATTTTTACTTTATATCCGCTGCTAAGTCTGTTCTATTCATACATCAAGTTTTGTTTTAAAACTGCAAACACAGAAAAAGTATTAAATTTAGTCAAACACAAGTCAACCTCCCCTTCTCGTGTTTGCACCTTCAATATTATCTTTGGATCCACTAATGGCACTCTCTGCCAAGAATTTTCTGATTTGATGCAGCAAGAGTTTCAGATGAGCATGATGGGAGAACTTAAGTTCTTCCTAGGAATTCAGATTCAGCAAGGCAAAACAGGTATACTCATTCACCAATCTAAGTACACTAAAGAACTTCTCAAAATGTTCAAGATTAGTGATTGTAAGCCTATGGCCACCCCCATGCACCCCACCTGCTCACTTGAAAAAGATGAATCCGGTCAAAAGGTAGACCAGAAAACATACAGAGGTATGATTGGATCCCTTCTTTACCTAACTGCTTCTAGACCTCACATTTTGTTTAGTGTTTGTGTCTTTGCTCGTTTTCAAGCTGACCCTAGGGAATCCCACTTAACTGCTGTCAAAAGAATCCTTAGATACCTTAAAGGAACCACATATCTTACCTTTTTCTACAAAAAAACCCCATCTTACAAACTCAGTGGTTTTTGTGATTCTGATTATGCTGGAGACAAATTAGAGAGAAAAAGCACAAGTGGCAACTGTACGTTTCTAGGTGATAATCTGATTTCTTGGTAAAGCAAGAGACAAAGCACCATTGTCATGTCAACAGCAGAAGTTGAATACATATCAGCAGATGGATGCAGTTCATAGTTAATCTGGATGAAACATCAGTTGGAAGACTACAACATATTTGAAACCAACATCCCTTTGTTATGTGACAATACTTCAGCCATAAACCTAACCAAGAACCCTATCCTACACTCTAGAGCCAAGCACATTGAAATCAAGCATCACTTTATCAGAGACCATGTTCAAAAGGGAACAATAAGCATCCAGTTTGTATACACAGATCATCAATGGGCTGATATCTTCACCAAACCATTGCTTGAAGATCGATTTGAGTTCATCAAGAAGCATCTCAACATAATCTCCATATCTAACTAGATCAAGTAGTCTTTTTAGAGGAGTATTTTTTAAATTTTTATTTTTGTCTTTTATTTTCTGTTATTTTTTTTTGTACTCCTTTTGGCTGATGACAAAAAGGGGGAGAGAAAGTAAGAGAGAAAATGAGAAAAAGTTGAAAAGGAGAGGAGAAAAGAAGAGTGAAAAAGAAAGAGTGAAATAAAGAAGGAGTTGAAATGGAGAGCTAACAAGGAGAGTGAAAATGAAAGAGTGAAATAAAGAGGGAGTTGAAAAGGAGAGGAGAAAAGAAGAGAGAAATAAAGAAGGAGTTGAAAAGGAGAAGTGATAAGAAGAAAAGAAAGAGTGACAAAAGAAGGAGTTGAAAAGGAGAGGAAAAGTATGGGGCATTAGACTTAGGGGGAGAAGCTTGATCTGAAGGGGAGCCTAACAAAATAAGTTATCAAAAATAAAACGTTTTGTCATCATCAAAAAGGGGGAGATTGTTGGAACCAAGTTGGTTCTATACTTAGAATTTTGATGTTTACAAAAGTACTTTTATGTAATCTTATTTTTGACTTAGAATAAAAATGAAAAATGCCACCAGAATATGACGTCACCAGAGGCAGAAGATGACGTCACCAGAAGATAAAATCAAAAGCAGAAGATGACGACACTAGAGGATAAAATCAGAGAATGACACCAGAGGATACACCTCCAAAAGATATCAGAGGATGTCATCAAAGGAAAAACATCAAAGGACAAATAACATCATCAGAGGATATCTTTCTTGGTCCAGATCAGAAGGAAGCAGAGTCCAGAAGGAGATCTGGTCTAGACCAGAAGGAAGCTTGTCAGAGGGAGACTTGGTCCAGACCAGAAGGAAACATAAGTCAAACTTGGTCTAGACTTAATCCTGACCAGAAGATAGCTTGGTCGTGAATATAAGATTTAATCCAGACTTAATCCAAACTTGGTCCAGAGTAGAAGATAGCTGGTCCAGAGCAAATGACTTGGTCCAGACCAGATGATAGCATGGTCTAGAACATAAAACTCAGTCCAGATCAGAAGATTTGATTGTCCAGAACATAAGACTTAGTCCAGATTTAATCCAGACATAGTTCAGACTTGATCCAGATTTAATCCAGACTTGATCCAGATCAGAGGATAAATGTCTAGATTAAAAGATCAATGGTCCAGATTAAAATATCATAAGTCCATATTTAATTCAGATTCAATCCAGAATCAGTCCAGACTTGGTCCAGATCAAAGGGTAAATGTTCAGATTAAAAGATCAATGGTCCAGATTAAAGTATCATGATCCAGTGTTGGCAAAGATCAGAGGATCACAGAATTGGCACAGATCAGATTACATAGTCCACAGTTGGTCGAGATCAGAGGATTATACGGTCCAGATTTTTATCATGATGAAAATCAGTGAAGACTTGATTAAAATTCGAAAAAGACTTGATTAAATTTTGATAGAAATTTGATCAAAGTATTAGGGGATTTGATACCAAAAAAAATTGAAGTGTTGGAGGGAATTTAAAAGCAATTGGAGGGAAGAAAGATATGGTCCAGAATTAAACAAGAACAGGATTGGCCAAAGTTATTTTCAGAACAAATCTGAAGCAAAAAGGTTCGGATCAAGCATAAAGCTCAAACCCGATTGGCCAAGTTATTTTTGCAAGAGAATCTGGACAGATACAGCTTGAATTTGATCATGGAAGAAACCCTAATTGTCATCTATAAAAGGAGGCTCAATGCAGAAGACTTAGTTATCGAAAATCAGTGAAAGAGTCATAAACTTGCAGAAGCAAACACTCGAGTTTTCAGTGAGGTTAATTGTGAGTATCAGCTTTCCAGAAGAAAGCACTCTTGTTTTCGTTCCCCTTGTGTTAAATCTATATTGTTGAAGTAGAGTCTACAATCTGAAGAGTCAGAAGAAGTAGCAGGTGACTTAGCAATTAGATTCAAGGTGTTGTAATTCCTTCTGCAATATGGGGTTGTCAGATTGGTAGGACAAGACTTCACTTGAGAAGTCAAGGTGTTGTGTTCCTCAAAAGTCTAGGATTGTTAGATTTTTTGGGAAGACTGACTTGGAGGGTCAGTAGTACTGTTTTAATTCAAAGGTTTTAAATTAGTGGAAAAATCCTTCAAGTTGAAGCGACTGGATGTAGCCTAGTTAATGGTGAACCAGGATAAATCCTTGTGTTGTTTATTTTACTTTATCCGCTGCTAACTCTACTTGATTATATTTCAGATTTCAAATAATCATCAAAAACAGAAAAATAATTCAAGTAGTACAAACACAATTCAACCCCCCATTCTCGTGTTTGCACCTTCATAGTTCCCATATCAAGTGGATTTTGTATGATCTTACATTTCATCCTCTAATTATTGGACTAAGATAAAGGAACACCAAGACTCTTCTTATAATTCCTTATTTTAAGTCTGCTGACTACGCACTGAAACGTGTCTTTGGTAATTCTAGCAAATACAAGAAATGCTCTGATTCATCTGCCTATAATGACTACAACAAGCCTCTAATTGTCTGCCTCTAATAACCTTGACAAGCAAGTGATTGTCTGACGCATCTAATCCTTTGATAAACACCATGAATCTGTTATTTGTCTGAAGGTCTATGACACATGCTCTGATCATCATGTCCTCTGCTCCTTCTATCTTCATACCAAGATAGTAGAATCAATTACAAGGATTCATTTTGACAAGTTTTTAATGGTGAATCAATCTCAGAAGATTTGACATGAAACTTAATGATACATGTTGATTTCTTGCAATCAGGACAACAGCCAAAAACCCTAAAGATCTCTTTTAAAAGACATGCAATCCTTACTTGGAAAACACAAGAAACAATGCATTGCAATAAGCATAGATTGTAAACACCCTCTTGTGAGAGTTATCAGAAAACCCTTAAACCCTCTTTTGTAACCTAGCCTAGTAGTGGTTGCATCCTTCAACAGCTTGATTGTACTAAGCTAGAAGGATGAGAAGACTCGAATACAGTTCATTTGACTTGTAGCTGTTTAGTGAAAGTGTGATTTAGTGGTGAATTAGTTGATTAAATTCTTCAGGTTAAAGAAACAGGACGTAGTTACCTTGTTAGTGATGAACCAAGATAAACTGGTTGTGTTATTTTGTTTCTTTGTTTATTTGCACTGTTTTCATTAGCTTAGTTTAGTCTTTGTAGAAATATTTTTCAAATAAAACACAATTCAAACCCCTCATTTCTTGTTTTTCCCTTTCTACATGAAAAAGGCAATGTGTTAAGAAGAAATTTTGAAAAAGTCAAAAACACATCAAAATAATAGTATGAATGAAAAATCCTCTGAGTAGAGTTATTTGAATTGGTGTAAATCAATCAAAGTGTTTTCATACAATTGAACTTATATAAGACTTGATATGTTACTTCCTTTCAATCAGAGTTAGAATCCTAGAAACATACTTTGTGTCAAATCAGACACCAACTAGAATTTATCTAATTTAGCTCGATAGTGGCAACAACTCTATCAACCCTAAGACATACCTTAAGATGTACAACAACACTCATGAACCTCAATGACAGACTGCAAGAAAGTTGAAGAAGGGTTCTAATGATGACATCTGAAGATGCAAGAGAAGAATACTCAAAGCCTAAAGAGGCAGAGTAAATAATACTTGTATGCTATTAATTGATATAGTAGATTAAGTCCTCAAGTGTACTGAGGCAAAAACTCTCTGTAAGGGAAGGACAAGATGTAGCAATAATTATGTTGTGAACTGGTATAAAAATATATGTGTTCCCTCTTTCTCTGTTTCTCTTATCGATGTTCTCTATGATTCAATTTTTTTGTCCCTAAACCAATTTTTAATCGTAAGTCGAATGATTTGATAAAGAACATATGTTTGCTTAAGCAATTGTAGTATCTGTCAAAAATGCTGAAACACAAATCAATCCCTCCCTCTTTTGTGTGTTTTCCAGCACATTCATGTTCTTCACTCCATAATCAAAGGAACTCAAATCAAACTCTCCTCAGATTCCCTCTCTAAATCCTTTTCACTACGAAATGACGATAATGAATACTTTAAATCTTCTTGGTTTTCTTATCTTGGTGTATTAAGACAAGACATTATCAATAAAATGATAAAACTTGACACCCAACTTGTAGCCTCTCAACTTCAACCTTTACCCAAAATTGTCCATAACATACGTCTTCACACACTACTACCAAGACTTGGTTCTTTTGACACAATTAATAATACTGACCTTTGTGTCATGTATCATCTTAAACACAAAATCAAACTCAATCTTCCTTACATGAAACTTCAACACATGATTGAACATCTTCTCAACCCCAAAAAATCTAATGCCCTACCTGATGGGATGGTCTTGACAAAAGTGTTTAAACACTTCAAAATCTCACTAGAAAATGAGGATAATGAATACTCTTTTAAAAGATTTACTACAAACACACTTCATCAAATAAAAATCTTCACCGCTGATTTACACACTCCATAATCACCCTTTCCTAAAACAAAGAAAAAGAACTCTTTCACCACCTAGCCCTCGTCCTAAGAAGTTATGCACTTATATCAAAAGAAAAACACTAGAAGATATTCCAGCAACCAAAAACACACCTGGCATCCCTTCCACTGCACACGTCCACGAAACTATACCTTATAAAGTTCACTCTCCTGAACTGCATCCTAAGAATGTTCCTTCCGTTATAGTGCCAACTCAGCTCTTTTGATCTGAAGAAATTAATTTTTGAGGTTCTTATGGCAAATGTCTTGGAAAAACTCCACAACACTAGAGATGTCACAGATGAAACTGAACAAGATCTAAATAAAGATCCCACTACTTGATTTGTTCCAATTTACAGGTTGTAACCACTATGTTTTGTTTCATCAACAACAAATTGTCCACCAGCAAAATTGTTGAGCAAAAATCTTTGCAAAATTTACTCAACTCGGCTATAGGATTCCACACATGATGTGGAAGTGCACTAACAGCAATTGGTATCAACTGCTCCATAAATACATGGAAATCATGACTTTTCATTCTAATGAACTTCCATTTTCTAGTGGTTACAAATCTATGCAAATTTGAAGCATGTCTATCAGGCATTTTTTACTTATAAACCAATCTATACACAACCTTTTGTTGATCACTAAACAAAAATATTTGGCTTTAGGCTTTAAAACTATTCCACTAGATTGTATGTGTAGCTCTAACTCCTTTCTTTGACAATATTCTTTCAAATCTATTCTTGCTTTATCATTATCTTTGGTCTTATCTTTGATGTCCATCACTGCATTGAAAATATTATTAAACACATTATTCTCAATATGCATTACATCAAGATTATGCCTTATTAAGTTGGTTTTCCAATAAGGTAATTCCCAATAGATATTTTGTTTTTCCAATTATGAAACACACCAAATCCATCACATATACATGGATAAATCTCGGTTATTTTTTGTATTCGATTTTTTGTAGTGGAGGTTGAGACTTTTCTATTCGATTTTTTGTAACATGCATCCTTATTTCTTCAAAACACATGATCTTTAGAAAAAAATTGACGATGAGAATCAAACCAAGAACACTTACGACCATGCTTCATGAAAAAAGCTTTGGATTGACTCATGCAATATGGACATGCTAATTTCCCAATTGTACTCCAACAAGACAACATTCCATATGCAGGAAAATTATTAATAGTCTACATTAATGCATTTTACATTATAAAATTCCTTTTTTCTTGAAATGTCATATGTAAGCACTCCTTCATTCAACAAAAATTTGAGCAAATCACTCAAAGATTGCAAATACACATCTATCTTGCTCTTTGGATTATATGGTCTAAGGATAATCGAAGTGAGAAACATGTAGGGAGCTGTCATGCATAGTTCTGGAGGAATATTGTGAGGAGTGACATTTACCGGCCAACATAAATAAGGTGAGGTTGTATGATTAAATGGTGTAAAACCATCGGTACACAATCCCAACCTTACATTCCTCATTTCAACAGCAAAGTCAGGATAAATTTGATCAATGTGTTTCCAAGCCTCTCCATCTAATGCATGACACATCACTCCTAGTTCTTGTCTATTTTCATAACGCCATCTCATATGTGGAGTTGAGCTGATCGAAGCATATAAGCTCTTAATGTTGGAACCAAGTTGTTTCTTGCAATTAAAGTTTTGATGTTAACAAATGTATTTTATGAAAATAACATATTTGACTTAGAAGAAGAATGAAAAATGTCATCAGAAGAATAGATCAGAAGATGACGTCACCAGATGATGTCATTAGAAGATGAAGTCACCAGAAGCAGAAATCAGAGGATATCGTCAGATGAATCTGTCAGAGAAAAATGTTCAAAACAGAATCTGAGAAAAATGATTAACACAGAATCTGAGAAAAATGCTCAAAACAAAATTGGAGAAAAAGGCTCAAAACAGAATCTGAGAAAAATGCTCAAAACAGAAGCGGAGCAAAATGTTCAAAACAGATCAGTGAGCAAAAGACTCAAAACAGAATCTGAGCAAACTACTCCAGAATATTCTCAAAACAGATTAATCGAAATATACTCCAGAAGTAAAGCATAAGTGAAGTTCTAAAGTTCAACTATAAATAGAGACTTAATGCTGAAGAATAAAGAATTGAAAAACACAAGAACTCAAACTTCAATTCAAAGTTATCTGAGAGTTCAAAAGAGAGAAACACAAATGAGCAAGAGCAATATTTTCTAAGTGTTTTTGAGAGAGAAATACAGTGCAACAATTAGCTTTCTAGAAGCAATAAAAGAGTGTAAGAAAAAGTGCAGCAAACAGCTTTTCAGAAGTAACGTTGCAAAGTTCCAAACCTTTATTATAGTGGTGTAGATTGCTTCTTCAATCTGGGGTTGTCAGATTGGTACGAGAAGACTTGGCTGGTTTAGTCAAGGTGTTGTTATTCCTCAAAAGTCTGGGTTTCCAGGCTGTTTGACAAGACTTAGCTGGTTTAGTTAAGGTGTTGTTGTTCCTCAAAAGTCTGGGGTTGTCAGGCTGTTTGGGAAGACTGACAAGAAGGGTCAGTGGTGTTGTAATTCAAAGGAGTTTGAATTAGTAAAAAGGCCTTCTGGAGGAAGGGACTGGACGTAGCCTAGTTAATGGTGAACCAGTATAAATTGTTGTGTTATTATGTTATTATTATCCGCTGTTGAATCTGGTTAGTTATATATCGAATAATTCACATTAACATTCAACAAAACAGCAAAAGAAATTCAAGTTTGACAAACACAATTCAACCCCCCTTCTCGTGTTTGCACCTTCAATGGGCATTAGAGCTCGGTCTCAAGGCTGAGCACTTTACAGTGTTTGAGGAAAGATCCAAGGGATCAATATGTCCGGATTCAATGAAGAAGCTACTGGAGGAAACATCAATAGACCACCTCTGTTTGATGGAGAACGATTTGAATACTGGAAGGACAGGCTGAGAAGTTTTTTTATTTCACAAGATCCTGAACTTTGGGACTTGGTGGAAGATGGTTATACTGCTCCAGAAGATGCTGATGGTATTAAAATTTCCATAAGAGATATGGATGCTGATCAGAAGAAGATGTTCAAGTTGCATCACAAATCCAGAACGTTCATGATCAACGCAATCACGTTCAAAGAGTTCGGCAAATGCACTAACAGAGAAACAACAAAGAACATCTATGATAGTCTGATTCTGACTTACAAAGGCAGTAAGCAAGTCCAAGAAGCAAAGGCTAACATTCTAGTCATGAAGTACGAGTTATTCAAGATGGAAGAAGATGAAGACATTGAAACTATGTTTTACAGATTCCAGACTCTAGTATCAGGATTAAGGGTACTAGAAAAGAGCTACACTACTGCTAATCATGTAAAGAAAATACTTAGAAGTCTGACAATCAAGTGGAGACCAAAGATTACTGCTATTCAGGAAGCTAAAGATCTGAATACTCTAAAGCTGGAAGAATTAATCAGCTCTCTCAGATCACATGAAATTGAGTTGGAAGAAGATGAACCCAAGAAGAAGAACAAAACTCTAGCACTGAAATCCAAGCAGAAGAAGGCTCTGAAAGCAACATCAGAAGATAGTGATTCAGACGATCAAAGTCTGAATTTAGAGGAAGAAGAGATTGCTTTCTTATCCAGAAATTTCAGAAAGATGTGGCATAACAGAAGGAATAAATTTCCCTAGAGATATTCCAATCAGTCCAACAAAGGAAGTGATGATACACATGACAAGAAAGGTATCATCTGCTACAGATGCAATGAATCTGGACATATCAAGTCATAATGTCCAAATATGGAGAAAGGGAAGTACCAGAGGAAAGATTTCAGAACTAAGAAGAAAAGCATGATGGCTACATGGGATGATTCTGATGAATCTTCTGAAGATGAACAAGCAGATTTGGCTATGATGGCTCACACCAACTCTGGATCCAACACAGAATCTGATTCTGGAAGAGAATCAGAAGATGATGAAACTGAGGTATATTCTGAATTCACTCGATCTGATTTGATTACTGTTCTGAATGATTTTTTAAACTGTAATTACAAATTATCTTTAAAACTGAAAACTCTTAAGAAAGAAAATACAAATCTAACAGAAGAAGTTAATGTTTTAAAAAATCAGATTGCAGAATTTAAAACATAAAGTGTCATTCTTGAAACTGATATTGCAGAATTGAAAATAGAGAATGTATGCTTGAAAAACAGTTTTGCTGAACTTAAAGATGAAAGTTTAAATCTGAAAAATAATCATAATTCAACAACAATTGAAAATACCACAAGTAATTCTGATATGCATGAACAAGTTCTTCAAGAATTTCTTGATAGTGGTATGGAAAGAAGCAAATATGCTTCTATGATTTATGGAGTCAGTAGGAACGGAAATAGAGGTATAGGATTTGAAGAAACAATAATTAAACCTAAACCTATGTTTAAACCTGTTCCCTCTGATATAGTGTGTACTGTTTGTTACAAGAAAGGTCATTCCAAAGTGTCTAGTCGTATGCTAAATACAAGGGAAAACAAGAAACTTTTCAAGACTAACAAACCTGGACCCAACCAGATTTGGGTACCAAAAGATAAAATTGTCTATGTTGCAGATGTTCTAAGCAACCAAATTGAAACACCAGTCATGGTGCCTGGTCAATGGATGCTTGCAATATATGAAGGGAAAAAGGTTTATGTTCCAAGCAAAAGCAAAGTAACTCTGGTGGAAGAAGAACTGGTAAATACAATGCCTATCAGAACCAAAACCATAGGAGGAACAGGAAATACCAAAACAGACAGAGAAATCACACATATCAACAAAACTGGAACTACCAGAGGAATCAGAATTATCATCTGTTCCAGAACTATCAGAGGAACCTAATATATCAGCAGAAAGAGAAGTGTCAGTATCTGGAGAGTTCTTCAAACACTCCAGTAAAATTCATCAAGACTACAAACCAGGAAGGGAATTCAAATTCCTTCATCCAAACCATCTAATCACAGAACATACAGATTCAGAATCTGAAAATCAGAAACAAGAGGATTTTCAGAGTAAAATTGAAACTGTTGACATAGAGGTTACATTTTGCTGTAAATACTATTATTGTTTGATATTTATGTTTAATGTGATAACAAGAAGCTTGATCTTAAAAGTCAAAGTTAGATAAGTATTCTGCAGGTTGTCAAACTGTCAGAGGAACCAAGTGATTCACGTGATGTGAACACTTCAACAGAAACAGTATTTCAGTGGTTTCAAAAACAAGTAGAAACCACCAGAAGCAGAATTAACGGTTTGGCTGTATTGAGTTCATTTTTAAATTATTTGATTTGTATTATGTTATATGACAAATAGCTTGATCTGAAAAGTCAAAGCAAGATGAAGCTGATGCAGGTTAACCAGAACTAGAGGAAACTGATGATGGTTTACCAGAACCAGAGGAAACTAAAGCTAGTTTACCAGAACCAGAGGAAACTGATGCAGGTTTACTAGAACCAGAAGTTGATACAGATCTACCAGAATCAGAAGCTAATGTAGACAAACCAAGAGAGCTTGAATAGATGGAAGATGAAAGAAGAACCTGATAAGTCTTCAGAGGATAAATCTAAAGATAAGTTAAAAAAAATAGATCACTCCAAGACATGGCCAGAACTATGTTAAATGATTTAAATGTTGCAAAACATTTTTGAGCTGAAGCAATCAACACTGCATGTTACATTCAAAATAGAGTTTTTATTAGGTCTACGTTGTTTAAAACACCATATGAATTATGGCAAGATTTAACAAAATCAGAGGAAGCAGAAACAGACAAACCAGCAGAAGTAGATAAACCAACAGAATTTGGAGAAGTGAAGGATACAAGCAAGTCAGAAGCATGTGACACATTTTCGAAGGATGAATCTGATCAAATCAAAACCAGTCATGAGAAATCAGAAGAGAAACCTGGATGGAAATATCAATCATCTCATCCTGAAAATATGATCATTGGAAGTGGAAGTGATTCTTTAAGAACCAGATCATCATTAAAAGATATAAGTCTGTTTGGTTTAATCTCGTCGATTGAGCCTACATTTGTTAGTGAAGCATTGACAAATGATGGATGGATTATTGCAATGTAGGAAGAGTTAAATGAATTTAAGAGGAATGATGTTTGGGATCTAGTTCCAAGACCAGAGAAGAACATTGTGGGAACCAAGTGGGTCTTCAGAAATAAGTTAAATGAAAAGGGTGAAGTAGTCAGAAACAAGGCAAGGCTTGTGGCACAAGGTTATATTCAACAAGAGGGTATTGATTACACTGAGACATTTGCTCTAGTGGCCAGGTTAGAAGCTATTTGTATCTTATTGTCCTTTGCTACAAATAATAATATCAAATTATTTCAAATGGATGTTAAAAGTGCTTTTCTCAATGGTTATTTGAGTGAAGAGGTATATGTTAAACAACCTCCAGGTTTTGAAAATTATGAATTTCCAAACCATGTCTTTAAACTGAGAAAATCCTTGTATGGGTTAAAACAAGCACCTAGAGCATGGTATGATAGACTCAGTAATTTCTTACTTAAAAATTAACTTTGAAAGAGGACAAATAGACAATACTTTGTTTAGCAGATCACTAGAAAATGATATTTTGATCATTCAAATTTATGTTGATGATATTATTTTTGGATCTACTAATGGCATTCTTTGTCAAGAATTTTTTGAATTAATGCAGCATGAATTTCAAATGAGTATGATGGGAGAACTTAAGTTCTTTCTAGGAATACAAATTCAACAAAGTTCAGAAGGTATTTACATTCACCAAACTAAATATACAAAGGAACTTCTCAAGAAGTTTAAGATGAGTGATTGCAAACCTATGACTACACCAATGCATCCTACTTGTTCACTTGATAAAGATGAATCAGGAACAAAAGTTGACCAGAAAATCTACAGAGGAATGATAGGATCATTACTCTACCTTACTACTTCTAGACCTGATATCATATTTAGTGTGTGTGTATGTGCTCGATTTCAATCTGATCCTAGAGAATCTCATCTAACTGCTGTTAAGAGAATCCTTAGATACCTAAAAGGCACTACCAACCTCACCTTGTTTTACAAGAAAACTCCTACATACAAACTGAGTGGATACTGTGATTCTGACTATACTGGAGATAAACTTGAAAGAAAAAGCACCAGTGGCTATTGTACCTTTTTAGGAGACAATTTAATTTCGTGGTCCAGTAAGAGACAACACACCATTGCCATGTCAACAGCAGAGGCTGAATACATTTCAGCAGCTGGCTGTAGCTCTCAACTACTCTGGATGAAGCATCAACTTGAAGACTACAAAATATTAGAATCCAACATATCCATCTATTGCGATAACACCTCTGCAATTTGCCTAACCAAAAACCCTATCCTACATTCTCGAGCCAAACAGATAGAGATCAAACACCACTTCATCAGATATTATGTTCAAAAAGGGGTACTTAACATTCAATTTGTAGACACTGATCATCAATGGGCTAACATATTCACTAAATCACTACCTGAAGATAGGTTTGAATTCATCAAGAAAAACCTTAATCTTATCTTCATCCCTAACCTAATAGCTTAGTTTAATTTTTATGTATTTTATTTTTCATGTACTTTTATAAAAAAAATAAATAAAAAAAAACAGAGGATCTCTTTTCTTCATTCAATCCTTTTTGTCTGATGACAAAGGGGGAGAAGATGTAATATTTGATAAAATATCTGAGGGAGAAGATGATGTATTTGAAAGGAGGAGAAGATGATGTATGATGTATTTGATATCTGGGCATTAGACTTAGGGGGAGAAAATATAAAATGAAGCTTAGTCTTAGGGGGAGTCAAAGTCAAAAGAAAGAAAAAGTATTATCAAAAATACATTGTTTGTCATCATCAAAAAGGGGGAGATTGTTGGAACCAAGTTGGTTCTTGCAATTGAAGTTTTGATGTTAACAAATGTATTTTATGAAAATAACATATTTGACTTAGAAGAAGAATGAAAAATGTCATCAGAAGAATAGATCAGAAGATGACGTCACCAGAAGCAGAAATCAGATGATGACGTCACCAGAGGATATCGTCAGATGAATCTGTCAGAGAAAAATGTTCAAAACAGAATCTGAGAAAAATGCTCAAAACAGAATCTGAGAAAAATGCTCAAAATAGAATTGGAGAAAAAGACTCAAAACAGAATATGAGAAAAATGCTCAAAACAGAAGCGGAGCAAAATGTTCAAAACAGAATCTGAGAAAACTACTCCAGAATATTCTCAAAACAGATTAATCGAAATATACTCCAGAAGTAAAGCATAAGTGAAGTTCTAAAGTTCAACTATAAATAGAGACTTAATGCTGAAGAATAAAGAATTGAAAAACACAAGAACTCAAACTTCAATTCAAAGTTATCTGAGAGTTCAAAAGAGAGAAACACAAATGAGCAAGAGCAATATTCTCTAAGTGTTTTTGAGAGAGAAATACAGTGCACCAATCAACTTTCCAGAAGCAATAAAAGAGTGCAAGAATAAGTGCAGCAAACAGCTTTTCAGAAGTAACGTTGCAAAGTTCCAAACCTTTATTATAGTGGTGTAGATTCCTTCTTCAATCTGGGGTTGTCAGATTGGTAGGAGAAGACTTGGCTGGTTTAGTCAAGGTGTTGTTATTCCTCAAAAGTCTGGGGTTGTCAGGCTGTTTGAGAAGACTTAGCTGGTTTAGTTAAGGTGTTGTTGTTCCTCAAAAGTCTGGTGTTGTTAGGCTGTTTGGGAAGACTGACTTGAAGGGTCAGTGGTGTTGTAATTCAAAGGAGTTTGAATTAGTAAAAAGGCCTTCTGGAGGAAGGGATTGGACGTAGCCTAGTTAACGGTGAACCAGTATAAATTGTTGTGTTATTATGTTATTATTATCCGCTGCTGAATCTGATTAGTTATATATCGAATAATTCACATTAACATTCAACAAAACAGCAAAAGAAATTCAAGTTTGACAAACACAATTCAACCCCCCCTTCTCGTGTTTGCACCTTCACTTAAGTCTCTGAATTAGCGGTAAATAATGCATTCTCTTCATAGGTACCTCTTTGAATCTATCCCTACCAATATTTTTTTCACTTAACGAGGTACATTACAAAACTTGCATTCTTTTATTTGTTTACATTCATCAGTGTAGAATAGCATTCAACCATTTTCACAACAATCTAATTTTTCCGCCGTGAGACCAAGTTTTAAAACTATTTTCTTGGTCCTATAATAATCTTGAGGAACCAGATTATCTGGAGGATGTGTATCCTTCATAAGGGCCACTGTTTGGTTGAAATATCTTTGAGAAATGTTTCCCTCTTACTTTGTCAACAATCTAACCGCAAAAGAAAATTTAGTGTGATTGTTGCATCCCAATCACAATGGCTTCTGAGCTGCATTTAGTAAATCATAAAAAATCTGATCATCTATAATTGGAGACTCCTCCAATTCTTCATCACAATGCATTTGATATTGTGGTCTAATAGCATCATAAACCATGCTCTCAAATCTGTTAAAGTGGTTGTTACGTTGCTCTTGTGCAGATTTTTTCCTATTATTTTCTACATGCAACTCTGGATTACTTTCTCCATGTGATGCTCAATACCAATAATCAGGTTTAAACCCCTTCCTTACAATATGAACCTTAACCACTTCAAAGTCTAAAAAATCAATGTTTTGCAAATAGAACAAGAACATATAATTTATCTATTTGATATGTCTGGTTGTTGGATTGCAAAGGACACAAATTCATTTAACCCTTTTAGAAATGCATCAGTATACCCCTTTCAACTAGGATTTAGCCAATTATACATCCAACTATGATGTTGGCGGATGTCCATATTCTGTAATATCATTAAGCAAAGAATATACATTATAATTAACATTTTTTAAAATTAAAACATCTACCAAGAAGAAAAATAAAATAAACCATATGAGTAAGACACCAAAAATTTAAATTAAATAAATGATTTATAGTTTTAGGTTAGAAGTTGTGTATGGTATTTAAGGCATACAAGAGATATGAAACTATCACATTCAGGAGAAAATTAAAAGACTTTACCTTCTACAATTATTTGTCTGTGTTTTTCCAGCACAAATTCCAAGTTATAAATGGAGAGTACTCCCAAATATCTTCAATGTAAATAGAAAAAAAATAGTTGAATTATAAAATCAGGTAAAACTTTATACTCCAAATAATAAATTATAGCATTGAAACAAATCACCTTCACTCATAGGAGAGAACTAATAAAAGGTGTTTGGGGTACGTAGTGTTAATTTTATGACAAATTTTGGTTTGTGTCCATGTGACATATATACACAAGTTACATTTATACACTACTTAATTACACATAATTAATTAGCATAATATTTCTTTCGGTTACAACAAACATGTTGGATAATAAGAGTAATTATGGTATGGTAATACAACTAGTTGATATATGATAACTAGCTATCTACCATCGTGCCACAACTTGATAGGTGTGACATCCAAGAATTTGCACATCTAAAACTTATTTTAAACATTAGACATTAAAAATCTGAGGCAACAGTCATGCCAAAACAATGATGTAAGAGAGCAAGAGAAAATATACAAACGAGACATTTAATCACCTTTTAACGACTTTATTCTTCTTTTTATATTTCTTTTCAATTAAAGCTTAAAAATCACATATTACACTTTTAACATGCTATTATCAAAAGTTTATACATTCAAATAATCAATAAATTAAATGTCCAATTTTTTCTTCAATATTTTTGCACAACACCACCTCTTGAACTCAAATACAAAACAACACATTACTTTAACAATATCCGCATAGCACACAACAGAAACCATAATGCAACACCTCATGAACTCAATGCTAAACAACGCAATAACTTAAGCATATTCAGTATAAAAAATTATAATGAACTGCATAGCTAAAACACCAGGTTATAAATAAGATGACTCCTAAAGTAAAATATAAAAACAATTAAATAGAAAACCATTGACTCCCTAACTGCTAGTAATCAATTATATATAATGGATCTTTGTCGTGGTTGGAGCAACAGAAGGATGCACCTTGGAACAATGGTTTACACCATTTCATTCTTCTAATGGAAAAAAGATTCATAATGATAAGGAGACGGATGGAATATGAAACATAGTCATTAAAGCTTTTTTTAGAATTTTGCTTATCTGATGTTTTGGAAATTGTAATAGATAGATTCTTATATAGACATTTTTTTTGTTTATTTTTTATCAACCCCCTAAAATTTGTCTCAACTTCAATGATATTAATATCTGATTACGAAAAAGATTAAAAAATGAAGTTGATTGAATTATTATTGACCACTTTGAAATTCATATTAGTAAAGCAATATGCAGGCAATGTTACACATTAATAACATGCTAATAAGTTTAAAATTTATTTGTCCTAAAAGTTGCATGATTTCATTACGCCAAAAATTGTCTTTTACAGCGCGCATTTTAAAGCGCTTCATAACTAAAAGCGCTGTTGTATAATATTTTAAAATTAACGGAGGATACAACAACGTTTTAATGACAAGCGCTTTAGAAAAATAACATATATAATAATTTATATTAGATTTTTTGAACAAAATTTGCGGCGGATAAAGAAAATATGTTTCCAAGAAAATAAAAACTTTTATAACTAATTTAAGATGTCACGTTTCGGCGGATAATGATATGCATTAGCTTTGACTCTACTTCACAATGTGGTACCATTCTAACTCTGAAGTACATGGTTAGAAGGCTTGATACTATGCCACCGCCCGAGTGGACGGACAATTCAAATTGGCTCTGTCCTCCTAAATCCCCTCAACTCAACCCGAGACACATAAAAGAGACAGTCGAGGTAAATGTGTGTTGCATGGTAGCTCCATGTAAGACCTTAAATTTAAGAATTAATTTATGAAATTAATATTAAGTGTATTTTGAGGATATTTGTAAAATACTTAATATATGTATGTTTTGAGTGAATATATACATATATAAATATTTATTTTGGAAGATGAATTAAGATTATTGGATGAAGAGTAAATTAATTTAATTACGAGTAATTAGATTATCGGGCAATTAATTAAGGGATTATCGGCTAATTGCGACGAGACTGGTTAAGTGAAGGAGGATCAGACAAGTGTCAGGTGAGGTGGTACCTACAAATGCCTATAAATGTGAATGAGGAGGAAGGGCAAAGGCAGAAACCATACCTCCTCCATACTGCATGTAACAGTATTCCTTCCCTTCCCATTCTGAATTCTGTTCACGTTCAAAAAAAAAAAAGTTCCTCAAAAGTGAGATTACTTGGAAATCCAAGCACCAAACCAGAAAACTTCCAGTACAAAAGTTGTTCCCCTCATCATTCCGGAGCTAGAGAACCCATTTTCGTAGCAGCAAACGCAAGCGGGAGTTTCGCCGACATTTGTCGCAAAAACGTGTACGAAAGCAGAAATTTAACAGAGGTAAGGGGCACCTTCCACTTTCTAGTTTGCATTTTAGGGCTGTAAATGTATGTTTGAGGTGTGATCATATTTGAGTTCTGTTTTGAAAAAAAAGAAACGAAACTGTGTTGCATGACATTTTGAAAGATAAAAAAAATGCATTATGTTGGTGTTTTAATAATCTGTGATGTTGTTGTTCTGGTTGTTACTTCAATGCTGTTTTGTTTGTGTGGGAAAGCTGAAAAATATTTTGCATGTTATTTTAAAGATGATCAAAATGTATGTCCATAAAACTGTTTTGTATGTTGCTATAAAATGCAAGAAATGCAATCTGTTGATGTTTAAAGAGATGTGATGCTTGCTGTTCTAGCTAAATACATCAGTGTTGTTTTGTTGTGTGAGAAAACTGGAAATTTCTCTGCATGTTGTTTTGAGAATGCTCAAAATGTAGACGTTTGGAAATGCATGTTCTGTTTTGAGTTTGATATTCTGTTTGGGTGATTTAAGCAAAATTGTGATGTTGTTTTTGGTGTTCGTAATTCTGTTTCTGTTATGGTGAAATAGTCTGGTGTTCTTGATCCTGTTTTCTGTCATGTTGATGAAAATCTGGTGTTGCTGATGTTTTCAAAAGAAAATGATTTAAAATGATGAATGTGCTTTTCTGGAAAATCTGTTATTGATAAAAATGTACGGGTTTTGTGGTTTCCAAAAGAGGGGTAAAACTATTTTGGGGTTGTTGGTTTTTTAAAGGAAACAGTTTGAAAATGTGTTGAAGTCTCAGGAAAAAAATTTCACTGAATTCGAAGGTGTATTCGAATACAACATGAGTGTATTCGAATACAGCCTTCCAAGCTTCTGTTTTACTCAAGTTTTCGAACTTGTATTCGAATACGGGCCTCTGTATTCGAATACAGATGAAGGATTTTTGCTTCTGACTTAGCCTCTGTATTCGGCTACGACCCTGTTGTATTGGAATACAGGACTACAATTTTGCCACTGTATTTGCATCGGCATTCGACTACGACAGCCTCGTATTTGAATACAAAATGCTAATTTTCACTATTTTAGCTTCTGTATTCGAATACAAGGGAGCTGTATTCGAATACAGATTCGTGTTTTTCCAGAAATTCAAGTTTTAGCTTCGGTATTCGAATACAAGGAAGCTGTATTCGAATACAGATTCGTGTTTTCCAGAAAATCAAGTTTTAAACGCTGTCATGTGAACTTTAAAGTGTTGGGGAACATTGAGAAGGTTTGAAATGATTTAAAATGGAGTCTTTGAAAAAGTTTTGAAGAGGAGAGGATGAAGTTCTGGAAACCTTTAATGATGTTCGAGAAAATGCTTGAGTTTACACTGTCTTTGTCTTCTATATTCAAATACAAGTATGCTGTATTCGAATACAGAGTGTTGAATTTGCAGATTTAGCTTCTGTATTCGAATACAAGGGAGCTGTATTCGAATACAGATTGGTGTTTTTCATAAAATCAAAGTTTTAAACATTGTTTTATAAACCCTAAGTGTTGGGGAATATTGGGAAAGTTTGTGATGAATTAAAATGGAATTTTTGTGATAGTTTGAAGTGGTGGTGATGAAGTTTTTCAGACTTTAATTGATGTAGTGAAAAATGTTGATTTGTGCACTGGGACTGCCTCTGTATTCGAATACCAGGGATCTGTATTCGAATACAGCGTGTTAATTCTGCATTGTTTTGGCTTCTGTATTCGAATCTAGAGAAGCTGTATTCGAATACAGATTCGTGTCTTCAAGAAATCTCAATTTTAAACACTGTTTTATGAATTTTAAGAGTTGGGGAAAACAGAGGGAAGATTTTTGATGAATAAGAATGAAGTTTTAAGATGATGTGAAGTGGAAATGATGAGATGTTTGAATGTTTGATTTATGATGTGATGATAATGAAATTTGTTGTGTTGAGATGTTTTGTGAAATGATGGAAAGGCATGAATTTTACTGATGTTGCATACTGTTTTCAGTGAAGAGAAAACACTGCATATTCATGCATTGCATAGTCAGGTGGTACCCGCGATGAGCCACAAAGTAATGCGTAAACGTGCTGATCTGTTGAGCGATTGCACGAGTGCTGGTCTGTTGAGCGACTGCACCGGTACTGGTCTGTTGAGCGACTGTACCCTGAAATGCGCAAAAATGAGCTGATCTGTTGAGCGATTGCACGAGTGCTGGTCTGTTGAGCGACTGCATTGGTACTGGTCTGTTGAGCGACTGTACCTTGGTATATGTATAACGTGCTGGTCTGTTGAGCGACTGCACGAGTGCTGGTCTGTTGAGCGACTGCACTAGTGCTGATCTGTTGAGCGATTGCACCCTGGTCTTGAGGGCCGTTAAAGTCAAACATATTTAAATTGTGCTGGTCTGTTGAGCGACTGCACCTTGGTAATTCCAAGAAGTTGAGTACACGAGCATATATATATAATGCATCAGGGTGGGTGACCGGTGGGTCACGATTTGGTTATATGATGATGATTGGAAATTGTTGTGTGTAAGTACTTTATAAAATCTGAATTTCTGATAAATGATTGTGATTGCTGAAGTGTTGGATGTACTTACAACATGTTTTCCATATTAATTGGTTGCTGTTTTGAAAAGGCACACATGTCATGAAATTTCAAAATGAGCATCTTTATTTATCATCATTGATTTTATGATATGCCATGGAGATGTTTGTTACTGTGATATAAATGCTATGTGTTAAATGTTAATTTCGGTCGGTGACCCTTTACTATTATTGTGGAAATTGGGCTTTTCCCTCAGATGCCCCCCAAACCCACACCTCCGGTGGGTACCCGGATGACGGAAACGTCGCTAGATTTCCTTGATCGACATTTGCGTACTGCTTGGGTATTTGACCCCATCTCAAGCAGGGCGACTTATACGGGGAGGTTGGCTAGGACGTGCAGGACCGATGGAGTAGAGGATTTCGTGGAGCACACATATGCGAGTATTGATTTTCCTGTGCCTTCCAAATTAGTATTGGAGGCGCATGGAATTTTTGATGACACGGAGGAGCGAGTTGGAGGGGCTGTACGTGAACCCGAGGCGGAAGAGGAGAACAAGGGGCTGAAGCCAGTAGCAGCTGATATTCCGGGCCCGTCTAGGATATCCGACGATTGTTATGAGATTCCGGCACCGCCGAAGCGACCTTGACTGTGCATTGATCTGACTTCGGAGGAGACTGATCCCTCTCTATATGATGAGGAGGAGGACGTCACATCGAGGCGAGCGGCGGAGTCAGATGAGACTTGTATGGGATGCGGAGGAAATCCGTGCTACTGTAGCTTTAGTGCATGATCAGTTAGATTTGATGTATAGGATTTTGAGCTGGAAAATGTAATTTGCTTTGATTTTGGAAATTATTGTACCACTTTTTCCGCTAACACATTCCGCACTCTGATATTTCCTTTTGAGATTATGACACTGTTATCTTTTGAAATGTATTAATGTTTATTATTAATTTCCAGAGTTAAGTACTTAGTGATATTACGATGAAGTTATTTAACTATGTTCATCGATGGAGTTGCGACGAATTATTTGACGAAACTATTAAAATCTTAAATTTTATTTCAATTCTTTTGAAGTAATAATTTGGAGAATCATTTTAATTATTTATTAAAAAAAAATACACTCGCGCTGTGTTTTATACTCGGAGTGTTACACTCCCGACATTTGGAGTGCTACCTCTAAGTCACCTATGAATTCCTCACTTGAATACCTCCAAGGTCTAACATTCTTGCCTTAAGGCTCAACCGTAGACCGCCACGATCAGGCTCATTCAGTTGTACTTCCCTGAAATCACTAGGCTTGCCATACCCTACCTATATGATGACAAAATAATCTCCACTTCAAAAATTCTTATCAACTTCAAATATTCCTAGACTACTTCATTAAGAGCATCATCTTTTGTACAAGTTGGAATCATCACTATTTTATCAATTATCGGGTTACTTCAATATTCTCATCACAAATTTATAACATCATTATCATTAATCACACATCACCATTATCATTATCATTATCATGATGTAAACGCATAACAAATTTATAACATCACTATCATCAATCATCATCACATAAACCTATATCATACAATATATTCATCTTTTATTACCACATCAAATAAACTCGTCTAATCAAAATATGCACATAATTTCATTTGACATCCAACATCACAATAATATCAAATATCACACAATTATCGAAAATTAAATCAATCAACACAATATAAACATTTCTATTTCACATTTTAATCTCACAATTCTCATATTTTGACATTAATAATTTATCTCTCAAATGGCAACTGCCGTACATAGCGAGCCCCAGATGAATCGTTGGGAAATAAGGTTTTCCTGTTCATCTCACAATATATTATACTCATGAATTCTAACGATCTCTCACCCCTTACCTTATTTTGACGCTTCCACGCGCAAATACGAGTTCACAAGCAAAAAAATCCCTTATTCCTTGATTTCTTGTCCTTCAATCGATCTGACTCGACAATTTATAGGTAAACGTCAAAAATAAATTATGAGAACGCTCCAAAAAGGTAAATTTCGAAATTGAGTCAAATAAACTTACCCCAAATTGAAAATAATTAGTGGATAATATAGTCATTGTTCACTCGGTCATTTTGGCTTTGGTTTCATTCAAATCTGACTTACAGTGAAGAAGAACGGAGCAAAATAAGGAATTACATAAACGTAGAAGTGGGGTATTTTAAAGAGAAATTGAGATGATTAAAAATCTGTGAAAGTGTGTCTAATTGACTAACAAAATGAGTGAAATAATATACTGAATTTTGAACGAAAATGAAGAATGTTTTCTAGAACAGTTATCGACCATTGGTGCCAATTTTCTTCTTCTTTTTTTCCTCGACTGCGGCTATGCATGTTTCCGTTATTCTCGTCCTTCTTCCTCTTTTCAATTAAAATTTTGTTTTTTTTAATTACTATTGCATACGGGTCTAACCCATAAAACACATTTTACTTTTTTTTTATTTGTTTTTTTTTTATAAAACCAACTATTACCAAAACTATTTTTTTAACATTCTTTTAAACACAATTTAATTATTAAAATATTACTAATATTTCAAAACAAGTATTTTATAAAATAATTAAAGTAATTAATCTTTTAAAATACATTAATAACGAAAACTCTCATATTCAAAATAATCACTATAATAATACTTATTTTTCCAAATACTCAAATTAAAATATTACCATCATTAAAGAATAGTTGAAATTATAAAATAAATAAATATAACATCAGCACTTTATATTAATTACTAAATCATAAAAAATATGTATAAAATCACAATGCCATAACAAGTATATAAAAATAAAAGAAATCAAACACAATATCACTATTATCCCAAGATAATTATTTATAAAATAAATAACTAAAAATAGTTAAAAATAATTGAAATATAGTTACATTCATACTTAACATCAGTCAAACGCGCAGAAAAATATTACATTAATTGGGTACACGTACATACACGTAAAATCGCATAAAATTTTATTTTTTTAAAATATTACACTAAAATACTATTATTTTTAGAAAAATATATAAAATAATAAATTATAATATTTATATCACTCATTTAATCTAATATGTATAAAACTAGCATATCATAAAAAGCACCCATATATAAAAAATTAATCGCAAAATTTATCAACATATATTCTAAAATAATTTTAATATCAGATTAATTATTTAAAATCCTATTTAATTAATAAAATAGTTTATTATATAATTTGAGGTGTTATACAATTCACCCTTTAAGTCTCCTTTTTATCATGCAACTTCTATACAAATTCTCTTACAAATTGCAAACTACAAATACGACTTAGACAGTAACTCAATCAAACTACACTAACAAGGTAAAAAATTTCGCATATGGAAGATTAAATTGCCAAAATAAATACAGAGAGAAACAATGATGCAAGCAAGACAAAGATTTAAAAAATGAAACATTTAAAATACCTTATTTGAGTTTGAAAATACCTTAACTCAAGGATTAGAAGCTCCAAATTTTGAATTTTATGGTCGACCGTTTAAGCTACCAACACAAAATCATTACTTGTTTGTTTCTATGATTATACAAATCAACACTTTAAGAAGAATTACAACACAAGTTCCTTACAAAATCATGTCCAAAAATCAATTGAATAACAAAAATTTAGTAATCTATTTTATCCTCTTCCGACAAGAAAAAACACATTATAAACTTTTTTATGGTACATTATACATAAGCATATATAAAAAAAAAATTATACATTAAATTTTGAAATGATTTCTTATGAGAAATTGATGAGAGACAAAAAAAATTAAAGACATGCCCAGTTAAAACAAAATCAAATAAACAAGATGTAGCAAAATTGTTTTGACTTGAGAGGAAAAAACAAAGAAGTGTTATTACTTACTGTAAAGTTGTGATTCATGAGTATGAGGGTCCAAAGCCTTTTCCACTATAATCGTCACTCATGGCAAGGTTCTTTCATAATGATTGAGATGTTTTTCGCACTAGAATGAGTCGACCGATTATTGGTGGTGGCTATAGTTTTCTGGTGCAGTGAAGAAAAGTATGAAACAGTGGTGGATTTGGTGAGGGAAATAAGAAACGGTGATGGAGAACTGTTAAATGTAATTCAAAGTGGATATTAGGAGTTGTTAAAAAGTCAGTTAAGAATGTAAAAAGTAGTTAAGAAATTTGTAATTCAGTTTTTGCAGTTACAGTTAAAACTGTTTGATATAAATTGTAAACCAAGAACATTATTGGTCAAGATCAATAATCATTCTCCGTTTTCCAGAACATTCTATTTTACTCTCTTCTCCTCAATTTCAATTCTTCTTTCTTATACAATATGTTCTAACAATTGGTATCAGAGCAAGGTTCTAATCTTGGGAAACACGAGTGAAAGTGTGAGGGAATTTCAAATTGGGAAACACAAGTGTGTGAGAAAGAAAGAAACCATGAATAGAGGAGGATTTCCATCGAATTTGCCAGTTCTGGATGGGAAGAATTGGGAGATGTGGTCTGCATCAATTAGGTCATTTCTGGGAGCTCAAGAAGTTTTTTAGATTGTCCAAGAAGGTTATGAACAGTTGGGCGCGAATCCTACAGAAAGACAACAAGCCACTTTCAAATATGCAAGAAAAGGGATCGCAAGGCATTGTTTTACATCCAGCAAAGTGTGGATGCAAACAATTTTAAAAGGATCTCAATGGTATCTACATCAAAAGATGCATGAGATATCTTGGTGAAGTATTACACGGGTAGTGAAAAAGCCAAGAAAGTGAAACTTCAAATGTTGAGAAGGCAATATGAATTGTGCAGATGGAGGAGGATGAAAGTGTGGCTGATTATTTCAATCGAGTGCTGGCAATTGTTAATCAAATGAGAACTAATGGTAAATCAATAACTGAAGTGGTGATTATTGAAAAGATCCTAAGAACATTGACACAAAGATATGATCACATAGTGGTGGCCATAAATGAGTCAAAGGATCTTGGAACATTGAAGGTAGAAGACTTGCTAGGCTCATTAGAGGCTGATGAATTGAAATTAAAAGAGAGAGGTGCAGCTAGTACACAATTGCAGGCTCAAGTCAACAAGAAACATGATTCTAATGAAGGGGCTAGAAATTCAAGAAATCAACACAACAGTGACAATAACAACAAGAAATCAAATGGCAAGAAAAAACTTAACAAGAAGGGGATTCAGTTCTACAATCGTAAAAAATGGGGACATTTTGCTAATGAGTGTAGATCCAAGAAGGTAAACAGAGAGGATAATAAAGCTCATATGGCAGCTGAAGACTCATATTCAAATTCAGATACAGTCTTGTTGATGGCCACCACAGAAGATGACTGTCCAGAGTAGTGGTACCTTGACACAAGTTGTTCAAACCATATGACAGGGAATAAAGGATGGTTTGTGAGTCTTAATGAAAGAGTAAAAAGAGAAATCAGAGTTGTAGACAATAGTTCAATGACTGCAGAAGGTGTATGCAAGGTCTTGATTCGAAGAAAAGATTGCAAGCAATTTTTCATATGTGATGTGTTGTATGTGGCAAATATAAAGAACAATTTGCTAAGCCTTGGACAGCTGCTTGAAAAGGGATATTCAATTAAGGTGGAGCATGGTGAATTGAAGATATTTGATAATTCAAATAGACTCGTCTTAATGGCACCATTGTCCAAGAACAAAACTGTTTGAACCAAGTTAGTTTTACAATTAGAGTTTTGATGTTAACAAAAGTATTTTATGAGAACAATATTTTTGATTTCAAAGAGTATGAAAGAAAACATGGTCAAGATTTGAAGAAGATTTGATCAAGATTTATCTACAACAAATTTACAATCTCAATCTAAACAAAAAAGGAACAGAATCAATTTGAAAAATTTACAAACGCAATCTGAACAAAATACAATTCAGAATTAAACAAGGACCAAATTGAAACCCAAATTTTAACTATAAATAGATACTCAAGGCTGAAGAAGAAAAGCATCAAAAAGCATAAAAGAGTAGTCTTAGAGTTCAAAAAGAGAAATACTTGTTTCAAGTTAGAAATATTTTTTGAGTGTTCTTTTCTTAGAGTGTGAGAGTTATTATTATTATCAGTTTTTCAGAAGCAACTACTAAAGTTCCAATCTCTTGTATCCAACCCAATAGTGGTTTAGTTCCTTCTTCAATATGGGGTTGTTAGGAGAAGACTTGGCTTGTAGGGTCAAGGTGGTGTTGTTCCTCAAAAGTCTAGGGTTGTCAAGCTGTTTGAGAAGACTGGCTTGGAGGGTCAGGTGCTTTGTAATTCAAGGTATTTGAATTAGTGGATTAAAGCCTTCTAAATGAGGGGACTGGATGTAGCCAAGTTAGTAGTGAACCAGGATAAATCTATGTGTCAAGTTAATTATGCTTTCATTGCGTGCTGCCTCTAAATACGATTGCTTCTACTTTAAGTAAGTCACCAAAAACCAAACTAGTTTTTAATTTATTTATAAATTATCAAAAAGTTATCAACTTTGGCAAACACAATTCAACCCCCCTTCTCGTATTTGCACGTTCAAGAATCTTCAAAATTTAAATCCAGATAAGTGAAAACAAGTGTTTGGTTGCTGAAGTTAGAAGTGAAAACTGGTTATGGCACCAAAGGTTTCGTCACCTGAACTTTAGGAGTCTTCAAATGCTGCAGGGCAGTCGCATGGTGTTGGGAATTCCTGAAATATAAATACCAAATGATATATGTGAAGAATGATGTCAGGCCAAACAGCACTAGAACTCATTCAAGTCAGAAGTACCAACCAGATCCTCAAGAATGATGGAGGTAATCTTCTCTGATGTGTGTGGTCCATTTGAAGAAATGTCAATAGAAGTTAACAATTACTTTGTATTATTTATTGATGATTTTACACGGAAAGTATGGATATATCTGATTAAAAGGAAAAATGAAGTGTTGGATGTGTTTAAAAAATTCAAAGTAATGGCAGAAAATCAAAGTGGGAATAGTCTGAAAGTATTCAGAACAGATGGAGGAGGTGAATACAATTCTCATGAGTTTTGTGAAAAAGAAGGAGTGCTGCATGAAGTGACTACACCATAACACAATGGGGCTACTGAAAGAAGAAATAGAACCATATGAAACATGGCTAGAAGCATGATAAAGGGAAAGAAAATGCCTCACAAGTTTTGGGGAGAAGCAATATCTATTGTTGTATACATTTTGAACAGATGTCCAACTAAGAGACTTGGCACTGGGACACCAAAAGAAGCTTGGACTGGAAGAAAGCCAACTGTGAGTCATTTGAGAGTGTTTGGCTCATTGTGCTTCGGACATGTGCCAGTGCAAAATAAGAGAAAACTTGATTACAAGGATGAACAAATGGTGTTGTTGGGTTATGATTCAACTGGGGCTTACAAGTTGTATGATCCAAACAAGAACAAAGTGGTGATAAGCAGGGACATACTAGTGGATAAATCAAGAGGATGGGGATGGAAGTTGAGTGAAGCCAGCTCGAGCATTCCAGCCAACCTAGACAGACTAGCCAGCTCAATCGATCCAGACAATAGGGCAGCGGTAGTGGAACTAGATGAGGGCCAACTAGTAGGGACAGCAAGTCAGCGAGCTCTAAAACCTATGAGAAGAACTAAAAAAGCAAGGCAGCCTTCAGTCAGATTGAATCCATGTGAAGTAACCTCTGACTCAGCCATCAGTGCAGATGGAGAATTAATTGATTTTGCTTTGCTGGCTGAATCAGAACCAGTAAGTGATGAAGAAGCCTTAAGTGATCCTAGATGGAGATCAGCAATGGATGAGGAGCTTAAATCCATAAAGAAGAACAAGACCTAGGAGTTGATGACATTACTAGAGAACAAGAGACCAATTGATGTCAAATGGGTCTATAAACTGAAGTTGAAGCCTAATAGACAGATTGCCAGGTATAAGGCCAGACTTGTAGCAAAGGGATTCCTATAGAGACATGGATTGGACTATGATGAAGTATTTGCCCCAATAACTAGAATTGAAACAGTGAGGCTGGTAATATCAATGGCTAGTTACAAAGGTTGGACCATGCATCAGTTAGATGTAAAATCAACATTTCTCAATGGATCACTAGAAGAAGAAGTGTATGTGAAGCAGCCACCAGGATATGTGAAAACAGGCAAAGAAGATCATGTGTACTAACTGAAGAAAGCTTTATATGGCCTGAAGCAACCTCCTAAGGCCTGGAACAAGAGAATTGACAGATTCCTCATAGAGCAGTACTTTGAAAAGTGTGTGAATAAGCATGGAGTTTATGTCAAGAAGGGAGTAGCAGTACTTGCACTATTGATATACCTTTATGTTGATGATTTACTAATTACTGGCAGTGATGAAGTAGAAATCAAGAAGTTAAAAATCAAAATGGAAAAGGAGTTTGAGATGCAAGTGAGTTTGAAACCAGAAAAAAAATGGGATTTTTGTGCATCAAAGGAAGTATGCAAGTGATGTATTAAAGAGGTTCAATATTCAAGAATGCAATGGAACAAGTACTCCATCAGAAGAAGGGCTCGTACTGTCCAATAAGGGCAGTGATGAGCGGAATAATCCTACAACCTTCAAACAAATTGTAAGATCGTTGAGGTATTTGTGCAACACAAGGCCAGATGTTGCATATATTGTTGGGCTGATTAGTAGATACATGGAGAAGCCTAGAACATCACACTACATGGCAGCAAAAAGAATTTTGAGATACATCAAGGAGACCATTGAGCTTGGCCTACTGTATCCCATAAATCTGAATGAAGATAAAGTTGAACTTGTTGGCTTTACTGATGCTGATTGGTGTGGAGATAAGGATGATAGAAAGAGTACTACGGGCTATGTGTTTGCATTCAATAACTCACCAATCTCATGGTGTTCAAGGAAGCAAAGCATAGTAGCATTATCCACTTGTGAAGCTGAATATGTGGCTGCATCAATGGAAGCATGCCAAGCTATATGGCCGGCAAAATTGATGGCAGAACTGGGACTCAGAAGTAACGATGCAGTGAAAATGAAGATTGACAATAAATCAGCAATAGATCTAGCAAAGCATCAAAGTGTTCATGGAAGGAGCAAGCACATAGAAACAAGGTTTCATTTCCTAATAGATCAAGTAATGAAGTGCAAGATAAAGCTGGAACACTGCAATACTAATGATCAAAAGCCTGACATTCTAACCAAAAGCTTAAAGAGAGTGAAATTCCAAGAGATGAGAAATAAGCTTGGATTGACATCAATTGAACAACTTTGAATTAGAGGGCATGTTAAATGTAATTCAAAGTGGATACTATGAGTTGTTAAAAAGTCAGCTAGGAATGTAAAAAGTAGTTAAGAAAGATGTAATTCAGTTTTGGCAGTTACAATTAAAATAGTTTGATATAAATTGTAAACCAAGAACATTCTTGGTCAAGATTAATAATCATTCTCCGTTTTTTAGAACATTTTATTTTACTCTCTTCTTCTCAATTTCAATTCCTCTTTGTTATATAATATGTTCCAACAAGAACCTTGTGATTGGAAACGTGATGGAAAGGGGAAGCGCTTGGATATGGTTCTTTTACAAACTTGAGGTTTTAGGGTTTATGGTGGTAGGTTGAGAAAAAAAAAACTTGTTTCTTGAGAAAAAGGGAGAGGGAAATTTGCTTCTTAGAGAGAGAATATATTTTAGTGAAATAAAATGGACAGAATTAGAAAATGTGAGAAAACAAGTTTTTAGGAGAAAAAAATGAGGGAAATGAAATGTCAGTCTCTAAAATTCATAAAATATAAAAAATTTGGCCACTCGATTTTAATAAAAATTTTAATAAAAAATATCAGTCTCTAAAATTCATCAGCGACCGATACAGTGATGCAAAATAATTTTGTTAACAATTTTGTATTTTAGTCTTTAATTCAGTCGCTAAAGTGACCGAAAATATTTAGTCTCCAAATTGGTCACTAAAAGTGAAATTTCTAGTATTGTCTCCTAATCTCTCACACTAAGAATGTTCCAGATGAGGAACAACTGGTTGAAGAAATAGAAGTTCTTGCATCAGAATCACCATTGTGTTTCCCCTAAGAATGATCTTCTCATATCTCAAAACAAATCCTCTCCAATATGTTTTATGATTAGAATTTATTTCTAATATGTTTTATGTTATGTCTTGATTCCTAAAATGCTTTTTGATGTATTTTTTATTGATTTAAAGATTCTTCAATTACTTTTAAATATGATCATTAAGGAAAGTATGTTTAGTTGGTTCAAACACACATGTACCTTTAATCTAAAAAAAAATCATAAAGGCATAAATTAATGGGGAGTGTTCCAATTTAAAGGGAGTCCACATTTACTGTTTTAAAATTAATCAAAATATACAATTCTAAATCATTAAGTTTGTCATCAAGAAAATATGGGAGATTGTTGACACAAAATCTCTAAGGAAGTTTTAATAATAACAAACATTAATGATTGAGAGATTTTGATACATCTTGTTATCTAATGTGTAGTTTTTAGTGATTCCATTAAGATAGAAAACTCATACAAGATCAAGTAAAAAAGAACCAAAACATAAATCAAGAAACAACCTTATGACTGACTTCAAAAAGTTATGGATAGAAGTTCATAATGTTATGTCCTAAACATAAGTCAGTACGTTCAAACTTAAGGAACAAATCAAAAGAACAAGGTAATGTTCTTATACTGAATCAGTCAAAGGAGTCATGCTTAAATGCACCATTAATAAGATGAAGAATCTAAATGTTTTTCACAACCTCATTTAAGACAAAAGAAGAATGTTAAAATTTGATAAGCTATAATCATGTGATATGATAAATAACTTATCAAAGGAACAAATGAGAACTAAAGTCCATGAAGATCCCAATAATTCATCATGAATAAATTCAAACATCTTTATGAACATAAAAAAAGTGGTAAGATTAGAAGGTTCCAATGAAAAGTGAAAATATACAAAAGTGTTTGAAAAGTTGGTAACATCACTATAGTTGCACCGTTCACTAATGAGAAAACTGTTAGTTTGGAAAAACGTGCATTGGCACATGTTTTCTCTCTCCTACACTACAAGAACATATAAAATTCAAAAAATATTATGAATTCAATTTAAAGTTTAGAATGTTTGTAAATCTTCAAGAACTTCAACATTAAAGGTTACCATGTGTTGAAACTCATACCCAACAGACACATGAAGGCCTATACGCCTTACTAAAGCTCACTTACAGTATGTATATATATATAGAAGAACTCATAACTTGAAGATTTAAGAACTTACATCAAGATACAACTCACTTATCACAAATGTGCAAAAGCTTGATTAAAATTTCATCAACACTCAAGTTAAATTCAGATAATTAAATCTAGAGTTCAAGAATGTTGTAACTACTTCATGTACTGTCAAGTTCAGAAAACTTGACAACAACAAATCATTTCTCATAGTAAACTTTGTTAAGTTTTTTTGCAGTATGTAAAAGAGGAAGGAAAATCGCTAGTAAAAACAAATAACTGCAAAGGATAAAATAAATCTTTCCTCCACGGATCCTTACAAAGGATCATGAATCAGGGACATGATCACGAACGTTGCTCTATCGGCAGTGTCTCTACATAGTCCACACAAACATAACTAGAACTAGGGCAACCTTAATTTTTGTTCTAGATGATAAAGGGGGTTGACGAAGAGAACTACTAGGGTTTTCTTTTCTGATTGCTTAAAAAAATTATGTATAAGGGTTCTATTTATAAACCTATATACTAACCTAGTGCTTCATAGCTTATGTTGTTCTACGTTTCAATTAATAAGTATTATTTATTTACACTTTTAACCCCTCATTAATTGGATCTTGTGTGTGTGACCTTGTAGGTACTCTTTAAGACGAGTAGTAAAAGTAATTCTTATTTCAATATTTTTAGCTATGTTTTGTATTAAAAACGTGATACTGAATCTGTCAGTTCCCTTTTATAGATGAACAAAATTACCAAAATAATATTTTCATGAGTGAAATAGTGTTATTTGGTCTATGTAAAAATAGTCAAAATTTAAGACTTAAAAATTTTCTGCTTTTGAATCCGATGGCAATTTTATCGTTTTTAAGTTTAAAAATATCTATGATTTCAACGAAACTTTTTATTTAAATTATTGGATGCTTTGAGACTTAATTTATGTTTGAGTAATATTTTTTTGAGCGGAGAATATTCAATTTTTATTATTTTAATAATCGAGTCTATTTCATAAAAAAATAAAAAATAATCGTTGACAAATATTTTACGAGTCTTAACTTACGATTAGATTTATTTGTGAGTTGTGTTGCGAAGAGAGTATATATTTCTACTAAAGTAGATTTGGAAGCGAGTGATGAGATGTGATTATGATTAAGTTTCATAAAGGATAATTGTGAGCTTTTAGGATTAAATTTATGTGATTAATTTTTGTGGTTAGAAATTTTTGAAGATTAATTTGGAATTGAGATAGTAGATTAATTAAGGGGAGGAGAAAAACATTTCCCCTACCTATAATAGTAATTCATGGCTACCCCTATCATCATCTTACTATCACTGTCTTTTCTTTTTTCAAACACATCTTTTTTAAGACAAAATCTAGATTAATTGTTTTGATGTAAACAAACAGATTAATTGAAGACTCTAATTATGATTCTACATAATGTGTTATTTAACATGTGTTTTTGAGTGTGTTAATCTAAGATAGGTACTAAGCAAAAGCAAGCAAAGTCAGTTTAAGGAAAAAGCAAAAAATGAACTACCGGAAACCAAGAACATTCTTGACATATTTCTGGAAAACCAATATTGTTCTTCACGTTTTTCATTTCATCAAAGAAATTCATATAAGCTTTTAATACAAGGAAAGATCTTGCAAATTTCGAATAAATTTCCAATACATCTACAAGGAATGTACAGCTCCCATATCAGCAAAAGAAATACTCCAAAAGATCAAAGGGACATGACTCAAGGAAAAATGATAGAATCGTTCAAGATCAATCATTCTCCATGTTCAAGAACATTCTCTAGCTATTGTGATATAAACCAAGAACGTTCTTTAAATTGTAACTTCAACATGACTTTGAGACATATATCCTCGTGATAAAGAGACCCTCAAACATTGTCCAAATCAAATGACAAAGAATGCATCAGATGAGAAAGTGTTGCAGTCAAAAAGAAGAAAGCTTCAGTCTAAAGTCTTGTTTAGAAATATGAATTTTTACAATCTGACCTTTGACCAAGGGAACCTCTCCAACGGTCATATTAGTTGTCATGGACCTCCTCAAAGCCTATAAAAGGAACTCTAGAGCTTATAGAAAAACAAGACATTCAAGTGCTAAGAAAATCATCAATCACTTACATTCATACTTGAAAGTCTCATAAAAAGAAATCAGTATCATTCATTCACGAATCTATTGTTTTATGGTTAAAAGGTGAAGTGTAAAATCCTCTCAAGATATAGGTGACCTGATTGAACTCCTTTCTGGGTGGAAAGGATTGTAGTTTGTAACAGATCAAAGTTGATCTGATCTAGGTGGTGTAAAACTAATAAGATTCTTCGTTCGAACAATTAGTGGAAAATCTCACGATTGTGAGGACTGAACGTAGCCCGGGTTGGATGAACCAGGATATATTATTGTGTGATATCTCTTCCCTATCTCTATTTACTTTCAGTCTTTTGATTATTAAAGTTAAATAGACAAGTTGATTTTCATTTTTAACTAACCAAGAACGTTCTTCGTTTTCTGTTTCCATAACCAAGAACGTTCTCCGTTTTCTGTTTTCACAACCAATATCACTCTTGAGTTATTTTCTTAAGTTTTAATAGGGAATTTTTAAATAGGAAAATTTACAATTCAAACCTCCCTTCCTTGTAAATTGACATTGCTACTTCAATCTTCTTCTCTCATTTCTCTCCAAACTCAAACATTCTTCTTCATTTTCGAGCAACTTAGAAGCCTCCAATCACAAAATCTCCAACTACAAAGTTGCTCCACTACTTGAGAGGGTTACAAAGAGCTAAGGATCACTAGTTGGGGTAGCCATGTCTCTCTTCTTTTCTCTCAAACTCGTAAGCATGTATATATATGGGGAAACATTTTGCTTCAATCTTGCTTGTTTATCACTACTATGGTTGTTATTAGTGTTTAGGAAGTTAAAACAAACATTTTCAACTCTTTTCTTTCAAAAATAAAAAACTCTAAGTAAGGGAGTAAAATGAAAGTGTTTTTTTTTTTTTTTGCTTTGGTGCTTTGTTAATATTTAGATTAGAGGTTTAGAAGTGTTAGTAACTTGAATAACAAAAAATGAAATCAAATCCCCAAAAAAATTTACTAAGACCGAATGTGATGTGTAATGTGAAATATTGATTATTTTTTTTTTTTTTTTTGCTTTGGTGCTTTGTTAATATTTAGATTAGAGGTTTAGAGGTGTTAGTAACTTGAATAACAAAAAATGAAATCAAATCCCCAAAAAAATTTACTAAGACCGAATGTGATGTGTAATGTGAAATATTGATTAGTTTATGTGTTTGAGTTACGTAATGAATTGTTTTAAATAAATGAGTTTAACCTGACGATAGAAACTCTCATTAAAAAGTTTGAATTGATAATGTAAGAAAAAATTTGTGAGTATGATTGAAAGAATTATTTTGGACTATGAATGTGAATTGATAATGCTGAATTTTTAATGGTAATATAAATTAAATAGGGAGTCATCCAAAGTTTTAAATCATATGAGTTGTTATCTCTAATTATATAAGAGGGTCCAAATTTTGTTTAAATGGTGGTTTTAACTTGTTTTTGTGATCAATGTATTAAAAGGTTCAATCCTTGGGGTTTTGGTGAAAATAAGGTTTCCATATTTATAGTCATAACTAAAAAGATTTAGTTTTTAATATTAAATTTTCAACTTTTATGAAGAATTTTTAACTTTGAGAAACAAATTTTATAACTTTGAGATTAGTTTCATATTTAAAACTTAAAGGTTCAAGCTTTGTATATCAAAAAGGTTTGAAAGAGATATATTCACTTTACAAACAAAGTTTTAATCTTATGTTTTGGAGTTAAAAGTTTTGATTTTTATATTAAATATGTCAACTTTATGCTAGAAATTGAGGTTGACGAAGTATTTAGGTGTTTTAAACAACAATGATTGATTATTATTTTGGATTTTGGTACGTGGTTTTATTAGGATGATGTTTTTGTTGGACATTTTAAAGAAAATTCTGAACTTCGGAAATATTGTGTTTAGTTTATATACAAAAACATATTTTATAAAGATTAAGGTTTTAAAAAGGTCAAATTGGAAGTTTCATAAAAATACGAAAAAAACCTTCGAAGAATCATGATTTTGAGTAGTTGGAACTCTTAGTATTTGAGTTTCTATATAAAATTTCTACTAGTTTTTCCAATATTAAAAGTGTTGAAATTTGTGAAGTTGATTGATGATTTAATCGAAATTTTATATCGTCTAAGTTTGTTTTCTTCGATTGATTTTGTTAAGATTTTCTTGATTAAGAAAAATAATCTCATAGGGATTAGGAGAATGGGTCGAGTTAGTAAGGTAGTTAAAGTCTTAAGGACTTATTTTGACTAATTAAGCTTGATTAAATTGAATGTTTTAGTTCGAACAAGTTTTGGTTGTGCTTTAGCTAAGTTGTTGTGGTGATACTAATTGAGAGGTAAGGACTCCTTCCAAATTTTTATTTGGCATATAAGGACATATTTGTGCGATTGATGTTTGAATATTTGATAAAGGTTGTCGAATGGATTATATATTCATAACCGATAACATATATATTTACTATATGTTATGAAATTATTAATAATAAATTGTCATGAGTATACTTTGTGAAAATATGTTAAGAAATTATTAGTGTTTAATGAGTATTAAAAGTAGAGTCTTTTATTAACTGCATATACATAATAATTGTTATGAAATAGTTAATTAATACTCATGCATTTTATAGTTAGTGGTGATCGTGATGGGCCACGAGTTGGTATCACGTGATTGGATGGTTCTCCTTATCCTTATGAGGATTATTAAGTCATGGTGGGCCGTGATATATTGCACTATGCTTGTCTATGATAGATTGCACCATAGTGAATTGTGCTGGCCTGCGATAGACTGCACCTTGGTAAATAGTACCGGTTTGTGAGTGATTGTACATTTATGATTTACACCCCTTGATGAGGGTTTGAAATTCTACAATCATGTGCACTAGTATATAATCATTGCATTAGGATGTTTTTTCACACGAGTCATTATTATATGAAGATATATGCATGTTTTATTTATCTCTTGATACCATGTCATATTTTCTAAATGCCATATGTTAATTTCGATTGATGACCCTTTACATTTTATGGATCAAGTTAAATGCCTTAGATTATTAAAGTTTGTTTATGCAGAGCTCAGGATGACGGTAAAGATGTAGAAGTGTTGTGGTTTCAATTGTCAATCCATTGTGGACAACTTGATGTAGCTAGTGGGTCAATCCATTGTGGACAACTGTATGATCAGCTTAGTGGTAGTCGGGTTATCAATGTTAGTAACCATTGTAGTTTGTATCATTATTTACCTTAATGTAATTTACATTCTAAATACAAAGGTTTGATTTTGGAAGTTTTTCCTTACCTTGGAAACGCATCGTTAATTAATTCTCTTTGAAAGATTTTTGAGTAATGTATGAATTTAAAAAGAAAAAAAAATTACAGGTATTTTAAGAGAAAAACATTTTATCGGAATTGATTTGAGAAAATCTTTCGAATTGAAAAATACATTCTCACTATTAAAAATCGGAGTGTTACATTCCCATAATGCTAGTAATAATATTCAATCATCTATTTAATATTATAAATAGCGAGTGGTATCTAGCAACACGTCACTACTACCCATGTTACGAGAACATCACGTGATTTAACATAACCTTTTCGTGATAATGATGTTGTGTATAATATTCCTATTACCCTCATATATAAATCAAACTCAAGATATTAAATGTGTCACCCTTGTATAATTGGATTTGGATGTCTCATTCTTTGATACTCAACTATACTTTACAACAGTCAACATCCCATATTGACTTATCTCAATATGGTCATGCATTTAACAATTATACTCTATCAAGGAGCCAATAAATATTACTCCTATTATGTGGGAGGGGCAAATCTTATCTAGGTCACTCGTGTCTTTCATCATGACTTATTGAATGTCCAATTAACTGACTTATAATCGTTTTGTTATAGATAACGTATGACGGCAATGAAACAATCAACTTCACCCTATAAGTTCCCGTAGCAACTTTTGCTTCATTGCCAACTCGTACATCAACTTCACCATTTGCTAATGCTCTACTTCTTTGATTTCCTACACATTAGTACAAATGTGAGAACCACATCCAATATCTATTAATCATTATTTAGTCGACAAATTAATTTCTATAAAAAAAATACTTTTGGTGGAAGCTTTACTTTCCTTTTTCTTTTCTTCCAGGTACTTTGGGTAGTTCCTCTACCAATGTCCAGTCTTACCGTAGTGGAAGCAATTGCCCACCTTAGCCACACCGCCCTTAGGCTTTAAAGCATAACTGTCAGGTTTGGGTTTGGAAACTTCCTTGTCTTTCCCATTGCCCTATACTTGTTCATGGGCTTCTTGGCTTGCTTCTTGAATTTTCCTTTATTGATCGTCAAAATGGTTTTTCCTTTTCCTTTGCTAATGTTTTTTTCAGTAGTTCTCAACATGCTTGATAGCTTTGGCAGAGTATTTTCCATGTTATTCATAATGAAATTCATGACAATTTGATTGAAGCTCTCCCACAATGATTGCAATATCAGATCAATCGCAAGCTTTCGCTCAAGGTTCAATCATCTTGAGCACGTGAGGACTTATATGACTTCCCTCTGTTAGTTTGGTTTGGAAAAGGGCTTTGGAAACTTCAAACTGTTCATGCCTAGCTTGTTCTTGATAGAGAATCTTTAGGTGTTGGATCACATTGAAGGCTTCCATGTTCTCATGTTGCTTTTGAAGCTTAGAGTTCATGGTAGCTTGCTTGATGTAGCTAACATACCCAATCATCTTGATGCATCATATAAGCATCTTTTTCAGCCTTACATAAGCTGATGGTTCTGGGGCAATAGCCCTTTCAAAAACATACAACTTTTTCTCATGCTTGAGGACAATCCTCAAGTTTTGGTGCCATTCCAAAAAGTTTGTTCCAGGCAACTTAACCTTCTCAAGGATTGATTGCAAACTGTTGTCAGATGTATTGTTTGCAATGGTAATCTACATTATATACAAAAAGATGTATCACGCAATAAAATATTTAAAATGGTCTTAATTAATTACGCCTCCCATTATTTTTTTCAAACCAAATGACCTTCAACATTTCACAACTTTAGCTGATCACCTAAAATTTAGTTATTTAGGTAGGAATCCCTTTTGAAATCAATAACATAATTGATCATCGCAGGATCAATAATTTTATCTCACTTTATTACTTGTTTTTAGACTGTATACTTCAACAACTAATTTACACAACATTTAGCCAGTATAACATGTGAAATTCAACTGTTAATGTATCGTCCCACTGACCTACCTCCACTTAACTATGACCAAACCTGTTACTATTGTGACCATGTAAGAGACAACCTAATGTTAGGCAATATACATATATACAATTATCATATATACAAACCAAAACTCTTTATCCTACTTATTTTCATTCCATTCTTTCCAAACTTCACACAATTGCCATCTATGGTCCGGCTTGAGGGGAGCTGTTAGACTTACCATTCTGTTGGGCTTGTTATGTGTTGAACATTTTGTTTTTACGTTTACTGTAGGGGTTGTTTAGTTGGTAAATATTGCTGGTTAATTAGCTTTTGTTGTTAACCTTAGTCTTGTATAAATACCTTGTATTTCATCTTTTTATCTTTAATGAGTAATATTCAATTCATTCATAATACCATAAAATTTTATATTTGTCAATATATGATAATTATTGATTTTACGATAATTATTGGTTAATATTACACATGTAAACAAGATTTTTCACCAATACACTACAAAATCTAACTTAATATTTTAATGATGGAACTAAATTCTTCGAGACAATTTGGTACAACTTACAATGTACACAAAGTTAATCCAAGTAATTGAATTTGTAGGGATACTTTATATACTAAATCATCTTCTGGATTGCAATCTCTTTGGCAGAAGTTGCTAATCTGCAAAATACTTTGAGATTATGCCCTAATTTTTCCTGAGAAAACAAACATAGTGTAAGATTATGAATAATACATTCCTTTTAAATGAGATTTCAGGAATATGAAAATACATTCCTAAATTCCACAAGCATAGAACGTGCCTTCTGATGATATAGGTCGTTGATACAAAACACATAACCGTAAACTCATTTTTTCATGAATCTGATCAAATAATATCAGTATTATGGCATTTTTATAGGTAAAAAAGAATGGAGTCTAGCATTAAGATATAGCTTAATAAAGGTGGGAAAAGGAGCATCATCCGATATCCAATGTAAATTATTGAGGCATACCACATAATGCTAATTATTTTCATTTAAGGAAAACATTACTATTTTACATACATAGAAATCTTGCAGACAAATGTTATCAAAAAATAAATCTTGCAGATAAATCCATATTAATGACCACCATTTCAAGGAAAAATATATAACTACTAGAATGTTAAAAATCCTTGCTCAATATTTACTACAAGATCCATACCTCACTCAGCAACTCGAGTCGTTCAAGGGTTGGAACTAACTGTCCACATAACAAAGCAAAGTCTGGTTGTGGATCATACTTTGCACCATATGTAATTGTTTTAGCGGTCATGGTAGATTCAAATGCATCAGAGCTACCAGAAGATACATAAATTAGCCGAAAAATGATGCAAAAAAGGGATACTTTCTATGACAACATCTAATTTTTTACATTACAATTAAGGGCTAAGTACCTATATTTTGTTCATTTAGATTGGCCATAAAATAACATAGATTCAATGAAATTTAATGCCTTACCTATCCTGAAGGTGGATGAGGATGATATTTAGCACATGTTCTGAGAGTGGGAGCAATAAAACAATTAACTGATCCCTACAAGCAACAACTCGACACATCTCTAACATTGCAATGTATCTCCTGTAAAACATGTTTTAAAAATCAGTGTGAATGATATGGAAAGAGAACATATGAGGAATTCACGGAACACCGTAACACAGGTTATAACAGATAAACAAAACAGATGGTCAATGTGCTCTAAAATTGAAGCCTTTGAACAAATGAAATGAACATTAAGTTATAATCAGCTATGATCTTTGAGATACTACTAGAAGCGAATCATAACATCCAAATTTCTTGAATCATGTCAGTAAGAATCAAATTTCTAACCACCTGGGCATCAATACTAGTATGTCGAGATCAATTATCCCACCTCAAATTGTTTTATATCTAACAATTTAGATGTAACAGCCAGATAAACCAATCAACGCCCCACAATAATCATGCAGAGAATTTTACTGTAAATAAAAACTCAATTATTATGAAACAAAGATAGCTATATATAGATTAACATTTACACAAAAAGAACTTATTATTCTCAAAAGGTCCAAGACCTTGAGAACTCTAGTGCAGATTAAAAAGTAATCTCAACAAAGCAATGTAAAAAGTTGAGTTGTGTTCGGAAAAAGAACCTCACAATAATTTTATTGCTTGGAATCATGATCACCAATACACTAAATTAACTCTTATATTAATGTGTGATAGTTACTGTATATGTTTATTTTTGGTTACTAGAAAAGAAAAGTTTTATGATCAACCTTCTTTGTATGTTATCAGAAGATGAAATAGATTCTTGCTGGACACACATACTGATGATCTCATCCACCTCCTGCCTAGACAGTTCATTTATGTCTCGAATCTGCAAAAACGCATGTGGGATGTCAATATCAAATAATTTACGATGTAAACCAAAGCACCATGAAGATACAGAGACAAGTTTGTTTTTTATTTTCACCTTGTTCAGTAATAAGGATTTTTCATCAGCTGCCCTTTCAAGTGCATTTGTAACAGAAGTGAGAAGAGAATTAAGCAAGCTCAATGTAGGTTGTTGAAGTTCAATGGAAGTGGGGTAATTGGAGGAGGAGTCTGAGGACTGAGACAAGAAAAAAATTTGTTTAAAAAACGAAAAAGAAAAAAATATGGATAGACAAGAAGTAGATGAAAAAGAGGTCAAAATCATTAATAAACCATCTTTATAAGCACAATATACCTGTAATCTCAAGGATTTCTTTGTGACTAGAAAATATAAGTAAGAGCTCAGGCTGAAACACAACTTAAATATTTGTAGTTCTGAACTCCTCTGATTCTGAACACCAGAAGATTTGGATTGTTATTGTGCATACATAATGCTAGAAATTTCATTTTGATGAATTTGAATTTAGAAAACTGCAAACTCACCTCGGGTAACACTCTTGATCGAGTAAAACCTAGAAGCTTTGAGTTTGAGTCACGAGAGAAAAGAGCACGCATCAAACCAAAAAGCCCTTGAACAAAACCATACTCGTCACTCTCTTCATATGGCCAAACCTATAACAAATAAAAATCAAAATGTAAGGCAATAAACAAAGACCTAAGTTTACTTAGTAGTAAAGATCAGACAAAAAGTCGTGAACAAAACCAAACTCATAATTCTTATCACATGCCTAAGTCATAGAAATTAAAACATCAACAATAGATGTCTCATAATTAAGATCATGGTAATCCAACACCGTGGTGCTAAGATTGAAAAGTCATGTCGAACCTGACGTATAAAATGTAAATTCTCAAAGCATTTTTTTGTAGGAAATCTCAAAATGTAAATTCAACATAAGCTTAGGTCTTATGAACTTACTATGTCTATGAGACTAATCTCTTCTCAGGTGCTTAGGTCGCAGCTAAAGGATCTTTGTTTGTTAGACTATAGAATAATAAATAATAGAGTACATAAGAGTTGTTATAGTTAGTTAGTTAATAAGGTAGTTAGAACTATTATGTGTAAATCAGGAGTTCTGTATTTAGAATATTGTAAAGTTGTTAATAAAGAAGAAACTCTATTGAGAAGGGCAAACCCTTGCAGGAGAGATTTCTCTCCTATTATTTCCTATTTCTTAATAAAAAGTGCTATTTCTTTGAAATCCAATTCTTGCATGCCTAACATCTGCCCTGCCATATGGGGCAGTGATATGATAGGAACTTGGATGCTCGGTGGATTATTTAAGCGGTTTTATAATTCTCCCATAGTAGCTGGCATTTAAGGGAGGGATCCCCAAGAGCTTGAATACTAATCAAAGGTATTTGAAAAACAGAGAAATGACGAACTAAACAATACCTTGCTTAGAATACCAACAATGAGATTGATCTGCTCCATTCTTAACTCATCTGCTTCAGCAATTTCTAAACGGAGAACTTGATCAAATAGTGATTGATGCCCTTTGACAAAATCAATCACTTCACGAACAATTTTGTTTTTCACCTGTTTTTTGTTAATAAAACAGAAACACGTCACAATATTAATCAATGCAACAGCATTCTCACAATAGCATGAGGTCAATTCATGATTGAAACAAACTGTTGGACACCAAAAACCCAAACGAAGTAGACTACAAACCAAGAAACAGGTAATTATTAGCTTGAAGTAATTATATTGAGCAATATGGTCCTTCACTTATAATTTTAATGGCCACTAGGAAACATGTGAATAGGGATGGCAACATAACCCGCATCGCGGGTACCCACCCGAAACCGTCTTAATTTGGGCGGGGAACACCTGTTTTGATTGGGTGCGGGTGCGGATTTTTCCCGCAATTAAAATTCGGGTGTATGGGTGGGTGCGGGTGTGTTGATATCCACCCCGCACCCGAACCCGCCCTGCTAGTAATATTATTGTAATTTTTAAATTTTATATACATGCACGTATTAAATATACTTAATCTTTTTTTATATATTAAAAATTAAAATCTCATCTCCATAAAAAATATTTTTTTTAGTTTTATTATTGTCTAATAATAATTATTTTGTTATACTAATTATAATAGATATGATTTTTAAATTTATAATTTTATATATATGAATGGGTGTGGGTGTGGGCGGGAAAACCCGAAACCCGTTGCGGACAGGGATGGGAGTGTAAATTTCACACCCGCTAAAAACGGGGGCGGGTGCGGATTATCCCCGATTGTTCAGGTGCGGGGGTGGGGAAGACAAAATCCGCCCCGTTGCCATGTCTACATGTGAATGCCGTATAGCCACACTAACGTGCTCGACAGAGTTTACAATTACACTAAAACACACCTTGTGAATAGAATTACATCACAATTGAAAAACTCATGAAACCAATACGGTGTCTGCTCTAAATGATTCTAGCAGGGGAGGAAGAAAATTTCATTGAAGAAACTGTAATTAAAAAATTGTAAAAGGTACACAAGCCAACCTCCATATAATCTGATGTATCAACCAAGGAAGTTAACGAAAACACTAATCTTAAGACTGGAGTTATAATCATCTGTTGTCGATCAACATCCACGGCCATATCTCTTCTAAGTCTTGTCTCAACCCACCTTAATCCACCCTGTAAATCCTTTAGCTTCAGTAAAGGCTAGGTGAAATGAAAATCAAATGTGACAGTATCAAGGAAAATACTGAGTCACCTGCGAATTGGTTGCCCTGCTCGATGAAAGATGCTCCAATGTGCCCATGGTAAATAGTACCTGTGCTCCAGATTTCCCATACTTATGACTGATTCTTAGTAATACAGCAAGTTCAGCTTCAAAAGTGCATGCCCTCTGCAAAGAGTCTAGTGAAAGACCACCATCCTTCAACCAAACAAATAAATTAACTCAGCGTCATCATATACATGAGAACCCTCATTTTCAATGCATCAATAGTGAAAATATCTTACATAAATCTAGGCAGGAAATAATTCTGAGGGGTAGCAATAGCAAATATTATCTATCTTGAAGTCTCTTGCAGTCAGATTATTTAAAGGCAAACCTAGTGTATTAGGATTTTTTCTTTGATTAAGAAATAACTCCCAGAACAGAACAGTGTTTAGTAATTAACGAATGATGTTGAAATATTGTCATTATTAAAACTATTCATCTTCTTTCAGTTTTCTTATTTTCTTTATATCACTCTTAAATTTGAAGAGCTGAGTAATTGTACTTTCTCCTATAAAAGGAGCCCGTATTTTTCAAAATAATACACAACAATTATCAATAATATTTCACTATATGGTATCATGAGCCCTAGGTTTCTTTATCTAGGCAAAAGGGATGAACCACCCATCTCGGCGACATGCCCTAACCGGCTCTTCTGTGAGTAACCCTACCGGCAATGGAAACCCAACCTACGGCACAACAGATGGAAGCCTTGGTTGCGGCGGCAACCCTGGTGATGGAACCGGACCAGGCGGCAGCAGCACCGGTGATGGCAGGGGTCGCGGTGGCAGTCCAGGAGGGGGTACTGGCCGCTGTGATAGCTTTGGTGATGGAACCAGACTAGGCGGCGACTCGAGCAACAGCGGCGGCAGCCATGGGCGCAGTCACAGTTCTGGTGGTACCGGTCAGTGGAACGATGGTTCCTTTCAAACTGGAGGCAGCTTTGGAGAGTTTTACAACAACGGCTATTACGGCAGCTATGGCATCAGATACAGAGGTGCTGGCAGTTTTGGTATGGGAGGAAACAAACAAAGTAATTCCTTACAAGTCAACATGCAGAAACTGAATGAGAAAAATTACACAGATTGGGCCCAAACAGTGCGACTCATTTTGGACGGCAAAGGAAAATATGGCTTCGTGAATGGTGCGATTCCGGAACCTGCAGAAACAGATCCAACTTACAAGTTCTGGAAATCTGAAAACTCATTAATCATTGCTTGGCTAAGTAGTTCGATGGAGACAGGAATTGGGAGACCATTCATGTTTACACCTACAGCAAAACAAATATTAAGATGTGAAGGATACTTACTCTGATATTCAGAACTCATCTCAAATTTATGGTTTGAAATCAAAATTGTGGAGCATGAAGCAATGTGAAAGGATGGTAACAATCTACTACAATAAGTTGATGACCCTATCGCAAGAATTGGATTTGTGCTATGAAGATAACTAGAAGTGTATAGAAGATAGTGTTTAGTTCATCAAGAGGCAAGAAAATGATTGTGTTTTTATTTTTCTTGCAGGTCTAAACAAAGAACTTGATGAAGTAAGAGGCAGAATCCTTGGAAAAAACCCTTTACCATCTCTTCTTCGAGAAATTTTTTCAGGCAAGACCAGAAGTGATGGGAAAGTCAATTACAGATGGGTCAACACTAATCATCAAAAATTTCAACGAGGAAAGCAAGAAAGATAATAAGAAATCAGCGAAGTCATAGTGTGACCTAGGGGTGTACAAAAGATGGGTTTGCTGTGTCCCTTACCCGGTCCCAATATTTGGTCGGGCCAATTTTTAGGCCCTAACCCGTCCATTAACCCGACCAAACCCGACTAGTTGCGGATTCCATAAAGACAGAACGAAATAAGACGAGACCGGGTTTCAGAAGTCAGAAGAAAAGAAGCAAGACAAGAAGTGGTGGGAAAGTCAATGGGTCAGCACTAATCACCAGAAATTTCAACGAGGAAGGCAAGAAAGATAATAAGAAATTAGATAAGTCATAGTGTGACCTAAGGGTGTACAAAAGACGGGTTAAGTCGGGTTTGCTATGTCCCTTATCCGGTCCCAATATTTGATCGGGCCAATTTTTAGGCCCTAACTCGTCCATTAACCCAACCAAATCCGATTAGTTGCGGGTTCAATAAAGAAGGAACGAAATAAGACGAGACCAGATCGGTCCCAAGACGAGTAGCCAACTAGTAATTCGTAACATTGTCATACAAAATACAAATCATTTAATCAAAACAACTAACCTACTACCTATTGGTCCATATATCTTTCATCACCTAATAGTCTTACGCTTTAATCAAGAGTAGTATTAAACCAACATTGTTTTAACATAATAATAATAATATTAATAATAATAATCAGGAAGAAAAAGATGCAGGGAGGAGCAGAAAAATGAATATGTAGTTGCAGAGAGGAAAAAGCATATAGAGAAGAGGAAATTTTTTCAAACCCTAAGTAAAGTTAGTGCAGTGGACCCAATAATAAGGTAAAATAAAAAAAAATTCTTGTCCTTTATGTATTTTGGGACGGGACGGGCGGATGGTGACCCGAACCTGATCCCTTTTTTACCTTGTCCCTATCCTGTCTTTCTTTTTTGTCCTTTTTTTTTTTAGACCGTGCCCGACCCAACTCGTTGCTTCTAGGTCAAGTCGGGTTCGCGGGACGAACTCGATTTTGTTGGAAGCTACATGGGAAGCCTCCTAATGCGAAGAAGAAAGGGGAAGGTTGTCCATTTTACGATACTTTTGATCAAGAGTTACAGTCTTCCTCAAGTTCATTTCCGTTCACCAAAGAGCAGCAAAAGGTTCTAATGTTTTATATCCTTTGTTAATCATTAAAGATGTTTTACATGTCCCTAATTTGCACAACAACTTGTTATCTGTCAGTAAATTAACCCAAAAATAAAAAATGTGAAGCTCATTTTTTTGACACTCATTGTGTATTTTAGGATTTGATCTCGGGAAAGATGATTGGCAGTGCTAAGCAAAGTGGTGGACTCTACTATCTTGAAGATGGACCTAAAAACAGACACCAATCCGGACCAGTAGGTTCTTCAATTGAATCTTTTTTTTGTTTCAAATAATAAGGATGATATTATGTTGTGGCATTTGAGGTTAGGCCACCATAGTTTTAACTATTTAAAGTCTCTATTTCCAAAACATTTTGTTAATCAAGATATTTCCACATTTCAATGTGAAATTTGCAAATTTGCTAAAGATCATCGAAATTCCTTTCCAATATATGAGTATAAACCTTCAAAACCTTTTTCAGTGACTCATAGTAATGTCTGGGAGCCTAATAGGACAAGTTCTTTATCCAACACAAGATGGTTTATCACCTTTACAGATGATCATACCAGACTTTGTTGGGTGTACTAATTAAAAGAAAACTCAAAGGTAGCTCAGATAATAAAAACATTTTGTAAATTGGTGCAAACACAATTTAACTCAAATACAAGTGTTTAGAACTGAAAATAGAACTGAAAATGGAACTGAATACTTTCACACAGTCGTGGGAAATTTTTTTATGGAAAATGGAATTGTTCATCAAAACTCATGTGTTAACTCACCTCAGCAAAATGGAATTGATTAGTTCACTAAGAACTGAGTGGGAACCCAGGAGTTGTAAAAGGTAAGAGTAGTTACAACATTCGAGAGAGGTAAATTTTTAAATGGAAACACGAGCAAGTAATACCATCAGAACGAAAAGAAACATAAAAGATTAAAGGGTTAAATAAGTTTTTGATCCCTATAAATATATCATATTTCGTTTTTAGTCCATCTAAAATTTTTCTTCAAACAATGGTCCTTCAAATATTTTTGGTCAATAATTTTGGTCCCTTCTTTTAAAAAAATTCATATGTATCGTCTGAATTTTTAAATGATTTTTTGCAAAAATTTAGAATTTTTTAACAAAGGATGAATTAAATATAATTTTTTTAAGCTTTTAGCGCTTAAAAATTCTTATTTAATTCATCTTTATTAAAAAAATCTAAAAAAGTTTTTAGGGGGGAATTCTTTTAATGTTCTAAACATTCTTACAAAAAATCATTCAAAAACTCGATTGATGCACATGAGTTGACTTAAAAGCAAGGAACAAAATTGTTGATAGAAAAAATTTGAAGGACTAAAAACGAAATATGGTATATTCATAGAGACCAAAACTTATTTAACCTATGATTAAATGATATGCAAGATCTGCTGTATAACATTACAAACTATCCAGAAGTGTAAAACGAAAAAAGACCAGGTAATTTCAAAATAAAAGGAACTGTTTATGTTGGACAGAACAAACCTGATTGGAAATGTTGCTTATGGCGGTAAGGCAAGACCTTAAAAATCCTCTGCTTTGAAGTTGGCTCAAGAAATATCGGTCATGATCTATACAAATCAACGCATCAAGAACATAAAGTGATATTGTTTTTCCAGGTTCACTGCCATGAGTTGCATCTTTTATGACCTACAATTTCAAATTATTTAACAATGTTATGAACAGACTTAAAAATATTTACAAAAATATACAAATGAATGCATTACAATATCTGAAAATTAATGAAAAAATAAATCAAACAATGAAAAGGATAGTTTTTTGAAACACCAAGACCAGAATTTCTTGAAGATAAGGAAGATCAAATGAAGAAATGAACTTTTTCTAGCCTAACATGATGATAGAATATTAACTCACAATTTACCAAGACCAGTGCACGGCAAACAGAAACATCCCACTTATATTTTATGTAAATTAAATCAGAATGGTACAGCAGAACAAATGCATGTGAATGCTATTCTGACCAGTACAACTACAACAGTAACAAATTTTACAACCTACCCCTTCCCAACTAAATAGTTAAAAGCTGTCAAAAGGCAGAAATTTATTAGAAAACAACCCATTATATCCTGTATTAAAATTTTAAAAATAACATAATATTTGGCATAAGCACATAAAATACTCCGTGCTGATTAGTAATGCATGTAAAAAGAATAGTAAGAGTAGCAAATAACCAAATCCAATATGCTCTGAGCCTCTTTCCTCAAAGTAGAAAAATTTGCATGAGCCAGTTCTGCCTGTTCTTTGTCAATCTGGGACATACAGAAAGATATGAATTGTGAAGAGTTGGTCCGTTGCCAGATGAAAATAATGAACTTTATTTGCAAATGTTTAAGAAACTATACCTTTTGGAGATCAATATATTCATTATCTTGTTCACTGAGCAGCAAGAATTGAAGAACTGAGGTTGGAACATCAGGATCAACCACATTCAAACAATACTGGAAATAGCTAAGAAGCAAGGCATATTGGCTGTACAAAGACATGCAAAAGTAAGTTTGCCAGCCAAAACAATACAGAACCACACAATCAGAACCAATTACAGAACAAGTAACACACCGTCTCCTAAGAGCTTCTGAAGATTCGTTTCTAAGAATTGCCATGATAAGCTTAAACAATATGGTTAAACAAGCACCATTTGATAATTGTTTCACAACAATGAGATCAAGGCATGTTATATTGTCAGAACTTAGACTTCCCGGGAACATAAACCTTTCATCTCGCAGTTTAGCCATGCACGTCAAGGCTACCTGAGGGACACCATGTAAGTTAAAAACAAATCATAACTGGAAATATTGCATACAGATGATTACAACGGTTTCAAGGAATAATTTTGATCCATCTATTCATCATAAATTACTATAATATATATATATACACACACACATTAGAATTTGGGTTGGGCCTAATTCAATTCCTACAAAACCGCCTAGTAAGATAAGGGATGTCACTCTTTATAAAGAGCTCTATCTATTTTATTTTCAATGTGGGATTTGGGTTTTCCCAATAACATTCACCAGAAAGGCTAGCTGCAAAGCAGGGAAATGGGAATTAAAAAGGAGTAAACACCTAATCTTTGGCTAACAAACAGATCACCACCCAAACATAGTAAAGGAAACCCCATAATTTTTGGAATTTAGTCAATACCCTAATCCATGAGTTCCACAATGGAATTGAAGAATTTGGATAGTTGAAGACTTCATCAACATTTTCACATGGTAATGATATATTTAAATATTTACCTGTGATAATATGAATGCCATCTTCAGTGAACAATCTGGAGAAGCAGATGCACTAAGAGATGCGTCAAGGATCCTGAACATGCAATGAATTATGTAACAGTTACAAAGAACCCAAAATAATGAGAAACGACACAAGACAAGATGCAACTCTTTTTGTGTTTCGCTAATGCAGTATAGTAACTCACTGAAAGAGAATTTCAGAGCGATCTTCAAGCATTGTTAATCTTCTAGATGCAGACACCTTTCAAATCATAAAACATATATATGTCAAAAAAAATAGTCATAAAACATAACTAGATGGAAAGAAAGAAGTCAAAGAACTGCACCTCAACAATCTGAGACCAGGCAGTCAACATATGTAGTTGTGAAGCTTGCTCCTCAAGATTTTTATTGTATTTCCATCCCCACCTCAGCAACTGTTGAATTGTCTCTCGTACATCATTTAGCTCAACTTCATTGCCAAGATTACTAATCTGAAGATATGCAGAATTATATTTCTGAAACAAAAATGATTAAGAAAATTGTAAATAAATCAACTTAAAAGTAAATTGCTATTGAGAAACTACAATTGCAATAGTAGAGAATACTGAAAGATCAATACTTTGTAATTGAACCAACCTGCCAAAGTTTGTCGTTGAAGGAAGCAAGGTCAATTAGTCGGTCACCTCTCTCAGAATAATAGTAGACACCGCCCTTTCCAGAATTTCCTAGTATGTCTTCTGCCTAAAAGATATCCAACCAAAAGCAAGTAAAAAAAATGATGAAAATACTCGAGGACTACATTAGTATCCCAAATATGTATACCATAACAACTAATGGACGATTTTGATAAATATAAAACCAAGATGTCAAAGAGACAGAGAGAAAGAAGGAAATTTATATATATAGTGTAGTGTTTCAAGGTTAGTATCTCACCAGCAAGTCATACTTCATACCAGCCACAGTATTCAACAGCTTATTAGTGGAATCTGGACATCTAAACTGGATGATGTCAAGCAATTCTAATACCTGAGGTTTAAAGGAAACAGAATTGATTAAGCAGATACAATTTTCACTTGTAAACTAGAATTGTGCACCTCCTACAAAACTCACATTCAATGCAGTATGCAGTCTTTTTACTTAAATAAAAATCGATGCTTCCAAAGCCTATCTGCACTTTCTAGTTTCTCATTATGTCTTTTCTCAGACTTCAACCATATCATCTAAAAAAGTATGCAACGTGGCTCCAACACTGGATGTGCTTGATAAGTCCACATAAAGTTGGCTCTGGCAAGATATTTCGATGTCACTTTGTCCCCCCTCCTCCTCACACTTATTCATCATCTTACTCTCATAATTTCTCTCGCAGCTTAAGTTGCAATTAATTTAACCAGCAAGTTTCTATTAGTTAACAAGCATATATTAGCTAGTAATTTTATCAACTCCATTCTTAATTATTTAACATATAATAAACAAGATAAAATCCAAGATATGCATGAAAGAAGTAAGTCCATAATAGCAAACGAACAATGAAGCAATTAATATCTATCAGTACCTTACTCTTACTAAAAGTTCTAAAATCACCATTTCCGGAAGTATCCTGATGGGAAAATGGATACATGGCCTGCCCTCCATCAATTCCGGTGGCACCTTGTCCAAAAAGATTAGAAAGGATTGTCTGACAAGTGTCTCTGTGATGGGGGCTACTAACATCACCAGCATGTAGCTCAACGGCTAAAAGTTTTAAGAGCCATGCTCTCTGTGAAAGGCAAGCAAAGAAACAAAACACCCATGTCAAACCCAACCATAAATAAATAGTGTTAAAAACTGTTTGAAATAAAACATAAAATAATTCATGTTAAGAAAATACAACAAAATAATTCAAGTATCCTTATCTATTAGCTTAAGCTTTTAGGCTAGTTGGTTCAGGATATGCATTAAAGTCTTACTAGCTCATTATGATATGATACCAATTCGGCCTATTAGTGCTGGAGGAGCGGAGGCTCTGTACTAGCTCTGTAGAGAGTCTCATCTTTCATTTTTCAATATTAACCAAAATTAATTATCCCTTTATGTTTTATTTCTAATCAATCTACTTTATCAAATTATTCTAATAAAAGATGAATTCCAACACTTGAATTGTTGGAATTAATTGTGGGCTTATGTAATATCTGCACTTCAAAAGCCCGAAGGGCAGTTGTTCAAAGGTACACGTTCAAAATATAAAGGAGATCTTGCCAATTTTGTATCAAAATACTCCACCTATATCTCAACTATTGCCGAGATTGTCTCTAAGTATTATCAGAGATGTCGCCTGAGTGATTCCATGGTGATCACTACATATTATGATAATGTTGTTGAAGTACACAACCAAGTAAATGGACCCTATACTTGGGCAATGAGATGAAAAAATTAACCAAGTAAATGAACTCCCCTTAAGCAAAAAATATATGTTTCTAAACAAAAAATTCATCCATTAGATCACCATCAAGGAAAGCATTTTAAATATCAAGTCAGTATAGAGGCCAGCGTAAAATGTAAAATATGATTTCTATAAATTATGTGATTCCTTTTCCCACAAAACAAGTCTTTTAAGCGGTTAATCTATTTGGGCATAGTCCTGTTGTTTCATGTTTGGGTTATCAATATTTTGTTACTTTTATTGATGACTTGACTTTTCCCGATGCACATGGATATTTTTAATGAAAAATCGCTCAGATGTTTTATCAATCTTTCAAACTTTTTGCTCAGAAATGAACACACAACTTAGTACTCACATTAAAATATTACCAAGTCATAACGCTCGTGAATATTTCTGTCTTTTCAATCTTTTTTTACTTCACAGAGTATCCTCTATCCAACTTCATGTGCTCACCCTCCTCAACTTAAAGGTGTCAATGAGAGAAAGAACCGACACTTAGTTGAAACGGCTTGTATCATGCTCCTTCACAACAATGCACCTCATTGTTTTTGGGGAGATGCAATTCTCTCATATTGCTACTTAATCAATCGCATGCCCTCCTCTGTACTTGAAAACAAGGTACCACATTCTATTTTTGTTTCCCCAACATCATCTTTAAACTCGTGCACTCCACATATTCAAGTGCACATGTTTTGTTCATGACCTTAATGCAAAATCCCTCCAGTGTCTTTTCCTCGACTACTCTTGTTTATTAGTGCTATTCCCAAAATCTTTGATAGTACATTGTATCTGCCAATGTTAGTTTCCTTGAGACTCGCCCTACTTTCCTTCTACGGCAAAAGATTCCAATGATTTTGGTCAAGCACAGTCTTTCTCTCTAGAGGTCCTTAATCTTCCCATTGTGTCCACCCTTTGCCCCTATCAACAGAGGCCACGTCCACCACCCACTCCTCAAGATTTAACCCCTGCTCTGACAGATTCTCACACTCTGCATCCTACATCGAAGCTACCCATTGGATTATCATTGATTATCATCCAATTTTGTTTTTGTTGTTTCCTTCAACTATGTGTCTACTCCCAAAACTACATGTGAAGCTATGTCTGATCCTGGGTTTTGGTCCCCTTATCTGACGGCAAAACAATAGTGGGTTGTCGATGCACTCGACTTGTGGGAAAAGGATACATAGAAATTACATAAATCATATTTTACAGAAAACAATAGCCATAGATAAGAATAATTGGACATAGGCCACTTTAGAGAAACTGCCACCATACTCCAATTCAAAGACCTATGTAAAATCATTAGGCAACTAGATAAACCTTGAGCCTTTTATGTTTACTGTCAAGTTTTTGTTAGACCACATGTCATCAATAGTATCATAGGAGAACTAGGTAGGTTAGGTCGGTCTCTTAAATTAAAATTAAGTAGTTATGCAGTTATATGTGGCAGTTATGTTTGTGTTTTAATAATTGTAATAAACAAGGAAGTTTAGGGAAAAGGAGGGTGGTGGGTTATTTGGATTAAGAATAGGAAGGGAGAAGTCAAGCTCTGGAATGTTGGAAGGAAACATCCTTGTAACATTTCTATCTTGTCGATCTAGACTTGCCTTTATGTATTGGTGTGAGATGGCATTGATAAAATCTATATCAGGGCAATTTTGGCTTTTTGCAAAGAGGAGAGGTTGCAGAAGTCAAAAATGATAATATAAACAAGGGCATTTTTGGCTTTTTGCGATAAATAATGAGGGAATTTATGTCTTTTTGCAATAAAAAACGAGGGCCCTTAGGGCATTTCCGCTTTCTTCCCTGTTGTGCTCACTTTCTCTACAATTTTTTCTAACATTCCTCTGTCATTTCTTCGAGCACGCACAACGCTATAGCCGCAATAGAGATTTGCTCCACCATGGCGTTTTGCGCAACATTAGACCTTAATTACACCACACATTGCCGCAATTATCGCCACCACCACTGCTAGTGACTTGAGATCGAGACAGTTCGATTAGAGGTCTGAAGTTCCACATACCACTGGCATTAATAAAGATTTTCCATGGTTGCAGAAAGATCAATATGTCAGCATAGCATAGTGGATTTAAAGAGAGATGGCGGAGCAGTCTATGAAACATTGCCTAACCGAGGGTGATCATGGAATGAAAAGCACCAATCAATGAATAGTGTGCTTGACTTTGTAGCAATGGTCGCATTTAGAACAAGATTTGTCGTGCATGGGAGAACAACCATGATTCCACTCTTAGAGACTTCGTAGAGGAATCAACAATGGCAAGAAGCACATCCATGTCAAAAGACAATCTAATGGATACACGTAGCAAGGTAATTCATATAATATTCAAAGTGGGATAGGGGTAGAACACGTAATCTCATAATAAATAGATTAATACACCACAAGTAACCCGTACAAAGACAACTTTGAGGTATGTCACTGCTCTAGTTCATTAGCAAGAGCACTAGAAGATAAGAGTTCATTGAAGTCGTATAGGACACCACAAACTCTGCCTAAATAGCCAATCGTGGAGTAATCAAGATGTCTAGGGACAATGATACTCTAGAGATTTTGCCAAACACCATAAGGGCATTAAGCATCATATGAATAAATGACCTTAGCATGCACACGAATAACCTTACAAGTCTCGGGAACACTAATGATCTACTTAGAGATTGATGAAAGTAGATTTGACAATTGAGTTAGGCATTGATTTATTCATCGAATACGAAGAATGGCCTTCATATTATTGATCATTAGCCGTAATTTGATGTCAAAAGCTTACAAATCATCATCCAGCTTGTCAATGGACTCGAGCACTAATGTAGTTAGTATAAAATCGAGGAGTAGACTTCAGAGGTTTCTAAACTAGCAAGGTTGTATATGCATGGAAAAACAAGAACAAAGGGAGTCCACCTATTGTCACCATGGAAACAACTACAAGAGAGGAGCCTCCAGACACTACCACACAAGGATGAGGCGCTACACATGGAAAGAGTGGTAGTGCATGTGAGCATGATAGAACCCGTGAATTCAAGAAAACGGGTTGAGCTTGAAGCTCTACAATGGTGGAAAATACTAAAGAAAGATAATCTAGAATTGAAGAACTCCTAAACCAGAGCATAACTGCTCCTAAACCAAAGAGAAATCCCTCCTAACTGTTTCTAACAACTTTTCTAAATGCCTTCATAACCCCCGTTCTTCCTACTTATAACAGAATTTTCCTAAAAATCGGGGAATAACCACCTAATTCTTATTCTATATTTAATCCATCTATTGGGCTAAGGCCCAATGTTCAGTATCTTATCAGAGCACCAGGAAGCTCCAATGAACTCAATATCCCAAGCCTAATTGATCGAGGATGGAAGTTGCAGCAGAAATGGTATTGCTTGAAAACTCACTAGAAAAGATAGTCATGGCAGAAACAATTGAAGAGCACATCAGAAAGATTACTCTGCAGTAGTGAACATAAACTAGAAGAGAGACATGGTTTTCACAAAATATCATTAATGGACCGTGGTTCCATCGGGTTTATTCTGATTGGGGCTGCTTCTCATTAGGCTATAGACACCATGTGATGGAGATTGAGTTTCTGAACTGCACTCAGTTAAATATTATCTATACTAATAGACAAATACAGGGATTGAGAGTAATCCTAAATATCACAATATGTAGAAGCAGCCCATAATTACTCTTCTCCATCATCTATAACATAATATGTTTCTTAACATCTTTGACAAATTTTGGCTACATCTTTCATGCTTTGAATGAGTACTTCGTAACTTTAAAAGAGGGTATGGGTATCAAAGAAGCAGGTGAAAAATACCTGATGAAGGGAACTGATCCGGAGCGGCTGGTTGCTATTACGTTTAGGAAGTGGAGTAATGCCAATTGTGTCAAGGTGCTGCGTTATATAGAAAGGGAAAAGTTAGAGACATATCTCAAGGATAATTAACATCAGTAATAAACTAGGATAGTAGCATAACGATGCTCAAATACGTAAAAACATGTTAACCTTGACAAAAAATTGGTACTTTTTATTTGACAACAGATCCATTGTAGGAACAGATGTAAGTGGATCTGTGCATAACTCATAAAGAAGCTGCATCAAACAAAAAGTCAATATTCCTTTTAGTAATAATTACAATAAGTACAAATGCAAGGAATAAATGCAAAACTCTAACTCTATTTACTATTTTAGATATGTTACCCAACAGATCAACTACAGCTGACCTGAAAACCAAATTCATGAAGCAATGCATTTACATCTGGCTTCAAAAGCTTCTCCAGAATATCAAGAATAACCTTCATGCAACTGCAGATAACATTTTAATAGCACAGTTATATTTAATAGAACCATGATATTAAAATACCAACAGACAATAGACAATACCTGTAATAGAATTTAGGCTGTAAAACTGTTCGCTCAACAGGCGTATCTAGATCAAACTTAAGTAGTAAATGAGTGACATTTGGAGCTGGCCTGCTGATGTTGTCAATTAGAAGCTGAAAATACGTAGAAGGTAGATAGAAACGGCATTTTAAGATGAAATACAAGGAAAAAGGTCATGAAACAAATAAATATCAGGGACGAAGACGAACCTGCATAATAAGAATGCCAGGATCATCATTATTATTTTCAACAATCTGAGACTCTTCTGACCGTGCCTCAAGGCAGGCTGCATAATCTTCTATCAAGCTGTTTGAGGCATTAAATTTAAGCAATACTTGAACAAGCCCAACCATACGAGAGCTGCACCCACAAAATACAATATATATATATATATATATATCAATTGCAGAGTCAGAATTATATTCCGCTATCAACACTCATCAATTAGAAATTGAGAATAAGAAAATGGAAAGGTTTTGAATGCCTTAAAATACTCATGATTTTGATAGATGATTGCTGAACTTTTGGCTGAAAATCATATCTGACATACTCCAACAGAGCCACTATTTGATTATGATCATGCGAGAGTATATTATCCAAAGGCTGCAGCAGATCATTCAATAAAGGACAGTACCACAATTAAGTAAGTCAACGCTAATGAATATTATATAATTAGACAGTGACGCTGTTACTCACACACACCCCCCCCCCCCCCCCCCCCCCCTGCACCAAAACTATGCTAAAATCAATTAAAGGCAACAGATATCTCACAAACCCATCAATAAGAAAAGTTTGTCAGAAACTCAAAAATAAAACAAGAGGATGAAATAAGCAAGTTCAAATATATAATATATAATTTTAATAAAATATCTTGACTGGTTCAGTAAACTAAAACAGTTTACCTGATACAATGGACGCCAATAATCAGAAAGAAGTAAATCCTTTTCAAGAACAAGTATTATAATTTCCAATGAAAGCTGCACTGCATTCTCTAAATACTGTCCATGTATTTGACTACTGCGTTCAGCAATGATGGAATTTACCCCTGGCTGAAGAATACTCATGATGTTCCGGAAGGCAGTCTTTCCACTCATGAAATCCTGACACAGGTAAACATTAACATTCAGAACAATAAAACAATTTACAAAAATTATTGATCTAGCAATACTAGGAAACATGATATTGAAAGCAATAAAAGATATCTATAACATAATTGCATAAGTACAGATCCATTAGTCGTACAATGCCATAAGATATATTAGAACATGCAGCTTAGAAATTAAAAATCAAGGATAGTATGGACTATAATAACATATTTATATCACAAACAACACATGCTAACATCCTTCGTAATCTTGAACAAAATATCACAAAAACATACCTTTAGCAACTCTAAAACAGGAAGCTGTGTCTGAAGTAAAGTTGATTCTTTCGTAGTCGAAAGTCGAGACTGGTCAACTACACCCTCACAGTCTTCATCCTTGATGTCATACATGCTTAGTATCCTGCACATATGTGAAATAACCTTCTCTATAAATAATCAACAGCTCATACATGAACTTGTTCATTTATATGAACCTGAACCCAATAAAAAAAAAACACAGCAAGCACTTAACAATTGCAGGAAAAAATGGTGTATTATATCTGAAATTGGGAAATTACAGCGGAAGGATACTACTACAGTCACAGAGCTAGACTCCTATAAAGAACTATTGCTCTCTATCCAAAACAACTGTTATTGAATTCTCAAGATTCACCCTCTTTCAACTTCATGTCCCAATATAATAGAAATCCGTCACATAAATGATCCATACCTCTCTCTCTATCTCCCCATTTCGGCTACATTCTCATTTGGGGTCCTAACACTCTTAGTTTGAATTGCTGATATCAGCTTCAATCAATTAATCTATTAAATAGAACAGCATGTTAGCCCTCTCATTGCAAAAATCTAACAACTCACTACAACCATCATCAACGGCAGTGTAAAGTCATTTATTTCTAAAATCATAGAAATAGAACCACTCACATGTGAAAATGTTTAAGGCAAGCACCAACTAACTGCCATTTTTCGCACAGATCTGCATATGCTCTTTGAGGAAATGGCCCAAAAACATGATCATAGATGAACCTAAAGATGCCAATAAACCTGGAAAATAATAAACAATTATTTTAGATGTTAGACTGCACGCAACAAAAAATAAAGGCTTAAATAGTTGTAGTCTCAAAATTTAAATGAGTTTTAGTTTAGTTCCTGTCAACTTTTTCATAGTATTGATCTCAATATTTGAAAGTGAGTACATTTAATCCTATACTTAACTATGCCCTTTTAAGTGATGATGTAACTAACAGTAAGCCACATAATATCACTATCACATGGGAAATTTCATTCTGCATGGATTAGGATACGAAAAAGTCATTTAACGTGTTTGGGATTACACCAATTTCCATAATTCCCATTTCACTACAGGAAGCAAATTGCAGGACTGGGTTGTGCAAGCTAAAATAGTTGTTGGTAAGACATCAACCACTGCAAAAAATTGGTATCCTTTCTTGCAGAAACCAACTCTTTGAAGAGAATATTACCTCACGTTTTTTTATCATTTTTTGGTATGAATAATTCCCATATAACAATCAGAGCACGCCTATTGTACCTTAAACAAATCTACAGATGCAAAATTGTTCAATACGTTTCCATTCACATTTACATGTTGATATCATAACCTCATAACCATTGCAAATAGATTATACTTATGGCCCGTTTGGTGGCCATGATAAGAGATGGGATAGGATAAAAGTATCATGCGTATCCTATTACAATTCAGTGTTTAATGAAACAACAGAATATGATATGTTAATCCTGAATGTTATTATATCATGTCTCTCTAGTTAAAATTCTTATCCTAAATATAAGTTGGGTTAGAAACGAGCGGGTAGAATAAAAAATTAATTTACTGATTTACCCTTATAAAATTTAATAATTGAAATCTTAATAAAATATATATTAAAAAATAAATTGATGTTAAATTAAATATAATATGTTAAATTTTCTTGCAAGAGTAATTTTGTCATTTGCATAAAATAATATTATTCTACAAGTTATCATGTATGCATCAAACACTTGATAGCAAAGAGGTTGACCGAACTATCCGTTCCCATCTCTCTCACGAGGACAGGACTCCCAAGGATCATTCCCCCGTTTCACCGTGTTTATCCTATCTATACCATATCCTATTCTTATCCAGCTATATATCCTATCCTGACTCATCCAAGTAGCTTTAGAATTCATTGTATCAAAAAATTCATTGCATATTACCATTGTTGTCAAACTTGCATTAACCAGTAAACAAGGGAAAACTGATGGACTAGCTTGTTAACTTAATTTGTGCTGAACACGGATGAACTTGTGAGTTCAGCAGCGACGTGTTGAGTTCGATTTTTTTTCATAATCTGACCCAAAACAGCTAGCCCAATGCTTTTCAATTGTGTTTTTGCTCTTCAACTTTGTCAGTCTGCATACACAACAGCAACAAATGCAAACCCCAAGGCTCCCACGGATGCGCGAACAGATTTCTCTAGCACCCGAGGCAAATGTTCTCCCTAGCTTCAGCAGTGTAAATGGCCTTTGTTCCATCTGGATAACCACAAAGGGCCTCCCAACCCTAGAACACCTTTGAAAACAGTCATTGAAGCTTGCTCCTGCCTTGCATTAACTGCCACTGATGCATGAGCAAGATCCCTACTGTTATTCACACTTAACAAACTCTATGTACACCCTAAATAGCTTTTATTGTTTAGTGTTTCTATGCAATTAAATCTTTATGAGACAAGGGTTAGGTGTTTGCTTCAATTTGAATTTTGCAAACAACGTTCATTTTTGCTGAGTGATTAACATAATGTTATCAGTCGGTAGGTGTGGGTCAAAAGTCTTTAAGCAACAAATTTGCAGCCTCTGCTCCTACTGGATGCAAAGGCACGAAGAGGAAAAATGCTCCTTGAAATAAGTTTGTTATTGTGTAGAAACATGAGGCAGACAAGGGCAATGTCAACTGCCAGACATAGAGTTCATGTTGGCTTAGTCATCATAGAGGAACCCCCATGTCACTCATTGATCATTAATATCCCATAAGGTCTTGAAGTTGGGGTTGAGCATCCAAGAGGAGGAAGGATAGTTGTAGAGCATTTGCAAGATAAAATCATATGAGGAAGTGGGCACGGGTTTAAGGTGTTTTGCTTTTGATTTTTCTGAATTCTGTTTAATTTCTGATTCTGAGATATGATGACCTGGGAGGTTTTCATGGTTCTGATGTGTTGCTTACTTGAACTTTTTAATGTCAATGTGCATGCTTTTAATCTTTCTGTTTTCATCTCCTCCAATGGCACAGAGTAGAAAATGGCATGCTTCACGTGAAACTCACACGACATGCCATTAGTACTAAATGACTATATTCTGACACCGTCCAGGTTATATCAAATAGCGGACATGGTGTGGTTCACCGTTAGTCATGCTGTCACTAAACAAAGCTCAACTAACATGGAGCACTAAAAGCTTCCTTTTTGAAACAATGAGGGACAAAAACAATGAGAAAAAATTGATACGGATTAAAACCAAAAACTCACCTAACTGTGGAGACTAAACATATTTAAGCCAAAAATATATAAATAAAATTTCAACAAAGACAGGAAAATACAGAACCTTCGCCCTCTATCAGTCAAATCTCTTTCTTCCGCAATAAGAGCATTTATCAAATTAAGGAAAGATATAGTTGAAGGGTATTGTTCTCTTCTTGCCTCAATTTCATTTAGTTCAAATTGCATATCATAAACCTGTCAGAATTATAAGTTCACTTAGTAATGAAAGAAAGGGAATGTACATGATTGTGAAGATAAAGAAAGCAAAGCAGAAAGCAAAAAAAAATTAGACGAAGCATGTGAATACAATGATAGAGCTTACAAGAAAGATAAACCAACAATGAAAGAAAAACGAGGATGAAGAAGGAAATTAGTTATTACTAGTGTTTGTCATTAAAGATTGAAGAACAAATTATATTCAATATCATGTACCTTTAGCTTGTAGTAATATTGTACTACAATACAACAACAACCAAACCTTATTCCACTAAGTAGGATAAGCTACATGGATCAAACGACGTCGTAATATTTTGTCATATAGCATATCTATCCAATACATTTAGGTCTTATTAGTTTCTCTTCTAGATCTTCCTCTACCTTTAGCAATTGGACTACTCTCCTTACTACAGAACCTAGAGGTCTCTTCTGCACATGCCCAAAACACTTAAGTCAAGTTTGCACCATCTTTACTACAATAGGCGCTACCCCAACTCTATCTCTAATGTTATTCCTAGTTCAATATTATCTAGTATTTCCACACATCGAATGCAACATTCTCTTTTTGTTATGCTTATTTTATCCTTGTGATGTTTTTTTACTGCCTAACACTCTGCCTTGTACAACATCATCAGTGTTACAGTTGTGCGGAAAAAAATTCCTCTTCAATTTGAGCGGTAATTTTTATCACATTAAACACCTAACGCCTTCATCCATTTCAACAACACTGCTTGAATTATATGGTTTACATCGCTATTATTTATTCATTGTTTAGTAGAAGAATTGTACTAATCAAATCAAAATATATATAAAAAAAAAGTTAAAATAGGATGAACGTAGTCCTTCTTTCTAGCTTTTCAATGTGCACAAACCTCCAGTCTCACTTGCCCATTATGGTAACCAGATAGAAAACTATAGTGTCTATAAAATTTTGATCAGTTATCAATGTTAATATTTGAGCTCTGTTTGGTCACATTAAGCTATATGCTAGTTGGTAGCTGAAAAGCTAACTTATAGCTAAAAAGTTGGCTGATAACTGGTAGCAGATAACTGATGATTTATAGCTAAAAAACTAATCAATTAAAATTTAAGTGTTTGGTAAATTTCCTTTATAAATATAAAATGACATAAAAGTACATTTTTTATAATTAATTTTTTACATTTAATAAATAAACAATTCGTGCTTTCGTGCTTTTTAAAGAAGAAAGTTTATAAAATAAAAATGCAAGAAAGCAAACTCATACAATGAAGAACAAGAACAAAATAAAGTATTTAAGAAATTGCAACAAGAAAAAGAAAAAAAAAAGTAAACGAAGAACGAATGGTAAGGAATAGAACCTAATTTTCATAAAATAATAATATTGTTTTGCTCTAAATTATAATGATCATTGGTGTTGTTATCTCTAAAATATAGGATATTGCTTTGATGGTCACCATTTGTACTATCTAGGTATTGTCAATTGTATGGATGGTAAAAGAGAAGATGAAAACAGGTGGAAAAAAAAAAATAAGAATTCATAAAAAAAACAAACAAAAGAAGGTGACAACAACTTGGGTGAGTGGTGGCCAAAAGCTATAAGCTCAAACGCTAGTTAAAATACCATCTCAAAAAAAGCTATAAGCCCATGTAAGAAGCTTGTTAACTGAACAAATCTAATTTGATCAAACAAGGTTATAAGCTAATTCAATAAGCTATAAGCTAGCTTATAAGCTAATTCAATAAGCTATAAGCTAGCTTATTAGTGTTACCAAACACACACTTAGTATTATGTTAAAATGAAGTTATGAAACATTAACTACTAATGTAAAAATGTTTCTTAGGTTTTCAAAATTAAAAATAAAACAGGTACTATGCTGTGCAAAAGCATGAAAAAGATAATAGAAGAAATATAACAAAAAGCTTATTATAAAAATAAATACACATATACATTTTATACAAATTAGCATATCCAAACAAACTCTAACTCATCGATTTGTTTGAACCCAACAACCTAAACTTTAAGGAGTTCATTCTTGACATGGAAGTGCACAAGAGGAGTTCAATCCCATCATAAAACTATGATTCAACAAAATTTATGCTCTGTATGCACTTCCATAATTCAAGTTCAAATTCTTTCATATGAGGAGTTGAGATAGAGAACAAGAAGGATAAATCAGTCCTGTGCTTGCATCTAACAGTTTAAGACTCCAGTAGAGTTAGCTCTTGATAGTTTTGATTCAAATAATTCATAAGGATGTCTTTTTCAAAAAAATCTAAGGATCTGAAAAAACATGACTTATTTATAAGACAGATATAACAACCTGAGCACCGATGGATGGACTGCTCTGGACATCAGGCCCAACAACTACCGGCAGATCATATTGCTCAAGATAGGTCCAAATGCTATCCTTCAACACTGGAGAGACATGAATAAATGTGGCTATTGCATTCCTTAGAGCACCCTACATTAACACCACATATCTTGTTTAAAAAAGAACATTGCAAACATTTTAATTGGAATTCCAGCTCTCAACAAAATCAAGAATCGCATTATACTTCTAACTCCCAACACGAACATTGTAATACAGTCATCATACCTTAAGATAAGGGGGTACATTTTCATAACTAAGGAGTTTAAACAGAGGCTCAATATCAGGAAACCAGTTTTTCCTTTCTATAGGGTTACCATTTTCCACAACCTGTATAAAAAGAGCAACACACAGTAAAAAGTAGTGTTGTTCCTTTCAATCAAATAAAGAAAAAGACAAGTCTCATACAACAATGAAACATTAGACTCTGACGTAAAATAAGTTAAACTAAGAATTTCTAGCCAGTAACATACTGCAATAAGCAAACATATTTATTTAACAGAAACTTTCGCATAATTTAACGCATCTTAATCAAACTAAAAACAATCAAGGTTAAAAACCCAATAATGACGAGTTTATTTAGAATGAGATGTAGAAGAGAACTATTACAGTTTAGGCCACAAAAGTCTGGGATTAAATATTTAGTTATGCAAAGAAGACCTTGCCTCAGGGAAATTAGAATAAGCTCAAAATTTGGGGTCACCCCATGTGGAATTCATGACAACTTAACTGGGTAAACAAAGAAAAGGGTAATGTAACCTAGCATTTAATCTCCATGAATTACCCTTGCATTATCATGATTTAATGAAGTAATTGAGTTAACATAACCCAAAGTAATTAAAGGAACACCAAAGATTATCAATTCAGAGAGCTTAACAACCATAAATGTAATGGTATCCCAAGGCCATTTTGTTGACTTGCAAAATGAATCCCACGATTATACATTTGAAGGATTGCCGAAATTGGTCCAAGATCAACACTCGGAATGAATATCAAGACATTGCTACCAGGAGTAATTAATCTATCAACAAAAATCCCATACTTCACATTAAGTTAGATTATTGAAAGTCCTGCCTATCTCATCATATTGTACTATTTTTACCATGATAATTGATACGTCCATTATCATTTTGTTGCAACCTTTTGGCTTAATTTTCTTTTTATTTTAATATATTCCTGTTTGTAAAAACAAAGAGCCACTCCAGAGTGGCAGAGACAGCACCAGGCTAAAAAAATAAAAATAAACAAATCCGGGTAAAATTGCATTTTAGTCCTTCAAAATGTACCTCATTCACAATATAGTACCCAATTCAAACTATGTATTTCATACCAGGAATTAACCAAACTTGTTTCACGTGGTTTGCAAACAGATATGGCAAACAGGGTAACATGAAACAAGATTGAATAATTTAAGGATTGAATCATGATACAACTTAAATCAAGAACTAAATTGTAAGTGAGGTAGACCAAAATGCTTTATTTAACACCTTTACACAATACTTGATGAATCACAATTTATTTTAGAAATGACCAGGTTAAACATAGGTGTGATATGCAAGCAATCCAATATAAGCTAATGAAAGACAATATGTCAAGTTAAACCTTCTTCAAAACATTTAAATATGCCACAAGCGCTTTTGCATCCCCCTCCTGAATTTCAGGCAACATTGCTCCAGCAGTTTGAAGGGACTGTTTGAATTTCTCATCGTAAATTGTTAAGCATTCAAACAAAGTGCTCCAGCCAATCGAGCGGAATGCTTTACCTTGCAGCAACTCGTGAACTTTTGAAGCACCTTCTTGACTAGAAGCCTGAAAGGGAAATGTCCCAAAAAACCAAGATATAAAATGATTGCAGAGCAATATTTAGATATCAAAGATTCAAATTTAAGATGAGTAGAAACTTCATTACCAAGGTGCTCAACATATTCAAGAAAGCCACAAGCGTTTGGAAATTTGTATGGTCCTCTCCAGCAAAATTTACAAATGTCCACAGCACATCATTTCCCAACAAAAGCTCTGGTTCTTTCTGATAACTTATGACAAAATTAACGGTCATGATTGCAAAAATACTGAAAGCCAAGCAAATTATTTCAATGCAATTTAAATTATTCAAAATTGTTAGAAGTCAGTGTATGATTTTATTAGTCTTTGATTGTACCGCTTCCTAGGTTAATTGTTAGTATTCCTAGTCAATAAAATTTCTTAAATTTTGAATGTAATTATTGTAGCATCATTATAAATAGAAGGTGTGCGATCTTGTTTTAGGCACACAGAAATCATATTCTTACAAAAATATAAGGCACATAGAAGCTGATCGAACCATATAGCTTTTAACATTTTTTCCCAAAACAGCAAACACATAAAATAGTTAATATTTGACATAAGTATCATTTAACAGCAGCAAAAACATCATCACTGGAAGCAACCATTTGAATGTTAAGATCTATTTAAAACCTTTATTGATTGCTTATACAAGACTAATAAATACTGCATGTATTCTGGCTCCATTTTGTCGAACTGACCAGATAAATTTCGCTCACAAAGTCCAAGATTGAATTAAATGGTAAAGAGCTTGTTTCAGTGCCTTGTTGAGAAATTGAGCTACTGTTCTGTGCAAAATCATGTGATCCAACAACTCGGTATGGACTAAGCACACTCATAACCTTCTCCTTGGACTCTTTTATCTGCAAAAAGCACATGCATAAACAGAGGTTGAGGAAAAACATTTTCAAGACTTATTGTTAGGAACCCAAAAATTGGATTCCAAAAGAATTAGAGGCAGAACAATTTTATTTAGTAAAGAATAAGAAGTAATAGGAGAGAATCTCTCCAAGAACGAGATATACAAGAGCGAACACTCTCCTCAAGGGTGAATGCACCCTTCAACCGGAATACTAGTTAAGAAAATTCAAATTTTCATTTTGCAAAAGCTACTTTCATAAGGGATGGAACCTTTATTTATAGGTTCCATGTACACTAAGGATAAGAGCGGCAAAGCTCTGTAGTCAATAGCAGTCGTTGCAGCCGCAATCAGGGCGGCGGCTCTGCGCTACGCAAAACGGTTCTGCAGCGCGGTTTAGTTTAGGGTTGCGGCGTTCTCCGCGGTGCATTTGCGAAGAAGATGAGGAAGAAACGCCAAGAAGGAGGCCGCAACAGGTATTTAAGAGCAGAAAGTCCAAAATACCCTTAATTTTTGTCTTTTTAACTCTAGGTGATTTTTTTACTGGAATTTATACGAACTTTCTTCTCCAAACGTTAGAAGTGCATGCCCTGTTTTTGGAAACCTACGAAATTTCTTCTTATCAACCGTCCCCCCTGTTCCTTTCTTTGCCACGACTGATTCTTCTCAAGAAAGTTTCCTTTTCCTCTGCGTCATCATTCCCCTCTTCTCTGCAACCATTCTTCTCCTCCCTGTTCCTTCCATCTCATCAACCATTATTCTGCTCTGTTTTTCAGTTTCTGTGCTAACAGTCCTATGGCATCATCTTGGTTCCTTTCTTCTCCCTGTTTTTTTTTTTGGCTTTGGTGATTAGTTATAAATATGTATTAGTTTTGTGCATTAATCTACTTGTTTAGGCATCATATGTGTATGGTTGAGAGTGCTTGTAATGTTTCTCTAGACTTTGACGTAGCTGCCATACCGCTAGAGTGTTTTGGTGGTCGGCCGCTACTCTACGCTATTGACTATAGGGGCAAAGGATCCCTAACTACCTACTAACAACTTTGCAGTCTAACTAACAACTAATTATCCATATAACAATCTCAACCAATTCATTACTTCCACTAACTAACTCTCCTAAGTCCTAACAACACTTATGATATTCTATGTTAGAAATAATTATACTTAGCAATAGTTTTATTGCCAAAATGTTTTTGCAAAACATACTTGTAATTTCACTACTTTTAAATAGATCCAACATAATTAAAAAAGCTGAATTTTACAATACCAATAGAAACAAATGTTTTACAATGAATTGCATGGAAGACATCATGTGCCGTAAGAGAAAAAACAATGCATTTCATTTTAAAAATTAGAACCAGAGTATAACAAAATAAAGAGCCAAAAGTTGCATTTCATGTCCAGCAATGATATAATTTTAAAGCAACGTTGTGAAAAATAGTCCTTATCAGCTTACCCTAAAATCCTAACTATAAACAAAACAATATAAAAGTATAAAATTGCAACCATTGCTTTCTAAACCTTAAAAGAATTGAATAAGTGACCTATTGGCCATTCCATTATTGAGCAAAACAAAAACGCAACTGAATTTCAGCCAATATATAAAGATCACAGAGAACCAAGCAACAAAAATATGGAATTTAAAAATAGGACAAAAACCTCCCATCATAAGATCTCATACAATAACTTGAAGATTCGACAGCTACATAATAGAAGAGATATGAGGCTACGTGCAGTAATTAATAATAAGTAATAGTTTGGCCCCAAAACCAAATACTAGCAAGAGGCGAGCATTTAATCAGCCAAATCAACTTCTATATGTAGGTGATAAAAAAAAAATTAACTGACCTTGTCTCTAGCTAGAGGGTTAGACAAGAAGCACGTAATCAGCTTGTGCAAATAAGCATTGTACATATAGTTCATATCTTCATCTTCAGTCTGTAAGGCAACAAGCAGCTATGAAGTATAATAATGAAAAACTACACTACATAAATAACTGAAATATTACAATAGATCTACTAGAACTGATATTGCACATGCAAATCTAGATGACATAAATAAAAAATTATTTCTAAAATCTCATTTAAGAATATCAATTTCTTATCAAGAAGAAGTGAAAGCAATGAAAACTTTTTAAAAAATAATCCCATCCAAGACAACTTTGCAAAGTGTAATTGGAAGATACATTCTCAAAGACCCAAACATGAAATCTAATTTTGATAAGTAACTGATTAGTAGGTTAATTTAAGTAACCCTCGTAACTACAACTAAAAATTCCACAAGAGGTTCGATTCAGTAACCCTTGTAAGAGCTTTTCATTATATAGGCCATTAAGCTAAACTATAGGTGTAAGCCTAACTAAATTAACTGTAGGAAAGTTGCCTTATTTGTAATTTTCCCCTAGCCATCTTAATTGCAAAATCTTTGGATTGCTTTCAACACAGCCTCCACCAACTCAATTATTTTGGTTACAAGCAGGGTGTTTAGTCTCACATCATCTAAAGATATGACCTAAATAGTGCTTACAAGAATTGGGCAATTCTCACTTTCACAAGTTGGTTTTTAGGGGCTGACTTAGGCTCTAAGCCCAAATTGTAAGATGGTATGTGAGTACCCAAAATTCATTGTTCGGCCACCTGCATCATCCATGCTCCATGTGGATAACCCTGTACATGTGATGGTGGGTGGGAATGTCAACTTACCTGTGGTCCGCCCCTAGCCCCTTTAGTGCAGCAAATTTGGGTTGCCTTAATTGCAGCCTCCGACACCTTGTGTTTGGAGTGAGGGGGTGTGTTTAGTCCTACATCTACATCTTCTAGATATATGGCGTAATTATTGTTTATAATGCTCAGATGATCCTTATGTGGTGTTATGCCCTAACGTCAATTTTATTTTGCATCAAAGTCTATCCTTTCCCGTTTTTGGACCACCCACACCATCCATGCTAAAGTTGTATTAATTGCAAATTTGCAATCTGCCCCTAACCACCTTTGGGCTGCCTCCAGTGCATCGTTCAGCACCTTCATTGTGATGGTTTAAGGTGGCATGTTTTGTCCACAATGCATTGAACTTAAAAGACTTGGCCATTCCACATCTTAAGGGGTTGAGTTAGGCCTAAGCCCAAATTCTAAGAATATCAATTTCAAAATTTTACAGAAATTTATGTTATAAAGATTTAATATTACGTGTAATCAGAAAGTGAAGGAGCACCCAAGATTTAATATTACGTGTAATCAGAAAGTGAAGGAGCACCCAATTTCCAGAGCATAAAATAACTAGTAAAGCATGAATGCGGTACAAGGATAAAAATTTATTGGTCTGACTTTAGGGCTAAAACAAATACTCCATAAACAAAATTACAACCAAAAAAGAAACAAATGATTAAAATAATATAATTGAAATTGATTTATTATTAGAACATATAAATTTCTAACTTGAGTAAATGAGACAGACTAACAATTTTTTCCTAAATTATACATAACTCATCTAATACACCCTTACTCAAAAAAAAGCCTTTTGTGTCCTATTTTCTATTTATCAATAAAATTGCAAGTCTTCCGAAAGGTAAAGCACATTGTTCACACAGGTTTCATATTCAATAAACATATATGCTAGGGGATATACACAGCTGCATTTACTGTTTTATTTTCCCTTTTTAAATTAGGCACATATCCTCCAAAGGCATCGTAATTTTCGTTTCAAATGAACCAGCAAAATACCCATGTCGTGTGAATCGTAGGTCATCATATTAAGGTAGATATTATAGTATAAAAATTAAATATTGAATACTATAATTTCTTCTGTTGTCAAAAATAAAACAAAGAAGAATGTAACTTGATAAATGAACCTGGTAGGCAGCAGTTCGAAGAACTTTCTCCAGTAAAAACTGAAAGACATTATTTGAGAAAATGACTTCCAAACATTGACTAAGGTAACTCATTTCATTTGATGAAGCACTTGAACCAGTGTTCCTTGCTGCAACACCATCATGTATTAACATCAAATGTACCACCCAAGCCAGTCTTATGCCACCAGTGAATCCCTCAACAATTGGATCATTTACAGTAGCCATTACCTGAAGCATGAAAGGAAGTCAACAACATTCAAAATTTATACCATATATTTGATAAACTAACAGTATACAGAAAACAGTAACTATCTTTCATCTTACAAGTTCGTGAAATTCATGTCTGAAGGATGTATTGGAAGAGAGGACAGATGCTTTATCAGGCACTGTACTCAAACCATCTGAAACAAAAGCGATCACAAGGGCAAACAGAAGGCTAAAGCTAATCTGCAAAAGTATGTGAGCGTGAAAATTGTGAGCAGGCAACACAAATTTTAAGAGCAGAAGACACTACTCAAAAAATAAAGTTCAGATTGAATGGATTCCGAGGATGGAGATGACAACAGTCACATAATGGGTTTACATTTAAGACTTAACTGCAAAAGTATGCCTCTATTTGCACCTTGTTAGAATATAAAATAATATCTTGATATTATCTTAGAATATATTGGTTTATCTTTTAGAATTAGTTTTCAATCATATCATATCATATAAATAATAGAATATTTGTAATTATCTTATTGTTTTTAAGCCTATATAAAGAGTCTCTGTTGTGTAGTTTAAACACACGGGGTTTTACCTTTATACCATTCTATTTTCTTCTCATTCGATCCTATGTGACCTGTATTGTCACTATTCTGCTGTCAAGTTTCTAAAAGTTTGGGAATGAAATAATTGTTGTATTCAAATGGTTTCCTCTTTTCGGACGTGTCTTTACCATTTCCGACAAAACCACCACCAGCACGTGCAGAATCTCCCATCTACAAAAATCATCATCTTCATCCAAGTTCCAAAACACCTACACGCGTCACTCCAGTCTGTCGCAATTTTTGGCGCCAGAGTTAGAACCATGTCCTGAGCCCCCCAGGTATATAGCTTGCAGTTTAAACAGCCCTTGTTACTTGGTTTTGGATGCATTTGCTCTCTCCATTGACCAACCATGGCTTGTTTGTGTTATAGTCATGCAGCTTCTTCTTTGGTGGTTGTCTTGAAATTCTTTTCTTACTAATAGATAATACCAGTGGCTTCTAATACCACCAAAGATCATTCTAGTGGTGACTTTCCCACAAATTAATCATGTTAGTGATAACAATATGACATCTTTTCCCTATTACTTTTATTGTTTATGACTTACACCAACCTATCTATTTGTCCCAGATGCACCGGCCCCGTCTCAATCCCAGATTGTTAGGACCTACATTAGTAGAATTAATTATTAAAAGTTAGTTGGTTGGTTATGAGGTAGTTAGGACTATTGTGTATTAATATGGAACTATGTAATTGGGATATCTTTAAATACTGTAATCAATTGTTGAATAGAGTTAGACTCTATTGTGAAGGAGAAATCCTCGGAGGAGAGTATTCTCTCCTATTATTTCTTATCTTTTCTAAATAATTGTGTTCTTCCTCTAATTTCTTGGAATCCAATTCTTGCGCTCCTAACATAGATACACTGGCCTCAACAGTCGACTCAAATGCACTGGCCCCATCTTCGTCCCAGATGCACTGGTTTCGTATAGGTCTCAGCACACTTTCAATAGTTTTTGTAGTCCCTTTGCCCAACCATCGTCAAGGTTAAGTCGCTGGCGCCAGTCACAGATGACATACCCCACTTAAGTTGATTGTTTCAAGTGAAGGACATCATCTAGTTGCAGTTTCATTTGGATGCAGTTTGTGAAAGGTTGTGGTGGTTCTGATACTAGTTTGTTTGGTTTGATCTTCTCTCTAATAAGATATATTTGTAACATGCTTAAAGCTATGCAAGCTTCCGTTGTGTAGTTTAAACACGGTTTCGTTGTATACCTTTCTATTTTCCTCTCATTTAACACAACTTTCACCTAAGTTAATGCTTTTTCGAAATGACATGTTAACACTACAGACCAATGCTATTAAATCCATCATGTCAAAGAGTTCACTTCACCGTAGGGCACAAACCAAAAAAGAGGAAGATGAATAAAATTCTTTACTTGTGTAATGTCTTGCACACAAAACGTGTTTGATTGTTTTAATGCTTATGAAGTTACCGTTTAAAAATCATAACTATAATGCTTCACTGCAAGCAAAACAAAAACTACAAAATCCAGAAAACCAAAGAGTACGCAAAAGAACCTGATGCTTTATGGCGGTATTGCTCTGACTGACTTCAGAAACACTATCTTTCAAAACAGAGAATAAGTCTTTAACATCCTTAGGGCCTGAAAACAATATAACTCACTTTTGAGATCAATCAAAATATTCAGAAAGCATAATCAGTCATAGAATACAACAGTAGAAAAAGAAATACATCAATAGCCAAATTAACTTTCAGAAAACATCATAAAAGGCTACTGTGTGTACTTGTTCGAACAATCAGAACAGAAAGGACAAGGCAGTGTCCCAAAATAAGTCTTTCTCTAGAGACAACTGCCTGCCTCTCCACAAGAGATCCTCTTGAATCAATAACATAGTGCTCACACTGAGGACCACCCACACCAGAAGGCTCTTCTCTATTGAGTTCCTACATCCAAAAAGAAATTCATCAGAAAAATAGAAGTTAGTGTCAAGGTGCAATATAGATAAGTCCTTCCACTAAATAATAAACCATCTAAAGGAAGGAAGAGGAAATGCAACCCGAATGCTACGCCTACACTTACAACATCAATTAATGCAGATCAAATAACAATAAACCACAGATGTCGGAGGAAGCCATAAATTAGTACTGAAAGGCTAAGATTATAGTTAATTAATCATTTTATTCAGAGATACGTTCATATAGTATATTGTATAAGGGCAAAACAGCCAAAGAATGTGAGTCAGCCAGGTGCATTATTTGTATAAGCAGCCTAATGCAACAAAGAAAGAACCAATATACTGATAGTACAGGCAGGATAGTTGAGATTGACTCAATTTGTTATAAAAAACAAACGACATCTTCACATTACTTGCACACCAACATTGAGCCTGATAGAAAACTTAGACACAGTACAAGTATGACAATAGAGAATTGAATGGAAAATGGATTATTTTATAATATGAAGTCTGATAACAATGATCAATACATAAGATTAGGAAATAACCAGAGCAAGAATGCTCCTTCCAGAGAGTATACTCTCCTAAACAACACAATAGAATTCTCAATACCCTCTCTCTCCTTACACTCAGGCTAACAATAACTGCCTAACTGCCCCACTACATCATGGGGACATGTAACCCACGGTAACTGCTTACCACTCTCTCCTCTGGGCCCATTATCTTTCTCCTTGAATATACTCTCCATATAGCAGGCCTTTTAGGGTCGTGGCCCACATTCACAATCTGCCCAACATCATTAGGAATAGGTGCTCTATCAGAGCCTGTCTATATAAATTGCAGTTAAGAAGACCCAGAGTTCCAAAATGAAGTTCTACCGAAGACCCAGAGTTCCAAAATGAAGTTCTACCAAACAGCTTGACCAATGTAAGCCACAATACAGGACAAATTATTGTTAGAATATTAGATAATATCTTATAATATCTATTATATTATATTAGAGTATCTTGAGTTATTTCCTAGGATCAATTTATAACCCTAGAGATATCTTATAATATCTCTCATTATTATTATGATTTGTTCCTGATTTAGGATTGAATCTATGTTTCTCTATAAATAAATATTAGTATTGAGTCTTTTGTAATCAAGTCAGCATAAAGCTATTATCAATAATATTCAAACCCTTATTATTTTCTCTCCTCCTTTTCTCTAAAATCCCACAACTTCAACAATTATGTTACAAACACTATCACTAAGACAAGCTGTAAGTTATTTGATAATTCCATTTTTAAGACTTTATCCTAAATTGGAATTTAATCGGGAAGGTAAAAAGCAATATAAAAACTTATCTATATCACAATGCAGACCTTGATAAGAGAAATCAACCGCTGTCTAAGGCCAGAATTGATAATATCTTCTAGATATTTTTGAATGTCAACCAATATATCATCTTCAAGTCCCTGATCAAGCACCACAGCCTGAATGGGAAACAACATAAAGCTATTAAGCAAAACCTAGAGAGCCAAATTAATGGCTAAATGAACTTGAATAACATCTGCGATAGCAAAAATATACCCTCAACAGAAGATGAAGGGATGTTATGATATATCTTCTTTCTGTATACCAGAGTCCTGCTGCAAGCCGTAAAATTTCCAGTGGTTCCCTACCCATTAAACCCCACTACAAACAAAGCAACAATAAATAACTCATAAAATAAATGTTCTTTACAAATTACATGTTAAAATTAAAAATAAAAACTTAGTATGAAAATGAAATATCATATAATCAAGTATCAACATAAAATGTAGAACACTAGAAGTTAATGTTTACAACCACACCATGAGGGCTTAACTGCAAGTGCTAGCAAATATGTGTGCGCACATGTGTGTTTGTGTATATATATACAGCAGAAATCTACCTCTTGATTAGCCGATACAAGCAAGCGAACGCAATCTATCTCATTGAGATGGAGATCATCGCTCAATTTGAGTGCCTGTACTTCATAAAAGCAGATATTATTAAAAAGATGCTGGAATGAAACTGAAACAACACATCACAGTCTGCGCCACAATGAGCATACATATGTCTAATATAAACAATATCCTTAGTTGTTAGAATAATATGCATAAAATTGCAAGTCTTCGTCAATGAATCCTAAAGACAATATGACATGTTTGGATAAACAGTTTACTTTGGCGCTTATCATATAGGTACTTATGTATAAGTTATTTAGTAAAAAAATAAATAAATAAAGTCAAACTATTTTCATATACACTATCGTCATAAGCTACCCTGAAGAGTTTATAAAAATAATTCAACTTATGGACATGTGACAAGTTGTCCCAAACAGTTACACAAGTTCGTATGTACATAGATAAGCTCAACTAAGTGAAAATATGTCTCTCATACAATAAACCAAAGCATATAATAAGCCAATGCAAAATTTCTTTAGATGAGTCACAACAGAAGAACCAAACACTGAATCAGATCAGGCTTATACTAGTATACAAAAAATATCCCGTTAAATGGAAAAGAAAAGTGCGACTGAAAAACTCACAATTTGGACATCCTGGTCATCAAGTGTGATAAGGGTTGAATCTTGAAGCCTAATCGATTTTGACTGAACTTGACTTCGATCAGAGGGCTTTGGGGGCTGAATGAACAACAATAAATAAACGTGGTTGTAAATTGAGATTCGATTAGATTAGAATAGAGGAAATTGTAAAGAAAAAGTGAAAGTGAATGGAGTACCGGATAGGATAGAAGGGATTGGAAGAAGTGAAGAGAAGCGCGAATGGCGTGTAAGAGTTGGACCCGTTGAGACGGTGTTGGGGGAGAGGAACCGAGAAGCGCTGATTCCAAGGTGGCTAGAAGCTGCTTTGGAGAGACCATTTGTGCCGCCGGTGTGATGATGAAATAAAACCCTACGAATCACAACACAACTGAGAGAGAGTAAGAGAGAGTAAAAGAGAATACAGGTGGTACTAGGGCGGGAAGGGGGAAGTGAGTGAATTTTGAGTCCACAAAAACAAATTTGCAGCTCAAAGTAGTAGCGCCCTGCTGGGGACGACTTAAACCCTATCAAACAAAAAGTACAAAACCCCTCCACTGGTTTTCTTTTAATTGATAAGAAATAAAAAAGGGTTTGTTTGATATTGAATAGGGTAACTATTTGCCAAAAACACTGCACAGCACGTAAAATATTGTGAAATTTATTGTAATAACTTTTTTATTATATTGTATAATATATATATATATATATATATATATATATATATATATATATAAACGTTTGTAAACGTAAATATTCCTTTTTTTTAATAATACCTCATCGATGAAGAACTAGAATTAAAAACATCCTCAAGAACAAGGTTAAGAGGAACATCTTCCCTCCAAACCTAATTAGGAAACAATTGGACCTGCTTAACAATAGAATCCGCCAACTTATTACAAATTCTACTAACATCGAGAAAAGACTATAGATAGTTGTTCATCTTTCTATTGTATCTAAAAGCCCCTCAAACTTCTAAATTTACCTTTTACTAGATTTCACGAATTAATGCGTCATCTTGAGAATTCGCATTTCTTTTGTCTTTCCTTGCACTATTAGGTTCCTCTTCTCTTGGATTAATGCGTCATCTTGAGAATTCGCAATATCCTCGAGTAAACCACTCGAAATTTTTATCATTCCACATTTTAAAATTCTCGGTGCAAACTCTACGTCCAAGTGTAGATCTCTAAATGCTTCCCACAACTCTTGTTGTCTAGCCATTATCATTGAAGATACTGACACACTTCTCTGTCCATGCAAACGGCTTATTCTTTCTAGTCAGTTGTGTCAAGGGAGCCACAATCTTAGCAAATCCTTCAATAAATCTCCTGTAGTATCCTGCCAGTCCGACAAAACTTCGTATGTCTGTGATAGCCTGAGGCTGTTTCCAAGCAAGGATTGTCTCAATCTTTGCCGGATCCACAGCGATTCCTTCTTTTGTTATCTTTTTATAGCCAAAACTCGCACTTCGACAGATTGGCGTACAATTGCTTTTCGCGTAAAATTTCAAGAACTTGACGTAAATGCTCTCCATGTTCTTTCTCATCCTTCGAATAAATCAATATATCATCGATGAACACCACAACGAATTTATCCAGAAACGGGCTAAATATTCTATTCATATAATCCATAAAAATCGCTGGTGCATTCGTAACTCCAAATGGCATAACAAGATATTCATAATCACTACAAGAAATTTTAAGATTTACGACAGTTGGATTGCGGCGGTTCGTAAAAAACTGCCCTAATCAAGGGATTGCGGCGGTTTTTGACAACCGCTGCAGCCCTAAAAACTATTACCCTTTTCATTCATTCTGTTTTCCCTCGTCCTCGTTTTCAGATTTTTCGCGATAGGAAACCTTCCCTCCCTCCTCCGTTCCACAAAGATGCGCCCCTAAACTTTTCTCCTCGATTTCGTTTTCCCCAAAGACGCGACACTGACTTCCATCTCTGTTTGCTCCGATCTCTGTTTGCTCCGTCATCTGTTTGCTCCATCTCTGTTTGCTCCGATCTCTGTTTGCGGCCTCCGTTCATATGTTATCTTCGTGTGCTATATAAGGTAAGTGTTTTGCGGCCTCCCTTCGTCTATTATATTGTTGTGTTTCCTTTAATTATTTGTCCCTTCCATTGAGTTCGAACCGTAGCTCGAATCCCAGGTCGAACCCTAGGTCAAACCCCAGCTCGAACCCTAGCTCGAACCCTATTGCTTTGATTTCATATGCATTCATTGTTGTGGTAGGGCATATTTGCTGTTTGTTTGGTGTTTGCAGCTCCTAAGGTTTCTGGTTATGATTATGGTACATTGTTAGTGCTTTAGAGGTTAATTTAAGTATGGTTGTTGTGAATCTTGTGGTTGATGTATATATGCTGTTTGTTTGAAAATGTTGATGTCGAAAAATGTTGATGTATATATGCTGAAGCAGTGGCTACAGGAATAGGGAGTAGGAATTGTGACAGTGTGATTGCTACACTTTTTTGAAAGGAAAAAAATATAGAGTGGGGAGGGTAGGCTGATGGGAGAAAGGGAGGCTACGATTTTTTTGTTTCTTATATTATAGAGGGGTGTTGGGCTTCAAACTGAGTTCAGCTATGAAGCACTGATACTTCATTTTCTATCTCGTATCATGTCAGATACGTATTGGGTTGGGCTAAGACATATTATCTTATTCTATCACATTATTTAATATTAATCTTGGGTTTTATCTTTTTATTATACCCTCATTATATTTCATAAGTTCAAACTTTGCTAATTGTTTTACAAAATGTAGACTGTGTTTTCAAGTTATTTAGACCGTACAGTGCATTTCATGGAACTTCCTGGTGACATACCAAACAGGAAAGTAGTCGTGTTTTCTTATAAAAAAATAATATAATATTATTAGTTCTTTGTCATGTTAACATTCAACTTGAAATGCTAGAATCCAGAGGCTGAAAATTCTCTTGTTATTTACAGTTTCTCACATTTTTTGTGTTTTCCCTTCTAAGACTTCATTGTGTTGGTTATCTTTCAGTGAGTTGCATTTTTTCATTAAACAACGAAGAGCTGTACATTTTGCATGGCTCTCCGGAGCTGGTATTTACCATGGTGGCTTAAACTTTGGAGGGCAACAAAGGTAATTTATGCCATGACCATGACTTGATTTTGTTATCTGTTTCATCTATGTTGGATATTGATGTGGAACATGCTCATTATGTGGGTAATGGTTCTGCAAATCTCATTTTATATCATGCTATTTTTGCTTCATGATGAGTGGTTCTAAATGTTGTTTTCTGTTAATTCCTTCCATATTGTTTGTTTTTAGGAGCTTATTCACCTTTCTTGCTAATTTGTTTAAATACATATAGCTCAAGTGGAAATGGAAATTTTATTGAAAACAAGGCTCTTTTGAACTACTCCAAGCTGTCTAAAGAAGTTGAAGCCGTTAAACCAAGTTCAATGGCATTGTCTGAATTCCATTTCTTGTTGCTTTTAGAGAATAAAGTCAAGGTGTGTATGCATTTATCTATCATAATTTTGTTTGCATGATAGTGCTTATGCCATGCACAAGCTCTTTTTGAGTTAACCTTTGCTTGCTAAATTATTTGAACATCTATAGGTTGTAAACCGAATTAGTGAGAACATTATAGAAGATCTTCAGTTTGACCAAACATCTGATTCAGCATCAAAGGGTATTATTGGATTGTGTAGTGATGCCACGGCTGGTTTATTCTATGCATACGATCAAAACTCAATCTTTCAGGTTTGTGTTCTCCGACTACTACAACATTCTGTATTTTGGATCTGATTGTCTTGGTTATGATCAATGCTGCTGTTGTTTTTTTTAATAGGTGTCTATCAACGATGAGGGTCGAGATATGTGGAAAGTGTATCTTGATATGAAAGAATACGCCGCTTCTTTAGCAAATTGTCATGACTCTTTTCAAAGGGACCAAGTATACTTGGTGCAGGTGATGTTCATCTGCATTTATTGTGACTTGATATTGTTTCTCTATAAATTTAAGGTTTATTTTACCACAATGTCGCCAGGGTTGGTTTTTTTACTAGAATAATTTCTAGTGCAGGCTGAAGCTGCGTTTTCCTCTAAAGATTATTTTAGAGCTGCATCTTTCTATGCCAAAGTAAATTTTCTTTTTAAGTTCACTATTTTGGCGTATTTAGTTTGTTACATTAATGCAAGAGTTGTGGTTGCTTTTGGACACTTTGTTGCTTAATAGTAAATGTGCTGACCTTTTGGATTTTGATGCACTATGTTTAGTGATGGACTTGCCTTATAGCAATAAACTTTTAAGACTACCAAATCACAGTCCAACCGTATTGACAATTGTGCAAATCATGAAGTTTAAAAGTGCAACGCTTTTTTCAATTATGTAAGATTGCATCCTAAAGATGGGCCATTGATTATGTTATACACATGCTCAATGTTGTCAAATAGCGGCTATAGCGTTATAGCATGAAATTGGAACAAATTGCTATTGTTCCACGAGACACTATTTAGTACAAAGTGTTGTTAAATAGTGCTATAACTGTAGCATAGCGGTATCTGAACTAACTGCTATTTACCGCAATTTGCAATTGACAACAACACTATATGTGCTGATAAATTAAAAAAATTTGTGCACATCATGTTCACACATTGCCTTTTACACTGAAGACATATGCCTATCATGCTTTCAACTCTCAAGTAGTAATACTTAGGAATTTATTATTATATTATCTAAAAATAAAAAGTCTTGACATGAATATGCCTTGCAGATCAATTGTATTTTATCATTTGAGGAGGTCACTTTGAAGTTCATCAGTGCTGGTGAACAGGTACTTTTCATGTTTCTGATAGGCCCAATATTTAGTGTCCTATCACTGTAGTTGACACTTGACATGCCTGCTGCATGTTGTTTTTGGTGCATTCCCATTTTCTTCAATTTTATATTTACAGTTCTGGTTGCATATGAAATAATCTCGACCACTAGTTATTTCATTTACTACTCAATTGAAAAGTAGATGTAGAAAAGATAAATGATATGCTTCATTTACTTCTGCTTTTGCAAATTTCGACAGTTATGGAAGGGTTGAAGAAATGGTATATTTTGCTAGCTTAAAAAGGCAGTATGAGATTGTAGTTCACCATTACATTCAGGTGCTCTAGTTTCACTTGTGTCTTATGTGGTTTATGAAAGACTTTCATTTCCAGATCTCTGTTACTTCATTGGAATATACTATCTGACTCTAACTGTTTCCCTTATATCGTTCTTTCTGGTTTTGTTCATTCTTGAGTTAGCAAGGAGAAGCAAAAAGAGCACTGGAAGTTCATCTGTTTCTAGCCACCAACCTGATGATCGTCGAACATCATTAGGGATGATTAGATATTTTCATTAAACTTTTATCTTTCATGCAGTTGTTTTGTTTGTTTACTCACTCCATTAATGTTTTGAATATTTGTGTATGAATATTTGTGTTTTGAATATTTGTGTATGTTTATGTTTCATGAATATTTGTGTATGTTTATCTTTCATGAATATTTGTGTTTGTTTATCTTTCATGGAGTTATTTATTATTTTAGTTCAGTTAATGTATGAATTTGTGTTATTTATTTTGAAAAAATTATAGAAATTGAATTTAGTTACAATAGTTATTTAATTGTTTATTTAAATTATGTGGATGATATTAATTTATAAATATTTTTTATTTTATTTAATAAAAAATCAGAAAATATTGTATAATATTTTTTTAATTTAAATTATCAGGATTGCGACGGTTGATAACCGTCGCAATGTTTTGGATCAAATTGTTCAAAATGAATTTTGCGACGGTTGATAACTGTCGCGAAATTTCAAAAAAAAAGGAACCTGTTTTGCAACAGTTTGAACCTTCGCAAAAAAAGAAATATTGAGGCGGTTTACACGGCGGTTCTCAAAACCGTCGCATACTTTGCGACGATTGTTACGAGCAAAATCGCCTCGCGACACACGAATCTGCGACGGTTGACGAACCATCGCAAAGTCCCACTAGGGGCGGTTCTAACCGCCGCAAATCCCTTTAAAAACCGTCATAATTGTTTTTTTTTTGTAGTGAATGTCCGTAACGGGTTCTGAAAGCAGTCTTTGAATATCTCATTCTCTTACCCGAATCTGATGGTAACCTGACTTCAAGTCAATCTTTGAAAACACCGCGGCTCCTCTTATTTGGTCCATCAAATCATCGATATGTGGTAAAGGATAATGATTCTTAATAGTTACCTTGTTAAGTTGCCTATAATCCACACATAAGCGCGAACTTCTATCCTTTTTCTTAACTAACAACATCAAAGCTCCCCATGGCGACACACTTGGTCTGATAAATCCTTTCTCCAACAAACCTTCGATTTGGCCCTTAAACTCGCTTAATTCACATGGCGACATCCAATATGGCGCAATTGAAATAGGTCCAGTTGCTGGGTGTAGATCAATAAAGAATTCCACCTCTCTTACTGGGGGTAATCTTGGAATTTCTGTTGGAAATACGTCCGGGTATTCCTTGACAAGCACCACATCTTCTATGCTCGCATCTATCTTTGCCTCATGTTAGCCAATGATAGAAACTCTTGAGTTCCTTCTCTCAGCGACACTCCAAGTTTGTTAGTAGCCAAATACTGAATGACTCCAGGTTCGGGAAAAAGAACTAATTTGCTAGCACAATCCAAGACTACATAATTATACGACATCCAATCCATGCCGAGAATGATCTCGAGTGATTGTATGGGTAAACATATTAAATTAACCAAGAAATCTCTATTCTGAATAGTTACAGGACAACGTAAACATGCAGAATTTACGGTCAAAGTCTTAGCAGGTGTGGAAACAACCAAATCAAAAGGCAAGGAAGACATAGATAGCTTCAAAGATTCACACATTCCATAGCAATGAAGGAATGGGTTGCCCCTGAATGAAAAAGTGCAGTTAGTGTGTTACCGACTTCAGCACGAGTAATTGGATCAAATTGTGGAATTGATTCCCGACTTCAGCACCCATGTGATAAACGCGTCCCCTAGCAGTAGGACGAGTAGCCCTAGTTGCGTTCACTGTTGGTTCCACCTTCGGAGTCTTGCAATCCCTTGCAAAATGTTCTGGCTTCTGGCAATTGTAGCATGAAGGACTCATAGTGGTACAAGCAGTAGCATAATGTCCCTCTTTCCCGCATCAAAAACATCGGACCCCTTGTCCCAGTTGTCGTCCAAAATTCTAGTTCCCCGGGCGATTCTGGCCCCCGTTGTTGTTCTGTGGCCGGTTATATGGCTTAGCAACCTGCTTCCCTTTATTGTTCTGATAGTTCATCCGGCTAGGCCCTCCTGAATTAAAGTCCCCTCCTCGGTTGGCCCACTTGTTCTTCATATCCTCAACCTCTCTAAACTTCTCCACTAAGGCTTGGAAACGTTGAATTCCCAATTGTAAGACCGAGTCTTGAATCTCATACTTCAGTCCATTTTGGAAACGATGACACATAAATTGTTCATCCACCTCTTCACGGAAAAATCTGAAATGCCTTGACAAGGACTCAAACTTAGCAGCATACTCACCCACCGTCATGTTTCCTTGGTGCAATTTAAGAAAATCATCACCCAACTTAGTCCTAGTGCTCATCGGGAAGTATTTGTCCAAAAACTTCTTTTTGAACGACTCCCAATTCATCTCCTCATGAGCTGATCCCATCAGAAGCCTTGTACTTCTCCACCAATATTCTGCATCCCCTAACAGCATATATGTAGCATAGTTGACCTTTACCATTGCCTGACAATTTATCATTTCGAAAATTTTCTCCATTTCCTGAATCCATTCGTCCGCTCTTTCTGGACCCTCATCACCCTTGAACTTTGGAGGATTATGACGACGAAAATCCTCTAGTCCTCTTGATTCAGCAGCACGAATCTCTCTTTCTCTTTTCTCTAGATCTCGTTGAGTCTTTGCAGCCGTTTGTGCAGCAACAGACTCAGTCATATTATTCATCGCTTCAGCCATCCGATCATCCCGGCTGACGTTGGCTCTTGCAGTGTCATCTCTTCTTGGAGGCATTGTTCCCTACAAAACCATCATCAAGTAGAAATCTCACACCACTTAGAATAATCCCAAAAATATAACTCAAGAGCATCATCACTTCAGCACATCACAACTATATAAGACTTGACACTCTAACTACTTGCTCCTATGCATGATCAGATAACGACTCCCACTCAACAATCTAACCAGAGCTCTACCCAAAAGTCTAACCAAAGCTTAAATAAAACATTAACCAAATGCTCTGATACCACAATTGTAACACCCCGAGTTTTAAACAACGCAAGTGTATTTTTGTTTTAACCAATAAAAGAATTTCGACTTAATTCAAAAGAATTAAAAATTAATTAAAATTTAATATGTATTAAACCATTCAAAAATAGTATTGTGTTGTAATTCAAAATACAAAAGTAATTAAACAACCACATCATAATTATAGCCCAGTAATTTAATTTTGGGAAATTGATCTTCAAAAATTACCAAAATAAATTACATCAAAAACTGTATCCTGGACCCACCAAAACATTATCAGAGTGCGGAATAGATATACAATTATCCCAAAACAAATAAATACATCCACCAAGCACTAGGCCCTATAAAACAAGACTAAACTGATCTGATCATGCACTAAAACTACTGATCATGCACTTAAACTACAGTAGCACGGTTTCCACCGCATCCTCTACAAGTCTCGTCTTCACTCCAGCTGTCTGTCCCTCTGCGTTGTCCACAAATACTCCGTACGTGAAGATCAAGGAAAACTAACAGCGTCTCCGTCGTTAGTGTATCCGTCGGTGACACGGGTTTGGGTATTGTAAGACCCTTAAATTTAAAATTTAATTATGGAATTAATATTAAGTGTATTTTGGGGATATTTGTAAAATATTTAATGTATGTATGTTTTGAGTGAATATATATATATATATATATAAATATTTATTTTGGAAGATGAATTAAAATTATTGGATGAAGGATAAATTAATTTAATTATGAGTAATTAAATTATCAGACAGTTAATTAAGGGATTATCGGCTAATTGCGACGAGACTAGTTAAGTGCTGAGGATCAGACAAGTGTCGGGTGAGGTGGCACCCACACAAGCCTATATATAGGAGTGAGAAGGAAGGGCAAAGTCAGAAACCCATTCCTCCTCCATACTGCATGTAACAGTATTCCTTCCCTTCCCATCCTGAATTCTGTTCACGTTCAAAAAAAAAAAAGGGAGTTCCTCAAAAGTGATATTACTTGGAAATCCAAGCACCAAACCAGAAAACTTCCAGTACAAAAGTTGTTCTCCTCATCAGTACGGAGCTAGAGAACCCATTTTCGTAGCGGCGAACGCGAGCGGGAGTTTCGCCGATTTTTAACGCATAAACGTGAACAGTAGCAGAAACGCAACAAGGGTAAGGGCACCTTCCACTTTCTAACTGCATTAGGGCTGTAAATGCATAGCTGTCATGACATTACTGATGTTTCATCATTGTTTGAAGAAAAACTTTTGCAATGACATTTTGAAAAAAATGAAGAAAATGCATTATGTTGATGTGTACTGATTATGTGATGGTTTTTGTTTGGTTGAATGCATTAATGTTGTTTTGTTTATGTGGAAAAGTTGAAAAATGTCTTGCATATTAATTTGAAGATGATTAAAATGAATTTTCATAAAACTGCTTTGAATGTTGTTATAAAATGCGAAAATGCATTCTGTTGGTGTTTTGCTGCTATGTGATGGTTGCTGTTTGGCTGAATGCATTAATGTTGTTCTGCTTGTGTGAGAAAGCTGAAAATGCTTTGCATGTTGTGATTGGTTGTGTAAGAATGCTGGAAATACCTTGCATGTTGTTTTGAGAAATGATCAACAATGTAAACTGGAAAATGTTGTTCTGTTTTGTTGTGATTGACAATCTATTTTGAGTGATTCTGGTGTTGCTGATGTTTTTCAAAAGAAAAGGGATTCTAAATGATGAAAGTGTTTTCTGGACAAGTTATTATTGATGAAAAATGCCAAGGGAGCTGTATTCGAATACATATTCGTGTTTTTCTAGAAACTCAAGTTTTAGCTTCTGTATTCGAATACAAGGAAACTGTATTCGAATACAGATTCGTGTTTTCAGAAAATCAAGTTTTAACCACTGCCATGGGAACTTTAAAGTGTTGGAAAACATTGGAAAGGTTTGAAATGATTTAAAATGGAGTTTTTGAAATAATTTTGAAGAGGAGATGATGAAGTTGTTGAAAACCTTAAATGATGTTGGGGAAATGCTGAATTTACACATGTTTTGTCTTCTGTATTCGACTACAGGTATGTTGTATTCGAATACAGAGTGTTAAAATTGCAATTTTATGCTTCTGTATTCGAATACAAGGGAGTTGTATTCGACTACAGATTCGTGTTTTTCAGAAAATCAAAGTTTTAAACATTGTTTTATAAACCCTAAGAGTTGAGGAACATTGGGAAGGTTTGTGACAAATTAAAACTGGAATTTTGTGATAGTTTGAAGTGGTGGTGAGGAAATTTTTGAGACTTTACTGATTTAGTGAAAAATGTTGATTTGTGCACTGGGTTGAGATGTTTTGGAAAAATGATGAAAAAGCTAAATTTTATTAAGGCTGCATACTATTTTCAGTGAAGAGAAAACATTTCATGTTCATGCACTGCATAGTCAGGTGGTACCCGCGATGGGCCACAGAGTAATGCGTAAACGTGCTGATCTGTTGAGCGATTGCACGAGTGCTGGTCTGTTGAGCGACTGCACTAGTACTGGTCTGTTGAGCGATTGTACCCTGAAATGCGCAAAAACGTGTTGATCTGTTGAGTGATTGCACTGGTACTGATCTGTTGAGCGATTGTACCTTGGTATACGTTAAACGTGATGGTCTGTTGAGTGACTGCACGAGTGCTGGTCTGTTGAGCGACTGCACTGGTGCTGATCTGTTGAGCGATTGCACCCTGGTCTTGAGGGCCGTTAAAGTCAAACATATTTAAATTGTGCTGGTCTGTTGAGCGACTGCACCTTGGTAATTGCAAGAAGTTGAATACATGTGTATATACATATTGCATCGGGGTGATTGACCGGTGGGTCACGATTTTGGGTATATGTTGATGATTGGAAATGGTTGTGTGTAAGTACTTTAGGAAAATCTGAATTTCTGATAAATGATTGTGATTGCTAAAGTGTTGGCTGTACTTACAACATGTTTTCCATATTAATTGGTTGCTGTTTTGAAAAGGCATACATGTCATGAAATTTCAAAATGAGCATCTTTATTTATCATCATTGATTATATGTTATACCATGGATGTATTGTCCTGTGATATAAATGCTATGTGTTTATTTGTTAATTTCGGTCGATGACCCTTTACTATTATTGTGGAAATTTGGTTTTGCCCTCAGATGAACCCCAAACCCGTCCCACCGACGGTTACACTTACGACGGAGACGTCGTTAGTTTTCTTTTATATTCGTATACGGAGTCTTTGTGGACAACACAGTGGGACGGACAACTGACTGAAGACGAGAGTTGTAGAGGATGCGGCGGAGACCGTGCTACTGTAGCTTAGTGCATGATCGGTTAGATTTGATGTATAGGATTTTGAGCTGGAAAATGTAATTTGTTTTTATTTGGAAATTATTGGACTACTTTTCCGCTAACCTATTTCGCACTCTGATATTTCCTTCTGAGATGATATGACATTGATCTTTTGAAAATGTATTAATGTTTATTATTAATTTCCAAAGATAAGTACTTAGTGATATTTATGATGAAATTATTTAATTACGTTCATCGATAAAAATTACGACGTACCATTTTATGAGATGAATTAAAGGAAATTTTATTTCAATTCTTTTGAAGTAATAAATTGGAAAATCATTTTAATTATTTATTATGAAAAAAAAAATACACTCGCGCTGTGTTTTAAACTCGGGGTGTTACATGTATCATCTGAGGGCAAAGCCCAATTTCCACAATATTGTAAAGGGTCACCAACCAAAATTAACAATTACCACATAGCAGTTATGTCAGAGATAACAAATACATTCATGGCATGTTCCAATGTTAAGACAACAGTAATAAATAAATATGCTCACTTATTAAAATGTATAATGTCTACATCTTTGCAAAACAACCAATTTAACATATAAGTCATGGTGCAAGTACAGATACAATCAACAATCACAACACTCATTTGGCACTTAGAATTCATGAGACACTTGCACACCTCGATTTCCACTCATCATCTCATATCAAATCATGACTCATAGGTCAACCATCCCAATGCACTATGTATATGTCAATGTACTCAACTCTTGGAATTACCAAGGTGCAGTATCTCACGGACCAGCACGATTTATAAATTGAATGGACCGTCTAATACACGCGGAACCATTCTATAGCCCGGATAGAATAGACCGTCTAATACACGCGGAACTACTCTATAACCCATCACGGTCACTACATTTACATGTATTAGCCTCTCACAGGCCAAATACACAGAAGTTAAATCCTCGCACGGATAGAATGGATTGTCTAATACACGCGGAACCACTCTGTAGTCCGGATAGAATAGACCGTCTAATACACGCGTAACTACTCTAAAACCCAGATAGAATAGACCGTCTAATACACACGGAACTACTCTATAACCCATCACGGTCACTACATTTAAGTGTATTAGCTTCTCACAGTCCAAATACACAGAAGTTAAATCCTTGCACGGATAGAATGGACCGTCTAATACACGCGGAACCACTCCGTAGTCCGGATAGAATGGACTGTCTAATACACGCAGAACCACTCTGAAACCCGGATAGAATAGACCGTCTAATACACGCACAACTACTCTATAACCCATCACGGTTACTACTTAACTTCGCGGCCCATCACGATCACCGCATCAACTCTGTGGCCCATCGCGGTCACCACCTGACTATGCAATGCATGAACATGCTATGTTTTCTCTTCACTAAAAACAGAATGCAATGCAATAACTCATCAACATTAATGATTTTACTCATCAACACAACAAAAAAAGCATCATCAATGCATCAACCAAGTCAGCAACAAAAACAGCAAGGACAACAACATCAATAACAGCAACAACAAAAAATCGAACAATAACTGCACATGCATCATCTCTACAACATGCATTTTAATCTTCAACAACATAACAATGATCATCCACAGCAACATGCAAGGACATCAATATCTCAGCAACAAGACAACAACAACAGTCACCACAAACATGCATGCATCTTAACTCCAACAACCTAACAATGATCATCCCCGGCTTTTAACAACATAACATAATAATCAATCCATCAAACATCCATTTACGGCCCTATATGTAATCTAGAAAGTTGGAAGAAGCCCCTTACCTTTGTTACATTTTCTTGTTCGTTTACGTTACCGCGACTAAAACCGGCGAAACTCCTGCCCGCGTCATCGCTACCAAAGTTGGTTCTCTAGTACCGTAAAGATGAGAGGAATAACTTTCCTTCTTGACACTTTCTTATTCGAGGCTTGGATTTCCATGTAATTTGAGTTTTGAGTATCCCTTCTCACTACCAACACAAACAGAACTGAATAGAGAAAGAAGAAGAAAGCATCTCGGGTAGGTGAGGGAAAGGAAAGAAACTGTTTTCTCGTTCTTTCTGATTCTGATTTTCTGTTTTTCCCTTTTTTTTTCCTTGCTTCTCACATGCAAACATATATACAGACACCTACTCTTGGCACCTCATATATATATATATAATAATTAAACTTGACCCTTAAGTAACTAATGAAATTTAAAGACTTACATTTTTGATGAAGATAAAAAGATCCTTGATCAAAAAGAAGAAGGATTATTAAGCAACTTATTTTTTCATTTATATTAAGGTAAAAGTATTTTGATATTAAATCAAAACACAGTTTAAAAGTACAATATTATGAGAACCTTCTGAGCATATGCATTAAAATGTTTTTATGAAAATAATTAATGACTTAAACATGTTGAAAATAAAGTTTTTACAAAACTGGAAATCTGTATTCGAATACGAGGTATCATAGTCGAATACAGACTCCAAGTCAGAAGCTAAAACTAAATTTATGTATTCGAATACGAAATATCGTAGTCGAATACAGATTGCAAGTCAGTGGCAAAAACTTGAATCTGTATTCGACTACAACCTTGTGTAATCGAATACAACTTAAGTCTGTAGCTATTTTTAAACATCTGTATTCGACTACAACATTGTGTAATCGAATACAACTTAAGTCTGTAGCTATTTTTAAACATCTGTATTCGACTACAACCTTGTGTAATCGAATACAACTCAAGTCAGTGGCAAAAAAAATCCCGAATCTGTATTCGACTACACGATCTCGTAGTCAACTACATAGTTCAAATTTCAAATATAATCAGAACGTTTTAGAGGTGTATTCGAATGCACTGAGACTGTATTCGAATACAACTTCGAAACAATGCAACTTTTCAGTTTTGAAACATTGCACATGTTCATTAAAAACGTTTGGGAACCTTTGCCATTGATCTAAAGTGTTACCTATGAAGTATAAATACTTCAAACGTTTCAGATTTACAAGAACAACTTTCAACTGACTTTTTAGAATCATTTTTCTGAAACATCAAACACTTCAAAACTTAACTTTCATATTTTCAAGTACTTGCTTTTCATTTTCATATCATTAAGAAAGGTTCTCAGTTGTACTTGGAAGTGTGATTGATTAAGTATCAAATACTCAGTATTATAACCTTGTTCTTAGTCAAGAACATCATTACAAAATCATTGTATCACTTGAAGGATTTAGTGTAGATTCTTGAAGTTGTGTTAACAAAAATAGTGGTGTACTATCTTCTGTTAAGTGTTTGTGAATCTGTAACTTAGTCTTAGGGTTAGACTTGTAACATATTCATACAAAGTGGAAAATCTCTTGTGGTGTGCAAGAGGACTGGACGTACCCTTGGTTGTAAGGGGAACCAGGATAAATCTTCTGTGTGTTTTTATCTTCTGCCATTTACTGCTTTCATTTACAAACACAGCAAATATTTGAAACAAAGTTAAAACAGTCCTTTAACAATCTTCTGATCTCTAAAACAGAAAAATTGTCCAACACCTAATTCACCCCCCCTCTTAGGTGCAACTCTGTTCTTACAATTGGTATCAGAGCAGGTTTTTGGTAATTTGCTCCTAGATCCATGGCTTCCGCACAACCTGTTTTTAGAGATGGTGGTAGCAGTAACAAACCACCCTGCTTTGTTGGTGAACATTATGACTTATGGAAAATACGTATGCAAGCGTACCTTGAGGCTCAAGGAGACGACATATGGGAAGCAGTAGAAAACGGTCCATATGTTCCAACAACAATTATCAACAATAAAGAGGAGATAAAAATAAAAGCCTCTTGGACAGATGATGAAAAGAGAAGAGTACTGTTTGATAAAAAAGGAAAAAATATGTTACAGTCTGCATTGGGTATGGATGAATTCTTTCGCATATCCCATTGCAAAACAACAAAAGAGATATGGGATACATTGGAAGTAACCCATGAAGGAACAATTGAGGTAAAACGTTCAAAACTGAACACTTTATCTCAAGAATACGAATTGTTTAGAATGCAACCAGGAGAAGCAATCCTGGACATGCAGAAACGTTTTTCCCACTTAACCAACCACTTAACAGCACTAGGAAAGAATTTTACTAATGATGAATTGAACCTAAAGGTTCTAAGATCATTAACTAGAGCATGGCAGCCAAAAGTGACAGCAATCTCTGAAAAGAAAAGTTTGTCAAAGATGTCACTTTCAGCACTCTTTGGAAAGTTACAGGAACACGAAATAGAATTAGAAAGACTTGAAAAGAATGAAAATTATGAGAAGAAGACGAAGAATATAGCATTAAGAATAGAATCAAAGGAATTAGTAAATGAAGAAGACTCAGATGAAGAGAAAAACATCACCCTCCTTGTCAAGAAATTCGGCAAATTTCTTCAAAGCAATAAAACGTTTACAAGAAAGAAAAATTTCAAGAAGAAAGATGCTTCTATTGCAAATCAGAATTTTACTTGCTTTGAGTGTGGAAAACCAGGACATATGAAAGCAGAATGTCCAAATATTATCAAGAAGAGTTCTAGTAAGAGAAAAGAATTCAAAAAGGCGTACATTGCATGGGAAGATAATGAAGTAAGTTCTTCATCAACTTCAGAAAGTGACGAATGCGCAAATGTTGCCTTGATGGCATCTCATCATTCTGATAATGAAGAAGAGGTTAGTAGCAATATTATTTGTTATGATAATGATGATTCTTGTGCTGAAAATAATGATGCACAACAAGCCATTAAAGAACTACTTAATGAATGTAAAAATCTGTACAAACTAGTGTCAAATCAAAAGAAACAGATTTCTTCTCTAAATAAAAAGATTGACACTATGGAACAAAATTTTGAAAAACAAAAACAGATTTCAACATGCATTAAATGCGATTCGCTTTCCTTTAAAATTGTCCAAATGAATAGAGTCATAGAAAGGTATGAAAAGGGACAATTTGGATTGGAGAATATACTTAGCATGCAAAGATACTCAAATGACAAAAGAGGACTTGGTTATTCAAAATTTGATAAACCAAGTATTTATAAAACTATCTTTGTAAAAGCAAGTAACCAATCTAAAGAAGAGAAAGAAATGGCTGTTCAAAAGAATCATCTTTGTTTTAAGAAGAATATTATTCAAAAGAAACCATACTTTCCCAAAAAGAGTCCAAAGTGTTTTTATTGTGGTCTAAATGGTCACACACCAAATTGTTGTCATGTTAGGAACATTGGTGTTCCACAAGGACAGTTTGTGTGGGTAAAGAAAGGAACTAACCTTAAAGGACCCAAAGCACTTTGGGTACCTAACAAAATATAAATTCTGTTTTGTAGGAAGACACACAAAGGACATCAAATATGTGGTACTTGGATAGTGGATGTTCAAGGCATATGACCGGTGACAGAACAAAATTTTCAGCACTAACTCTTGAGTCAAAAGGTCATGTGGTCTATGGAGATAATAACAAAGGAAAGATATTGGGCATTGGAAAAGTTGGCATGGCTCCGTCTCCTTCAATTGAAGATGTACTCTATGTTGAAGGGCTAAAACACAATCTCATAAGCATAAGTCAACTTTGTGACAAAGGTTACAAAATCACTTTCAACAAAAATGATTGCATTATCCAAAACGAGGTAACAAATGAAACTCAGTTTATTGGTAAGCGTTTCAAAAATATTTTTACAATTAATCTTGATGATTTATCCTTAAAAATGAAATGTCTTATGGTAAGTGACAACAATGATGCTTGCTTGGCAATGGCATAAAAGATTTGCACATATCCATATGGATAATTTAAACAAGTTAGTCAAGCATGAACTTGTTGTAGGCTTACCAAAAATGAAATTTATTAAGGATAAATTATGTGACGCTTGTCAAAAAGGTAAACAAACTAAAGTTTCCTTTAAACCCAAAAATATTATATCAACTTCAAGACCACTTCAATTAATACACATGGATTTGTTTGGACCATCAAGAACTAAAAGCCTTGGTGGAAATTCATATGTACTAGTTATTGTTGATGATTTTTCAAGGTTCACATGGACCTTATTTTTGGAAAATAAAAATGATGCTTTTAAAGCTTTTCAGAAATATGCCAAACTAGTCCAAAATGAATAAGCAACCAAAATTGTATCAGTTAGAAGTGATCATGGAGGAGAATTTCAAAATGCATCTTTTGTAGATTTTTGTGAAGAAAATGGGATATTCCATAATTTTTCTGCACCAAGAACACCTCAACAAAATGGAGTTGTTGAGAGAAAGAATAGATCATTGGTGGAACTTGCAAGAACAATGCTGAGTGATTCAAGTCTACCAAAATACTTTTGGGCAGATGCTGTAAGTACAGCTTGTTATGTATCCAACAGAGTCATAATCCGACCAATGCAGAAGAAAACTCCATATGAACTCTATAAAGGAAGAAAGCCGAACATCTCTCACTTCCACATATTTGGATGCAAATGCCTTGTGTTAAATAATGGTAAGGAAAATCTCGGCAAATTCGATGAGAAAGCCGATGAAGGTATTTTTATTGGGTATTCATTATCTAGTAAAGCTTTTAGAATTTTTAATAAAAGAACATTGATAGTTGAAGAATCTATACATGTATCTTTTGATGAAACTAACCCCTCGAAAGAGGATAAAATTATATATGATAATGATGATGAAACAAGTACAGAAAATCAAGTTGATCAAACAACTCAAACAGACGAAATCAACACAGAACAACTGGATCAACACACTGATCTTCCTCAAGAATGGAAAACCCATCGTGATCACCCGATTGATAACATAATAGGTGATATCAACAAAGGAGTCACTACAAGGCTGAATCTCAAAGATGCTTGTTTAAATATGGCATTTGTTTCTCAAATAGAACCCTCCAAAATTGGTGAAGCACTCAAAGATGATCAATGGATACTTGCCATGAATGAAGAATTAAATCAGTTTGAAAGAAACAAAGTTTGGGAACTTGTTCCAAATCCAGGAAATAAACACATCATTGGTACCAAATGGGTGTTTAAGAACAAATTAGATGAAAATGGAATAGTTATCCGAAACAAGGCAAGATTGGTCGCACAAGGATACAATCAAGAAGAAGGGATTGATTTTGATGAAACATTTGCTCCAGTAGCAAGATTAGAAGCAATCCGATTACTACTTGCTTATGCTTGCTCCATGGGTTTTGAACTTTTTCAAATGGATGTCAAGAGTGCATTCCTAAACGGCTATATTAATGAGGAAGTCTACGTCAAACAGCCACCTGGGTTTGAAGACTTCAAAAATCCTTCACATGTCTTCAAATTAAAGAAGGCACTTTATGGGTTGAAACAAGCTCCAAGAGCATGGTGTGATAGATTGAGTAAATTCTTATATGAACATGGATTTGAAAAAGGTAAAGTTGATAAAACCTTGTTCATTAAAAGAACAATGGATCACACTTTACTTGTTCAAGTCTATGTGGATGATATCATATTTGGATCAACCAACAATGAAATATGTGAAGAATTCTCATTAATGATGCAAGGAGAATTTGAAATGTCCATGATGGGAAAATTAAATTATTTCCTAGGACTTCAAATCAAGCAACTTGAGAATGGCATCTTTATTCATCAGTCAAAATACTGTAAAGAACTACTAAAGAGATTTGAGATGGACAGCAGCAAAGAAAGTGCAACTCCCATGGGATCTGGTATGTATGTTGATAGAGATGAAAATGGTAAATCAGTTGACATATCCAGGTATAGAGGTATGATTGGGTCTTTATTATATCTAACGGCCAGTAGGCCAGATATTATGTTTAGTGTTTGTTTGTGTGCAAGATTTCAGGCAGATCCAAAGGAATCACATCTGGTAGCAGTAAAGAGGATAATGAAATATCTCAAAGGAACAACCAATGCTGGCCTATGGTATCCAAAAGGTAGCATATGCAATCTCATTGGTTATTCTGACTCTGACTATGCAGGATGTAAGATGGATCGAAAAAGCACAAGTGGCACCTGTCACATTCTGGGAAATGCACTAGTCTCATGGTCTTGTAAGAAACAAGCATGTGTGGCATTAAGTACTGCAGAGGCAGAATACATAGCAGCAGGCAGTTGCTGTGCGCAAATCCTTTGGCTTAAGCAACAACTCTGTGACTATGGACTTGATCTGGGATGTATTCCTCTGAAATGTGACAATACTAGTGCCATCAACATCACAAAGAATCCAGTCATGCACTCTCGAACCAAACATATCGACATACGTCATCATTTTTTGAGGGATCATGTTCTAAATGGAAATGTTGAAGTTACCTTCGTGGACACTCATAATCAACTGGCAGATATATTCACAAAGCCACTGCCCAGAGAATCATTTTACAAGATACGAAGGGAACTAGGCATTCTAAATGAGAGTGATCTCTGAAAAGGTTTGAAAGATCTATAAGTCATATCATTGTTAATTCTAAATTTTTTCATCATTCTGTTACTTGATATATGTTTCTGTGATACCTATGTATGTCTTTCTACCTGTTTGAAATATTTTTTGTCTGTTTAAATGTTAAATTTTTTATCCAGAATCAAAATCTTTACTGTCGTATTCGAATACAGACAATTGTAGTCGAATACATGTTCCCTGTAAAATCTGTATACGACTACACAAGGTCTGTAGTCGACTACACTTTCGAAAATTTTTATATATAAAAAGGGATTGTTAACAGTATTAGGTTACGAAGACAAAAAAAAAATCTGGTAGCCGATTACAAATTCAAAATTTCTGATTCCTGATCCTCAAAATCTTCATCCAAACCTTTTCCTAAAAACCTTCATACTGTCATACCTAAACATTCCCCCTCATCATCCATTGCATCTAAGATTCTATAAGATCAAAAATCAAAACCCTAAATCCCCAAACCCGTAAACTTCATCTTCTCAAAAAAAAAAATGGATGCACGCAAAAGAGGACCAAGAACAAAGGTAGCTTCTGTGGGTCCTTCAAAAAAGCAGAGAAACGACAATATGGCTGATCTATCCAGATTGCTTCATTCCCCAGAAGAATTGGACAAATTCAAACTCACTTTTCTGATAAAAAGCTGGTAACACCCAAAATTGGTACTCTTGATTCTTTTTCTAAGTTTAAATTTCTTGAATTGCTGAAGGCTCAGAAATTGGAAGAATTTATTGGGTATAATGGTCCCATTTATCCTGACCTAGTTAGGATTTTTTTCTGTAACTTAGAAAAGGATGGCAATAAATTGGTGTCTAAAGTTAAGGGAAAAGTTATCAAGTTAGACACTAAAATTATTGGGGAAATTCTGCAAATACCTTCTGAAGGTCAGAAGTTGTGCCCTGGACACTTATGTGAATGGGTTAATACAACTAAGTATGATGCTTATCTTTCATTGTGCCGTTTTGACAAAGGAACTATGGAAAGAAAACGGACACAAACTGGTTCTGAGTATGCAAGACAAAGATATGGTGTTGGTAATCTGACTATTGACAACAGATTACTACACTATTTCTTATGTTACATACTGATTCCAAAGGCAGGGAACTATTCTCAGATCTCTGAGTTTGAACTCCAAGTCATGACTTTTATGACAGAAGGTGCTGAGTTAGATTGGGCATACTTTGTTCATTATGTCCTATATGCCTCAAAAGATGCTATAGCCTTACCATATGCACGAGAAGTCACCAGAATAATGGATCATTTTAAGGTTGACTTCTTAGGGGAAGTGCTATACAAGACCACCAAGGACAATCTACTGGATTTAACTGTTCTGCCCAGTATGAAAATTGTTTGGAGTGAATCACTTCAAAGTTATGTTCATAAGGGTGATCTTGGACAAAGTTCATCCACTGCCAATCTAGAAGATGAACCAGAAGCACCAATAGCTGAAGCACCTGTAGCATTACCAGACCTAGAACCAGAAGCAGCAACGACAGCTGCAGAACCATCACATACTGAAGACATCATCACCAATAGAATGATCATGGACAAACTTAACATCATTCAATCCTTTGTCACAGATCAGTTCCAACAATTGAATGAGTCTTTCAGTAATCGAACTCAGACAATAATTGCTATCTTTGACAAAAAATTCCAAGATCTGGGAAATACCATCCATACACAACATTCATTTTTTCATCAAGAACTGAGTGACCTGTCTGACAAGATTGACCATCTTCATATACCACCCAACTCAGATGATTAAATCTGGCTACTTGCAGTTTTTTTTTGTTATTTGTATTTCTCTACTGTTTAACTTTCCTGTATTTGTGTTTGTTAAACTCTTAAGAATTCGTGTAATTGTAAATTATGAACATATTTAATTTAAGCTGTTTTCTTCAAATAATCTTGTGATTGCCTCTGTTTATCTATTACATATGTGCATATCTTATTTTTCTATGTGATATCCTCTTCCTTTTTGATAATGTCAAAAGGGGGAGAAAAATGTGTATATATATTGTTGCTGTGTTGTTGTTGCATTTTATGATGAAACAGTTCCTCCAACACTTAAGAAGCAGAAACAGTTCCTCCAAAACTTAAGAAGCAGAAACACATTTATCAAGGGGGAGTAAGCACACATCTAGGGGGAGAAATCAAGACGTTTTGAAATCCAAGCAACAAGATTTTTGTCATCATCAAAAAGGGGGAGAATGAAATTTAAAGACTTACATTTTTGATGAAGACAAAAACATCCTTGATAAAAAAGAAGAAGGATTATTAAGCAACTTATTTTTTCATTTATATTAAGGTAAAAGTATTTTGATATTAAATCAAAACACAGTTTAAAAGTACAATATTATGAGAACCTTCTGAGCATATGCATTAAAATGTTTTTATGAAAATAATTAATGACTTAAACATGTTGAAAATAAAGTTTTTACAAAACTGGAAATCTGTATTCGAATACGAGGTATCGTAGTCGAATACAGACTCCAAGTCAGAAGCTAAAACTAAATTTATGTATTCGAATACAAAATATCGTAGTCGAATATAGATTGCAAGTTAGTGGCAAAAACTCGAATCTGTATTCGACTACAACCTTGTGTAATCGAATACAACTTAAGTCTGTAGCTATTTTTAAACATCTGTATTCGACTACAACATTGTGTAATCGAATACAACTTAAGTCTGTAGCTATTTTTAAACATCTGTATTCGACTACAACCTTGTGTAATCGAATACAACTCAAGTCAGTGGCAAAAAAAATCCCGAATCTGTATTCGACTACACGATCTCGTAGTCGACTACATAGTTCAAATTTCAAATATAATCAGAACGTTTTAGAGGTGTATTCGAATGCACTGAGACTGTATTCGAATACAACTTCGAAACAATGCAACTTTTCAGTTTTGAAACATTGCACATGTTCATTAAAAACGTTTGGGAACCTTTGCCATTGATCTGAAGTGTTACCTATGAAGTATAAATACTTCAAACGTTTCAGATTTACAAGAACAACTTTCAACTGACTTTTTAGAATCATTTTTCTGAAACATCAAACACTTCAAAACTTAACTTTCATATTTTCAAGTACTTGCTTTTCATTTTCATATCATTAAGAAAGGTTCTCAGTTGTACTTGGAAGTGTGATTGATTAAGTATCAAGTACTCAGTATTATAACCTTGTTCTTAGTCAAGAACATCATTACAAAATCATTGTATCACTTGAAGGATTTAGTGTAGATTCTTCAAGTTGTGTTAACAGAAATAGTGGTGTACTATCTTCTATTAAGTGTTTGTGAATCTGTAACTTAGTCTTAGGGTTAGACTTGTAACATATTCATACAAAGTGGAAAATCTCTTGTGGTGTGCAAGAGGACTGGACGTACCCTTGGTTGTAAGGGGAACCAGGATAAATCTTCTGTGTGTTTTTATCTTCTGCCATTTACTACTTTCATTTACAAACACAGCAAATATTTGAAACAAAGTTAAAACAGTCCTTTAACAATCTTCTGATCTCTAAAACAGAAAAATTGTCCAACACCTAATTCACCCCCCTTCTTAGGTGCAACTCTGTTCTTACAATTGGTATCAGAGCAGGTTTTTGGTAATTTGCTCCTAGATCCATGGCTTCCGCACAACCTGTTTTTAGAGATGGTGGTAGCAGTAACAAACCACCCTGCTTTGTTGGTGAACATTATGACTTCTGGAAAATACGTATGCAAGCGTACCTTGAGGCTTAAGGAGACGACATATAGGAAGCAGTAGAAAACGGTCCATATGTTCCAACAACAGTTATCAACAATAAAGAGGAGATAAAAATAAAAGCCATATGTTCCAACAACAGTTATCAACAACAGTTATCAACGGTCCATATGTTCCAACAACAGTTATCAACAACTCTGTTCTTACAACTAATTACTCCAATCGCAATTACGTCGACATATAAAATCTTAATTAACTGCCCAATATTTAATTACTCGTAATTAAATTAAATAATCCTTCGTCCAATAATTTTACTCAATCTCAAAAATATTTATATTTATATATATATAAATATACATATATCAAATATTTTACAAATATCCCAAAATATACTTGAAATTAAATCCATAATTTCATTTTAAAATTAAGGGTCTTACAGGATGACTTGTACTACTATCCAAATCTCCCCTTCTTACTTATCTCTAATGTCTCTGACTTGGTCAGATTTGACGTAGCTAAAATATCACTAGAAGGGGGGTTGAATAGAGACATTGTAGTTTTCTTAATTTTCTTTTTCTCTTAAAATAGTATCCTCTATGAGAGGATAATAAATGGGCGTTAGAGGATAAAATTTTAGAATTGAAATGAGTGGTAGATAAACTAATGTGAAGAAAGTATAGAGAATGACACAAACAAATTTATACTAGTTCATCAAAAATGGGTTACGTCCAGTCCTCACTTACTTGTGAGTTTTCACTATGGATCAAAAAGGCTTGTTCTCTGAAATGACTCTTTTCACTATAAATTTTCTTAGCCTCACCAAGCTTTCATAAACAATTTATCTTCTTGTTTTACAGCACTTACACAATTATCAACAAGTTAATAATAACTTGAGGATATATATGTTTTTGAGAGATTTGATAAGTGTGGATTCTTCCACTAAGATATACTTTCTAAGAGGATGATATCAAAGATATAATTAAGATTAGTAGAAAGTATAATGAGGATAAGATTGCTTTTCACAACTTTGATCTTTTGCTTTTGTGATATATGTTGTGTATTAATGAGGATGAGACCATCTAAATTTGTAGAAGTAATTGTGCTTGAAATATGAGGAGAAACCCAAACTATTCGTTGGAGATATAGATGATTACTCATAGTTTTTAGTTGTAATTGCAAATATGCCCTTCAGTTGTCCTTGTTAGAAGAATGTTGGGAGGATAAGTGTTTGCAGTTTATCTTCGGATCTGAGTAGTAGGAGGATGAGGCTTCCATTAATTCTGATGTGACTTATGCTTTTGACTTTTTCCTTTCTCAACAATTGTAGTGTCTTGCCTTATAAGTCAAGAACATCACTTTTTGTACTTTGTTACTTTTACCCATTTTCCCATGTGTGAGGATGAATAGACGTCTTCTGTGTTGTTTATCCTTTAATATGGAGGACAAAAATTCATCCTTTCTTTTGTGTCATTTATCTTTTGAGATAGAGGACATAAATTCATCTTCTTCTTTGTTTATCCTATGACGTATATGACATATTAATATGTGTAAAACATTTCATCTGATTAAGAATGTGAAGAACTTGTTTTCTAATTTGATACACTCAAGAGCACAAGTTAGATAACACTTAAATCAAAATTTTTAAAATAATTTTGTTATCATTAAAACATTTGAGAGAGATTTTTTCTCAACAATGCCCCCATTTTTTATGATGACAAAATTCTTTAGATTATGATTCTGGTAAAAAAAAATTCATAAGTATTTAAACAAATTTGATTATGCTCCCCCTCAACATATCCATAATCTTTGTGTTTTTAAATTATGCTCCCCCTCAACATATGCATAAATTTTTTGTGATAATGATTTTGAAACAAAATATAAAATGCATTAATTGTTCAAGAATACAGTGACTACAAATTGGTTCCAAGAAAAAAATGATCATAGACTAGATAGAGGATTGAAATAAATATGTTTCAAAAAGCATCCTTTATGCCTCATAAAGTTGACAAGTTGTTACTTTAGCTCATAATCTTTCTCATCCTGGATTTGTCAACCATCAAAAAGTGAAAGAAAAAAAGAACAACAACCCATAGACCGTAGAGCTACTTAAACAGAGATGAATCATCAGAAGAGGAGGAGGTTGAAGGACGAGGAAGGTCGGGATGAGGAGGTTGAGGTGGCAAAACAGGAGGATGATCCCCTGGGGTAATGGTGGTGATGAGATGTTTAGTAACCCATTCCAAGAGGAGGCCGAAGTTAGCCAAGGTTTGTTGAAAAGAGTTGAAGCTTGCAAACAGTTTCTTTTCATCCTTTCGGATTTTCTTGAGAAACCTTACTTTTTTTTGAGTTTGTTTAGCTTCCATCCTCTTTTCAGACATATGATCTTGAGGCATGGCATTTACACTTGCACTTTTGTTTTGAGAACCACTTCTTTGACTTGGGAGGAATTTTCACCAGTTCTTACAAAGAAGGAGTCAATGGAACTGAATCTTATAATCACTTTAGGAATGTGGAGTTTTGAAGTTTCGCCACCAGTCCTTTGCAGGACAGATGTATCAAACAAAGGAGGAGGTGTGAGAAGTACTGGATGAGGGTCAACAACATTGCTTACCTTGACTAGAGAAGTGAAGATTTGAGACATTGTATAATTGTGCATTTTGATTTGGACTTACAGGCGGATATGGTGGAAAAAGGAAGGTGTCTTGTAGCTTTTGAGAAATCTTCATGGTCTCTTCAGCCTGTTGAGTTTGTGGAGTAGAGAAATGATGTTGGGTGAGGTTGAGATTATAGTAGAGCTCTTCACCATCTTCCAAAGGTTGCCAAGCAGTATCCTCCAAAAGATCCTCAACAAGAGGATTGATTTCATGAAATGTAGTGAAAAAGATGTTGTGATTTGGAGATGGAGTTGTTTCAAAATCAAATAAAAGTTGATTTGTGGTGAGAGATGTTGCAAGGTTCTCAATGGTTTTTGGCTCTTGGGTAGTAGTAGGAATGTAGGCATCCTCAGAAGGAGGACGAGTGTAAAGTGTTTTTGTTGTGAGTGTTTTTTGTGAAGATGGGATGGTTTTTTTATTATATTTTCTTCTTAGTTGTTTGAGGAATTAGATAAGGTCTCCTTTTTGTTGGGATTTTTGGTGAGGAGGTTTTGAAAGTATCCTTTTTGTGAGATAAGTTTGTCTACAGGATTGAGCCTCGCTTGATTGATGTTTTTGACAGTAAATACACTATTCAAATAAATGGATTGTTCGTCATCCAATGGAACTTTAAAAAATTTGAATATCTTGGTGAGGATTATTCCATACTACGGAGCTGAACGAACAAGTCATGCAAAATTCATCATGAAACAAAAAATGATGTTTCCCAAGTGAAGAAGGCTACCAGTAATGAGATGATGGATTATTAGTAGGTCAAGTTTAGTGACTTTTTCAAAGCTTCCTTCTCGGGGAACAATGGTGTGAACACGTATGTTATGAATAATTCTGCACATAGGAAGGAGGCTTGTGTTGGAACCAAGTTGGTTTTACATTTAGAGTTTTGATGATAATAAAAGTATTTTATGAGAACAATATATTTGACTTCAAAGAGTGTGAAAGAAGATTCATGTTTGTGAAGAAAATCTAAAATAAGATTTCATTCAAATTTATAATAGAAGAAAATCTAAAATAAGATTTGATTCAAAATTATAATAGATGAAAATCGAAAATAAGATTTGATTCAAAATTATAATTGATGAAAATCTAAAAGAAGATTTGATTCAAAATTATAATTGATGAAAATCTAAAATAAGATTTGATTCAAATTTATAATTGAAGAAAATCTCTGACCAAGTTGAGAAGAAAATATGGTCAAGATTTGAAGAAGATTTAATTAAGATTTGCAGAAGATTTGATCCCAATTTAAAGATTTGATCAAAATTTGAAGAAGACTTGATCAAGATTTTAAGAAGATTTGATCAAGATTTATCTACAACAAAATGTGAATAGAATCAATCTAAAGGATTTACAAACTCAATATGAACAAAATACAAACATAATCAATTTGAAGAACTTACAAACTCAATCTGAACAAGATACAATTCAGAATTAAACAAGGACTAAATTGAAGCTCAAATTTCAACTATAAATAGATACTCAAGGCTGAAAAAGAAAATAATCGAAAATCAGAAAAGAGTAGAAGAACTCATAAGCTCAAAATTTCGAATTCATCTTGGAGTTCAAAGAGAGAAATACTTGTTCGAAAGAGAAATATTTTCTGAGTTTTCTTTTCTTAAAGTGTGAGAATTATTATTATTATCAACTTTGTTAGAAGCAATTACTCAAGTTCCAATCTTTTGTATCCAACCCAATAATGGTTTAGTTCATTTTTTAATCTGGGGTTGTTAGGTCGTTAAGAGAATACTTGACTTGTAAGGTCAAGGTGGTTTGTTCCTCAAAAGTCTGGGGTTGTCAGGCTATTTAGGAAGTCTGGCTTGGAGGGTCAGGTGTTTTGTAATTAGAGGTATTTGAATTAGTGGATGAAAGCCTTCTGAATAAAGGGACTGGATGTAGCCAAGTTAGTGGTGAACTAGGATAAATCTATTTGACTGCAAATATATATGCTTTCCTTATTTGATGCCTTAGAATTCAATTGCTTCTTATCCAAGTAATTCATAAAAACCAACCAACCTTCATCAAATCAGCAAAAAGTTTTCAACTTTGGCAAACACAATTCAACCCCCCTTCTCGTGTTTGCAGCTTTAGTTTGAAGCAACTTGAGGTTTGGGAGGAGTGATGAGAATGTTATTCAAAACATCTGATCGAGTAACTTTACATAGAGAGTACCGTGACTTGGTGAATATGTGTCGACCTTCGTTTCAAATGTCTAAAATCTAACAAAAAATTATCAGGAGTGAGTTCAATATGAATACCTTTGAGGATGATACTGAGAAATGTGTCACCTTTCAAGACATTGGCAGCTGTGTAGAAGGCTTTTAAAAGTTTGGGATACTGAGTTTTATCTATCTTAAGGAAGGGTGTCCATCCTAGTTGATATAAAATTTCTTCAACATTGTATCCTGCCTTTTTAAGCCCTTTCAAATCAATTGTTTTTCTATTTACAACGGATTTGTCTTGCCATTTTTCTAAGTACCTTGTTTCTAATTGTCGAGAATCAAATAGAGGAGTTTTGGCTTTGATTTTAGGAGAAGAAGATACACGAGGATTTGGTTTTGAAGATACTGCCTTTTGAGAGGTATTTGAAGTGGCTACTTTGATGTTTGGAGAAGATGATATACGAGGGTTTGGTTTTGAAGATACTTCCTTATGAGAGTTCTTCAAAGTAGCAGGTTTAGGTGTGGAGGTCTCAGAGTTAGTAGCTTCAGAATCATCTGAGTTTATGACATGAATAATGTTACCTTGTGGTGGTTTGTTTTTTGAAGAGAGAGCTCCATACATAAGTCATGAGGATCGTCTGGTAGGTCAGAAGATGAGATTTTCGATGATGAGGCTTTTTTTGTTTTAGTTGAGGTTAGATAAGCAGGCGGTGAGGAGAGGACATGAGGAGTGGTTGTGTACAAAGGAGGATGAACAATACTCATTGGTTCTGGTTGTATGAGTTTAGGTGAGATTGTTTCTTTTTCAGCTTGAGAGTGATTTGAATCACTCGAAAAGCTCTCAGATATATGATATGGAGAGTTTGCTGAGAATTTTCTTTTTGCGGAGATTTTGGTTCAGGTCATTTTCAGAGAGAAACGTTTTGATGATTGGTGTTCTGGAAGGAGGAGAATGGTTTATGTTTTGAAAGAAGATGTTTAAAGGTTTTTGCAACTATTAGAAAGGAGAGGGTGATGCTTAGTCTACATTAGGTAATCATTAGAGTTTAGAGTAGGATTTGTTATTTCAAGAAGAAAGTAGATGTTTGGGAGTTATTACCCATTGGTTACGAGGATGGCGCATAGGAGAGAGAGAGTTAGTAGCGAAAAACGTGCAGATGAATTTTTTTCAACTTGTGAGTTTATTGGTTCATCCTCAGATTTGTAGGAGGATGTTTGTTCAACTTCTTAACCTTTTGGTTCATCCTCAGATTTTAGGAGAACAGATTTTTATCCAATTTTTTTCATAAACTGTTTTATTCTGAGATTGATGCACTGGTAATAGAAGGTTTTTCTAAAATAAATTTAAATCATTCTTCCTAAATAGGTTTAGTAAAAATGTTTGCAAGTTGGTTATCTGTTTCAATAAAAATTAATTCAATATCCCCTTTTTGAACATGATCTCTTATGAAGTGATGTTTAATTTCAATATATCCCTTTTTGAAAGATTTATTGACCTAGTATTGTCACAGAGGATAAGAATTTTGAGATACACAGTTGTGAATAGTCTTCAAGTTGATTCCTTAGCCATAACATTTGAGAACGGTAGTTCGCATCAGATACATAATTAGCCTTAATAGATGATAAGGCAATGGTATTCAATTTTTTGCATGACCAACTGATGAGTGCTTGACTAAGAAATTGACAAGCTCTATTCATGCTTTTTCTTTCTACTTTATCTCCCTGCATAGTCAACATTGCATACGCTGTAAGGTCAAGATTTGGGCCTTTCTTATACCATAGACCTACATTAGTAGTGCCAGCAAGATATCTAATGATTATTTTTACAACAATAAGATGAGATTCTTTAGGTGATGATTGGAATCTAGCTCATAAACCATCGACAAATACTATATTAGGTGTGCTAGCCTTCAAGTATAATAATGGTCCAATCATTCCTCGATATTCTTTTCAGATATGGGTTTTCCTTCATCATCCTTATGTAATGTTGAAAATGGATGCATTGGAGTAGCCATTATGTTGACTTCATTCATTATATATTTTTTGAGAAGATCATTGTTATATTTTTCTTGAGAGATAAAGATGTCAATTCTCAATTGTTTAATCTGTAATCCAAGAAAGAATTTTAATTCTCCTATCATGGTCATTTCAAATTCACTTTGCATGAGGTTAGAAAAATCGTCACACATCTTTTCATTTGTAGACCCAAAGCTTATGTGATCAACATATATTTGAACAATCAATAAATCCTCTTTAAGAGTTTTTTGAAGAATGTTGGGTCGACCTGTCCTTTTGAGAAGCCATTTTCTTATAGGAAGGAACTTAACCTCTAATACCAAACTCGAAGAGTTTGCTTTAATCTGTAAAGAGTTTTTAAGAGTTTAAACACATGGTTAGGCTTCTTCTTGTTCACAAAGCCAGGAGGTTGATGAACATATACTTCCTCACTTAAGAACCTATTCAAAAATGCACTTTAACATCCATTTGGAACAATTTAATACCTTTATGAGTGACATAAGAAAGGAGTATTCTAATAGTTTCAAGTCTACCCACAGGTGCAAAAGTATCATCTTAATCAATTCCTTCTTGTTGATTGTATCCTTGTTCCATAAGTCTTGCTTTATTTATGATGACTTCCATCCTTATTTAATTTATTTTTGAATACCCATCTTGTTCCAATGACGGTCTTGTCTTGAGGGTTGGGTACAAGATCCCATACTTTGTTCCTTTCAAATTGTGACAATTCTTCCATCATAGCCTCAACCCATGATTTATCATTGATTGCTTGTTCAATCGTTTTTGGTTCGATTTGAGATATCATAGCCATGTTATTTAAGTTTCCCTTCAAAGATTGTCTGGTTCTAACACCATCGACAGTGTTTCCAATGTAGTTAGGAGGATGATAGGTTATCAACTTCCATCCTCTTGGAGGTTGTTGTGAGGTTGAGTCAGAATTATCCTCTTCATTTGAGTCTTGAGTTTTAGAGGAAGAAGGTTCATCTTCGTCATATTTATCCATATTTTCTAAGCACAAGTCATCAAACTCATAAAAAATAACATGCATGGATTCTTTCACATTTTGAGTCTTAAGGTTATATGTTCTATATACTTTTAACAATGTGGAGTATACCAAAAACATACCTTTATTAGATTTTGGATCAAACTTTCCCAAATTTTCTTTATTATTTAAGATGTAATAGTAGCATCCAAATATATGAAAATATGAGATGTTTGGTTTTCTGCCTTTCCATAGTTCATATGAAGTTTTGTTCAAGATTTTTCTAATGGATACCTAGTTTGAAACATAACAGCTGTGTTCATTGCTGCAGCCCAAAAATATTTTTCAATGTTTGCTTCATTTAAAATAGTTTTAGCCATTTCTTGTAAAGTTCTATTTTTCCTTTCAACAACTCCATTTTGTTGAGGAGTTCTTAAAGAAGAAAAATTGTGTGATATCCTGTGTTCATCAAAAAGATTTTTGAAAGATTCATTTTCAAATTCTCCTCCATGATCACTTCTCATAGAGATAATGTTTGTTCCTTTTTCATTTTGAATCTTTTTACAAAAATTACGAAATGCCTCAAAGGTTTCATCTTTTTGTTTCAAAAAGAGAACCCAAGTAAATCGTGAGAAGTCATCAACATTTACAAATCTATATCTTTTTCCACTAAGGCTTGGAGATTTTTATAGGACCAAAATGCTCAATATGAAGATGTTCAATCGGTCGATTTGTTGAGATAACATTTTTTGAGTGAAAACTACTTTTAACTTGTTTTCCTTTGGCACAAGCTTCACATATTTTATCTTTCTCAAAATTGATTTTTGGAACACCTTTAACCAATTCAAGTTTGGATAATTTAGAAATAGTGTTTAAGCTTGTATAACCAACTCATTTGTGCCAAATCCTTTTATCCTTTTCAATAGACATCAAATAAGATTCAATAGGTAAGTCATCCAGATATAATATGTACAAATTCTTCTTTCTAATCCTAGAGAAGAAAACTTTACATGAGAATGAATGTTTTACCTCGCACATAGTGGGTTTAAAAGTTACTTCAAAGCCACTATCACAATGTTGGCTAATACTTAGAAAATTATGTTTTAAACCATCCACATATTGGACATCCTTTATTTTGGCAGAGTTTTTTTTTTCTTTTCAATAATACAGGTCCCTTAAATTTGAGCTTTATCATTATTTTCAAAGGTGACTGATCATCCGTCCTTTTTCACCAAAGAAATAAAGCATGCTTATCCCCTGTCATATGCCTTGAGCAACCACTGTCACAGAACAAAGCTTTCTTTTGTTGGTCACACTACGCCAAAAATTTCCTTTTATAGCGCACATTTTAAAGCGCTTAATAACTAAAAGCGTTGTTGTATCATATTTTAAAATTAACGGAGGATACAACAGCGCTTTAATGACAAGCGCTTTAGAAAAAGCGCTGTTGTAGGGTCATAGCGATTTCACATAATGTTTACAGTGCTTTTAGAGTGCTTCGCATAGAAGCGCTGTGTAACACCCCGAGTTTAAAACACAGCGCGGATGTATTTTTTTTTTAAATAATTAAAATGAGTTTTCCAAAATTAATATCAAGGGAATAAAAATAAAATCAGTTCATTTCAAAAGTTATCACCCAATCAGTGTTAGAGTGCAGAGTAATACAGCGGAAAAAGTAATACATTAATTCCCAAAATAAAATTACATTTCCCAAAACTCAAGACCCTATACAAAAGTCTAGACTGACCATGCACTAAGCTACAGTAGCACGGTCTCCACCGTATCCTCTATAAGTCTCGTCTTCAGCCAACCGTCCGTCCCTCTGCGTTGTCCACGTAGACTCCGTACGTAAAGATCAGGGGAAACTAACGACGTTTCCGTCATTAGTGTATCCGTCGGTAGGACGGGTTCAGGTAACATCTGAGGGCAAAGCCCAAAGTCCACAATATAATAGCAAGGGTCACCGACCGAAATTAACAAATATTCACATAACATATATTGCACAGCAACAATTATAATCATGGTATAGCATATGATGATAAGGAAAATAATAATGCTCATTTGAAATTTAATGACATATATGCCTTTTCAAAAACAGCAACCAATCGTTATGAAATATGTGGTAAGTACAAACAACATCTCAGCAAAACACAATCATTAAATCAGAATTTCAGATTCTGGACAGTACTCACAAACATTCAATTTTCCACTCATTCATCATATAATCAACGTGACCCACCGGTCAATACCTCAATGCAATATGTATATGCTCATGTATACAGTTTCTTGGAATCACCAAGGTGCAGTCGCTCAACAGACCAACACATTATGTTTGACTTAACGGCCCTCAAGACCAAGGTGAAATCGCTCAACAGATCAGCACCCAGTGCAGACGCTCAACAGTCCAGCACTTGTGCAGTCGCTCAACAGACCAGCACGTTTGAGATAAACCAAGGTACAATCGCTTAACAGATCAGTACCTAGTGCAGACGCTCAACAGTCCAGCACTTGTGCAATCGCTCAACAGATCAGCACATGGCTGCACATTTTAGGGTACAGACGCTCAACAGTCCAGTACCAGTGCAGACGCTCAACAGTCCAACACTTATATATACCAAAGTACAATCGCTCAACAGATCAGTACCTAGTGCAGACGCTCAACAGTCCAGCACTCGTGCAATCGCTCAACAGATCAGCACTTGGTTGCGCATTACTCTGTGGCCCATCGCGGGTACCACATGACTATGCAATGCATGAATATGCAGTGTTTCACTTCTCTAGAAACAAAATGCAAAAACAGAAAATTCATGCTTCTCATCATGTTTAAAATATTTCAGCATAGTCAGAATTAACATCATCACAATCATGATTAAACAATTCATTAATCATTAACACTTTGAAAGGTTTTCCCAGACTCTTAAAAATTCAATCACAGAGTTTAAAACTGAGGATTTATGGAATTTTACGAATCTGTATTCGAATACAGAAGCTAAAAATAGTGCAGAATGACACTCTGTATTCGAATACAACCCTCTGGTATTCGAATACAGAGGCAGTCTTTGTGCACACAACCTCATCTTTCATTACATCAGTAAGGTCTCAAAACTTCATCTTTACAACTTCAAAACATCACCAAAAATTCCTTTTTAATTCACCACAACAATCCCAACATTCCCCAAACACTCAGGGTTTACAAACACTCTTGAAAACTTGGAATTTCTGGAAACTCGAATCTGTATTTTAACATTCTGTATTCGAATACAACATGCCTGTAGTCGAATACAGAAGACAAAACCTTGAAAAATTCAATCTTTTCTTCCAGTTCCTTAAAGGTTTTCAATCATACTCTCTCCGTCAATCCAACAATCATACTCTCTCCGTCCTTATACCAGCATAAGGGCGTCTGACACTTGCGTCCATACAAAGCCTCGTAGGGTGCCATTCCAATAATGGTGTGAAAGCTGTTGTTGTAAGTGAATTCAATCAATGGCAGCACCTCATCCCAGTTTCCTCTGTCATCCAACACATATGCTCTCAATAGATCTTCCAAGGACTGATTTGTCCTCTCAGTTTGTCTGTCTGTTTGTGGATGGTAGGCTGAACTCAATTTCAGTTTTGTTCCCAACGCTTCACGCAACGCTCCCCAAAAGTGAGATGTGAACTTTGGGTCACAGTCCGATACTATACTTGATGGAACGCCGTGTAACCTCACAATCTCAGCGATGTAGATTTCCGTCAGCTTATCTACCTTATAAGTGGTTCTTATTGGTAGGAAATGTGCGGACTTCGTCAAACGATCCACTATTACCCAAATTGAATCATTCTTTTTCCTTGTCTTGGGCAGTCCTGTTATGAAATCCATGGAAATGCTGTCCCACTTCCATTCTGGTATGTCCAAAGGTTGCAGCATTCCAACAGGTCGTTGATGTTCCACTTTTGCTTTCTGACAAGTCAAACAAGCTGATACATATTCTGCCACATCCCTCTTCATTCCTGGCCACCAGAAATTCTGCCTTAAGTCCTGGTACATCTTGGTTGCTCTAGGATGAATACTCAACTTACTCTTATGAGCCTCTTCCAAAATCTTGGTCGCGTCTCCCGTAGTCGGATTCCAAATCACTTTGACTAGTGGGACTTCCTTGTTCCTCAACTGTTTAATCTTCCTATCTTCAATCCTTACAGGCAATACTTTAAAAGACAGGTTGTCCCTCAGCTGAATTGTATCTGGCTCGATCACATGTGACGGGTCTGCAATGTATTTCCTTAGCTGCGACACATGAAATACGTCATGAATATTGGACAGTATTGGAGGTAAAGCAATCCGATAGGCCAATGGTCCAATACGTGCAGTAATTTGATATGGTCCAATAAATTTCGGAGTCAACTTTCTTGACTTAATAGCTCTGCCAACACCATTTGTAGGCGTAACCCTTAGAAATACATGATCACCCTGCTCAAATTCCAAGGGTCTGCGACGCTTGTCCGCGTAACTCTTCTGACGATCTTGTGAAATCTTCATTTTCTCTTGTATCCTCTTGATTTTCTCAGTAGTTTGCTCCACCATTTCAGGTCCAACAATCATACTCTCTCCGTCCTTATACCAGCATAAGGGCGTCTGACACTTGCGTCCATACAAAGCCTCGTAGGGTGCCATTCCAATAATGGTGTGAAAGCTGTTGTTGTAAGTGAATTCAATCAATGGCAGCACCTCATCCCAGTTTCCTCTGTCATCCAACACATATGCTCTCAATAGATCTTCCAAGGACTGATTTGTCCTCTCAGTTTGTCTGTCTGTTTGTGGATGGTAGGCTGAACTCAATTTCAGTTTTGTTCCCAACGCTTCACGCAACGCTCCCCAAAAGTGAGATGTGAACTTTGGGTCACAGTCCGATACTATACTTGATGGAACGCCGTGTAACCTCACAATCTCAGCGATGTAGATTTCCGTCAGCTTATCTACCTTATAAGTGGTTCTTATTGGTAGGAAATGTGCGGACTTCGTCAAACGATCCACTATTACCCAAATTGAATCATTATTTTTCCTTGTCTTGGGCAGTCCTGTTATGAAATCCATGGAAATGCTGTCCCACTTCCATTCTGGTATGTCCAAAGGTTGCAGCATTCCAACAGGTCGTTGATGTTCCACTTTTGCTTTCTGACAAGTCAAACAAGCTGATACATATTCTGCCACATCCCTCTTCATTCCTGGCCACCAGAAATTCTGCCTTAAGTCCTGGTACATCTTGGTTGCTCTAGGATGAATACTCAACTTACTCTTATGAGCCTCTTCCAAAATCTTGGTCGCGTCTCCCGTAGTCGGATTCCAAATCACTTTGACTAGTGGGACTTCCTTGTTCCTCAACTGTTTAATCTTCCTATCTTCAATCCTTACAGGCAATACTTTAAAAGACAGGTTGTCCCTCAGCTGAATTGTATCTGGCTCGATCACATGTGACGGGTCTGCAATGTATTTCCTTAGCTGCGACACATGAAATACGTCATGAATATTGGACAGTATTGGAGGTAAAGCAATCCGATAGGCCAATGGTCCAATACGTGCAGTAATTTGATATGGTCCAATAAATTTCGGAGTCAACTTTCTTGACTTAATAGCTCTGCCAACACCATTTGTAGGCGTAACCCTTAGAAATACATGATCACCCTGCTCAAATTCCAAGGGTCTGCGACGCTTGTCCGCGTAACTCTTCTGACGATCTTGTGAAATCTTCATTTTCTCTTGTATCCTCTTGATTTTCTCAGTAGTTTGCTCCACCATTTCAGGTCCAACAATCATACTCTCTCCGTCCTTATACCAGCATAAGGGCGTCTGACACTTGCGTCCATACAAAGCCTCGTAGGGTGCCATTCCAATAATGGTGTGAAAGCTGTTGTTGTAAGTGAATTCAATCAATGGCAGCACCTCATCCCAGTTTCCTCTGTCATCCAACACATATGCTCTCAATAGATCTTCCAAGGACTGATTTGTCCTCTCAGTTTGTCTGTCTGTTTGTGGATGGTAGGCTGAACTCAATTTCAGTTTTGTTCCCAACGCTTCACGCAACGCTCCCCAAAAGTGAGATGTGAACTTTGGGTCACAGTCCGATACTATACTTGATGGAACGCCGTGTAACCTCACAATCTCAGCGATGTAGATTTCCGTCAGCTTATCTACCTTATAAGTGGTTCTTATTGGTAGGAAATGTGCGGACTTCGTCAAACGATCCACTATTACCCAAATTGAATCATTCTTTTTCCTTGTCTTGGGCAGTCCTGTTATGAAATCCATGGAAATGCTGTCCCACTTCCATTCTGGTATGTCCAAAGGTTGCAGCATTCCAACAGGTCGTTGATGTTCCACTTTTGCTTTCTGACAAGTCAAACAAGCTGATACATATTCTGCCACATCCCTCTTCATTCCTGGCCACCAGAAACTCTGCCTTAAGTCCTTGTACATCTTGGTTGCTCTAGGATGAATACTCAACTTACTCTTATGAGCCTCTTCCAAAATTGCTCTTCTCATCTCTACAACTTCCGGTACACAAACCCTTTCGTTACATCTCAGAATATCATCTGTTCCGATGCTGAATTTAGTGGTCTGTCCTTGCGCTATCAGATTCCTCTTTTCTTGGATCAACGCGTCATCTTGCAAGTTTGCAATCTCCTCCAGTAATCCACTTCAAATTGTTATCATTCCACACTTTAACATTCCTGGTGCAAACTTTACGTCCAAATGTAGATCTCTAAATGCTTCCCACAACTCCTGTTGTCTGGACATTATCATTGAAGATACTGACACGCTCTTCTGACTCAATGCGTCAGCCACCACATTGGCTTTTCCAAGGTGGTACTGCAATGAAAAGTCAAAATCCTTGAGAGTCTCCATCCATCTTCTCTGACGCATGTTCAATTCCTTCTGATCGAACAGATACTTCAAGCTTTTATGGTCGCTGAACACCGTGAATGTGCATCCATATAAGCAGTGTCTCCAAACCTTTAACGCAAACACTACTGCAGCAAGCTCTAAATCATGAGTGGGGTAGTTCCGTTCGTGAGTTTTCAACTGTCTTGAGGCGTAAGCTACAGCTTTCTTGTGTTGCATCAAAACTCATTCCAAACCTTGGTGAGATGCATCACAATAAACTTCATATGGTTCCTCCGGCTGTGGCAATACTAACAGTGGTGAGGTTGTCAACTTTTCCTTTAGCAACTGAAAACTCTCCTCACAACTCCGTCCATGCAAACGGCTGATTCTTCCTGGTGAGTTGTGTCAGAGGAGGTACAATCTTAGCAAATCCTTCAATAAATCTCCTGTAGTATCCTGCCAGTCCGACAAAACTCCTTATGTCCGTGACAGTCTGGGGCTGTTTCCAAGCAAGAATTGTCTCAATCTTTGCCGGATCGACAACGATTCCTTCTTTCGTTATCACATGTCCCAAAAAGTTCACTTCCTTTAGCCAAAACTCACACTTCGACAAATTGGCATACAACTGCTTTTCGCGTAAGACTTCAAGAACTTGGCGTAAGTGCTCTTCATGTTCTTCTTCATCCTTTGAATAAATCAAAATGTCATCGATGAATACCACCACAAACTTATCCAAAAACTGGCTGAATATCCTATTCATATAATCCATAAATATTGCTGGTGCATTCGTAACTCCAAAAGGCATAACGAGATATTCATAGTGTCCGTAACGAGTCCTGAAAGCAGTCTTTTGAATATCTCCTTCTCTTACTCGAATCTGATGGTATCCCGACTTCAAATCAATCTTTGAAAACACTGCTGCTCCCCTCAATTGGTCCATTAAATCATCGATGTCTGGTAATGGATAACGATTTTTTATAGTCACCTTGTTCAGTTGCCGATAATCCACACATAAACGCGAACTTCCGTCCTTTTTCTTAACCAACAACACCGGAGCTCCCCAGGGCGACACACTTGGTCTGATAAATCCTTTCTCCAATAATCCTTCAATCTGACCTTTAAGCTCGCTTAATTCCAATGGCGACATCCGATACGGCACAATGGAAATAGGTCCAGTTCCGGGGTGTAAATCAATGAAGAATTCCACCTCTCTTACCGGGGGTAATCCTGGAATTTTCGTCAGAAATACGTCCGGATATTCTTTGACTAACATCACATCTTCTATGTTCACATCCACCTTGGTCTCCATATTAGCCAATGATAAAAATTCTTGAGTTCCTTCTCTTAGAGATACTTCGAGTTTGTTAGCAGCTAAATACCGAACGACTCCCAATTCACCTCCTTGTGAGTTGATCCCATTAGTAGCCTTGTACTTCTCCACCAGTACTCTGCATCCCCTATCAGCAGATACGTGGCATAGTTGACCTTTACCGCTGCTCGGCAATTAATCATCTCGAAGATTTTCTCCATCTCTTGAATCTACTGGTCCGCTCTTTCTGGACCCTCATCACCCTTGAACTTGGGAGGATTATGACGGCGAAAATCCTCTAGTCCTCTAGATTCAGTAGCGCGAATATCTCTTTCTCTCTTCTCCAGATCTCGTTGAGTCTTGGCAACTGTCTGTGCAGCAACAGACGCAACCATGTTGTTCATCGCTTCAGCCATCCGATCATCCCGGCTGACGTTGGCTCTCGTAGTTTCATTTCTTCTTTGGAGGCATTGTTCCTTACAAAACCATCATCAAGTAGAAATCTCGCACTACTCGGAATAATTCCAAAACTTAACACATCATCACTTCAGTCACAATACAACTTCCACAAGACTTGACACTTTAACTACATGCTCCTATGCATGATCAGCTAATGACTCAAAACAAATACTTTAAATCAAAGCTTCATCCCAAAACTTTAACCAAATGCTCTGATACCACAATTGTAACACCCCGAGTTTAAAACACAGCGCGGGTGTATTTTTTTTTTTAAATAATTAAAATGAGTTTTCCAAAATTAATATCAAGGGAATTAAAATAAAATCAGTTCATTTCAAAAGTTATCACCCAATCAGTGTCAGAGTGCAGAATAATATAGCGGAAAAAGTAATACATTAATTCCGAAAATAAAATTACATTTCCCAAAACTCAAGACCCTATACAAAAGTCTAGACTGATCATGCACTAAGCTACAGTAGCACGGTCTCCACCGTATCCTCTATAAGTCTCATCTTCAGCCAACCGTCCGTCCCTCTACGTTGTCCATGTAGACTCCGTACGTAAAGATCAGGGGAAACTAACGACGTTTCCGTCGTTAGTGTATCCGTCGGTAGGACGGGTTCGGGTAACATCTGAGGGCAAAGCCCAAAGTCCACAATATAATAGCAAGGGTCACCGACCGAAATTAACAAATATTCACATAGCATATATTGCACAGCAACAATTATAATCAAGGTATAGCATATGATGATGAGGAAAATAATAGTGCTCATTTGAAATTTAATGACATATATGCCTTTTCAAAAATAGCAACCAATCATTATGAAATATGTGGTAAGTACAAACAACATCTCAGCAAAACACAATCATTAAATCAGAATTTCAGATTCTGGACAGTACTCACACACATTCAATTTTCCACTCATTCATCATATAATCAACGTGACCCACCGGTCAATACCTCAATGCAATATGTATATGCTCATGTATACAGTTTCTTGGAATCACCAAGGTGCAGTCGCTCAACAGACCAACACATTATGTTTGACTTAACGGCCCTCAAGACCAAGGTGCAATCGCTCAACAGATCAGCACCCAGTGCAGACGCTCAACAGTCCAGCACTCGTGCAGTCGCTCAATAGACCAACACGTTTGACATAAACCAAGGTACAATTGCTCAACAGATCAGTACCTAGTGCAGACGCTCAACAGTCCAGCACTTGTGCAATCGCTCAACAGATCAGCACATGGCTGCGCATTTCAGGGTACAGACGCTCAACAGTCCAGCAGATATACCAAAGTACAATCGCTCAACAGATCAGTACCTAGTGCAGACGCTCAACAGTCCAGCACTCGTGCAATCGCTCAACAGATCAGCACTTGGTTGCGCATTACTCTGTGGCCCATCGCGGGTACCACTTGACTATGCAATGCATGAATATGCAGTGTTTCACTTCTCTAGAAACAGAATGCAAAAACAGAAAATTCATGCTTCTCATCATGTTTAAAATATTTCAGCATAGTCAGAATTAACATCATCACAATCATGATTAAACAATCCATTAATCATTAACACTTTGAAAGGTTTTCCCAGACTCTTAAAAATTCAATCACAGAGTTTAAAACTGAGGATTTCTGGAATTTTACGAATCTGTATTCGAATACAGCTCATCTATATTCGAATACAGAAGCTAAAAACAGTGCAGAATGACACTCTATATTCGAATACAGAGGCTATCTCAGTGCACAAAACACCTCTTTCATTTCATCAGTAAAGTCTTAAAAACTTTATCACCACCATTTCAAAATATCACCAACAGTTCCATTTTAATTCACCACAACAATCCCAACATTCCCAAAACACTCAGGGTTTACAAACACTCTTGAAAACTTGGAATTTCTGGAAACTCGAATCTGTATTCGAATACAGACCCCTTGTATTCGAATACAGAAACATGAAACTGTAATTTTAACATTCTGTATTCGAATACAGCATGCTTGTAGTCGAATACAGAAGACAAAACCTTGAAAATTCAATCTTTTCTCCTAGTTCCTTAAAGATTTTCAATACTTCATCCTCTCCTCTTCAAAATATTTCAAAACCTCCTTTTAAAATTACTTTAACCCTTCTCCAAATTTCCCAACACTTTAAAATGCATATCTCAGTGTTTAAAACTTGATTTTCTGAAAAACACGAATCTGTATTCGAATACAGCTTCCTTGTATTCGAATACAGAAGCTAAAAACAGTGCTTCTGGAAAAACACGAATCTGTATTCGAATACAGACCCACTGTATTTGAATACAGAAACTGAAACAAGTGAAAATTTGCATTCTGTATTCGAATACAGCATGCCTGTAGTCGAATACAGATGCGAATACAGTGTATAAAATCCCACTTCTTTATTCGAATACGACATGGTCGTAGTCGAATACAGATGCTAAGTCAGAAGCAGAAATCCTTTCTCTGTATTCGAATACAAGGGCTTGTATTCGAATACAAGTTTGAAAACTTCAGTAAAACAGAACCTTTACAGGTTGTATTCGAATACACACATGTTGTATTCGAATACACCTTCGAAAACCAGTGAAATTCAACACCTTTCAAAACTGTTTCCTTTTAAAAAGACAACCAAAAACAGATTCAGTACTTTTCCAGACAATACCATCCTCATTCAAAATCCCTTTTTCTTCTTAAATCATCAACATTACCATAATCACTAAAAAAAAAACAGAATCAGAATCATCAACACCAAATCATCCAGAACTTCAAACCAACAGAATAACACACAACATTTCAGCTTTCACACATAATCAGAAGTACATGCAAGTATTTCAACTTTCACAACACATCAGAAGAACATGCAAGCATTTCAGCTTTCACAACACATCAAAATAACATGCAAGCATTTCAGCTTTCACAACTCATCAAAATAACATGCAAGCATTTCAGCTTTCACAACACATCAGAAGAACATGCAAACATTTCAACTTTCACACATATCAGAATAACATGCAGCATTCACAGAGCAGCAACACACAAACAGAATGCATTTTTGCATTTCAAAACCATTTTTAAAACAGTTTTATGAACATGCATTTTTAAATCATGTTTGAAATAACATTCAAGACATTTTCCACTTTCACACATAAACAACACATCTTTAGTGTACTCAGCTCAAAACAGAATCATCACAGAGCTTTAAAACGTCAAAAATGCATTTTTTCCATTTCTTTCAAGCATAGGCAAACCAGTTTCAAAACAGTCATGAAAACACTAGTGATGCCATAAAAATTATACACTTACAGCCCTAATGCAACTTGAATGTTGGAAGGTGCCCTTACCCTTGTAGCGTGTTCTGCTTCTGCTAAAGTGTATGCGTCCAGAAACGGCGAAACTGCAACTGGTGTTTGTTGCTGCGAAACTGGGTTCTTTAGCTTCGTAATGGTATAGGAAATAACTTTTGTACTGGGGTTTTGGTGTTTCAGTGTTTGGATGTTCCAGTAATGATACTTTGAAGAGTTCCCTCTCTTCTTCTTTTATAACCATGACTGGAAATGGGAAGGCAGAAAACAGAGACAGAATGGGAGGGAAAAATGGGTTACTATTACATGCAGTATGGGCAGTGAGGAAGGAGGGATGGTGTTCTGATTTCACCATCATGCTCACCCTATTTATAGGCTTTTGGTGGTGCCACCTCACCCTAAAATAATATTAAAATAAGGTTGGGTTCTTCAGCACTTAATTACCTTGTAATTAGCCACTAATCCTCAATTAATTGTCCAATTAATTTAGTTACTCATAATTAAATTAATTTAATCTTCACCCAATAATTTTTATTTCATCCTCCAAAATAAATATTTATATATATATATATATATATATATATATATTTATTCAAACATACATATATTAAATATTTTACAATTATCCCCAACAATACAATTAAAATTAATTCCATAATTTTAATTAAAAATAAAGGGTCTTACACGCTGTAAAATATAGCGCTATCAAATAATGTTTACAGCGCTTGTTATAAAAGCGCTGTAAAATATAGCGCTCCCACACTATATTTACAGCTCTTTTTAGAGCGTTTTGTATATAAGCTCTAAATGTTTTGAAATTTAATTTTTAAAAGCTTTTTCAAACGCTTATGGACAAAAGCGCTGTAAAATTACAAGCAGTTCAAGTTATATATACTTGATAAATAAATAAAAACATATTTAATACGTTCTCTCCCTTCGAACCCTATTACGAACCTTCCTGTCATCTAGTTTGCGCCCATTTCTACTGAGTGATTGTTGTCTCAGGTACTGTATTTATTAATTTGTTATTGTCTCTAAAACTGATAAATTGTTACCTGATAAATCATTTAAAATGTTAGATGATAAATCTGTTTTGTTTTGAAATTTGTTCGATCTGTTTTGTTTTGAAATCAGACTTGTATGCATGACCTTGGACCTTGGTTTCCATTTTCCAATAATAGACTATATATACTAAAGATTTGTATGATGTTATAGATTGATAAATTTGTGTAACACATCATTCATATATACTGCATTCATTAATTGTTACATGATATAGATTGATAAATTTGTGTAACACTGTTTTCATAAATTCTTACATGATAAATCATATAAAATCTGTTCGATTTGTTCTGTTATGTTTTGAAATTAGACTTGTATGCATATATATTATAGATTGGTAAAATGTTATAGGTTGATAAATTTGTGTAACACTGCATTCATATAGGTCATATAAAATGGACCGAAAATGGATGTCTGCCAATCGATTGTCAAAAGAGTATGAAAATGGAGTGAAGGAGTTTGTTGAATTTGTAGTGAAGAACGCAAAAGACCCAAATCGAATCACTTGTCCTTGTTTAAAATGTTGTTTTGAAAAACGCGTTAGAGCAGATGAATTGGAAGGACATTTAGTATGACATGGAATTGATAAAAGCTATACATGTTGTATAAGACATGGTGAGAAAAAAAAGGGAACAATTATTTTGAGAATGTTACGACATATGATTCAAATGATTTCGACACAGATACATATGAGCGAGACCGAGTTGAGGAGATTGCCAAAGCAGTTGAAGAAGATCTTTGGGATTAGCCTAAAATGTTTGAGAGTTTGTTGAGTGATGCAGAGAAACCATTATGTAGTCGTTGTACTAAATACACAAGACTTTCGGCGATATTAAAGTTGTACAACTTAAAAGCGAGTAATGGATGGTTTGATAAAAGCTTCACATAATTATTAACACTCCTAAAAGATGTGTTGCCAGATGATAATGAACTTCCCAGTCGAACCTACGAGGCTAAACGAATTTTGTGCTCTATTGGCATGAGTTACAAAAGGATTCATGCGTGTCCTAACGATTGCATTTTATTTTGAAACGAATATGAATTACTAAAGGCATGTCCGAAATGCAATGTCTCTCGATATAAGAAGAAAGAATCTACTCCAGCAAAAGTCGTGTGATTTTTTCCTATAATACCAAGATTTAGGCGCATCTATCGCAGTGAAGAAGATTCAAAACACTTGACATGGCATGCAAATGAAAGAATTAGAGATGGAAAGTTACGACACCTTGCAGATTCTCCACAATAGGCAAAAATTGATCACGGGTATCGTGATTTTGGTAGGGAGTCAAGAAATCTACGACTTGCACTTTCTACTGATGGAATGAATCCACATGGTCTTCAAAGCATATCACACAACACGTGACATGTGATTTTGTTGATTTATAACCTGCCTCCATGGTTATGTATGAAGCGTAAGTTTATGATATTGTTTCTGTTAATTTCTAGACCCAAACAACTGGGGAATAATATCGACGTAGACTTGGCTCCTTTAATTGAAGATTTAAAAAATATGTGGGAGACAGGTGTGGAAGTTTATGATGGATATAAGAAACAACGTTTCAATTTGAGGGCTATGTTGTTCGGCATAATTAATGATTTTCCAACATATGGTAATTTATCAAGATATAGCATTAAAGGTCAGTGTGCATGTCCTATATGTGAAGAGAGTACAGATTGGATGCAGTTGAAACATTGTAAGAAGAACGTAATGAAAAAGAAGAAGATCTACATTTTTGATGAAGACAAAAAGACTATGTCTAATGATCAAAAAGCAAACTCAAAGGAAAATTCTCTTTCAAGTCATATTAGGTAACTTAGGCCTGAAGGTATTTGATAATAATTCAAATTACATTTCAAATAAAATATTATGAGAACCTTCTAAATTTAGCATATGCATTTAAAGTATGTTCTTAGTATTTAAATGCATAAACAAATATTTAAAAATAATGTTTTTGACAAAAATCAAAGATGTATTCGACTATAGCTTCTTGTAGCCGAATACAAACGCTAAGTCAATAGCAAAAACTGAAGATCTGTATTCGAATACGAAGTGTCAAAGCCGAATACAGATAGCAAGTCAGTAGCAAAAACTGAAGATCTGTATTTGAATACGGAGTGTCGTAGCCGAATACAGATATGAAGTCTGTAGCTAAAAATGAACTTTTGTATTCGACTACAGCTTCGCGTATTCAAATACAACTAATGTCAGTGGCAAAAATCACATACTTCGTATTCGAATACGAAGTTCAAATTTTGAATAAAAACTGAACGTTACAGAAGTGTATTCGAATACACTGAGGCTGTATTCGAATACAACTTCGAAACAATGCAATTTTTCAATTCTGGATCATTGCATAAGTTCATCAAAACTTATGGGAACAATTGCCATTGATCTAAAGTGTTGTCTATGGAGTATAAATACCTCATAGCTTCAGTTCTTACTGACGAATCCGATCTACCAATCTTAGATTTCTATTCTGAAATATCAAAAACTTTTAAAACTTCATTTTCATATTTTCAAGTACATGCTTTTCAATTTCATGTCATTAAGAAAGGTTCTCAGTTGTACTTGGAAGTGTGCTTGATTATTATCATTATACTTAGCATTATACTCTTGTTCTTAGTTAAGAACATAGTCACAAAAATCATTCAAAGTCATTGTATTATTTGAAGAAATTAGTGTAGTTTCTTCAAGTGCTGTAAACTAAGATAGTGGTGTACTATCTTAGGTAAAGTGTTAGGAATTTGTAACTAAAGTCTTAGTGTTAGACTTGTAACTTATTCTAACAAATAGTGAAAAATCTCTTGTGGTGTGCAAGAGGACTGGACGTACCCTTGGTTGTAAGGGGAACCAGGATAATTTTCTGTGTGCTTTACTTTCAGTAATTTACAAAGCTTTCATACTCTTAACACAACTAGTAAAATAACTCACAAAACTCTAAAAACCAGATAAGTTTTTAAACACCTAATTCACCCCCCTCTTAGGTGTGCCTCTGTTCTTACAATTGGCATCAGAGCAGGTTTTGGAAATTTGCTCCTCGATTCATGGCTTCCGCACAACCTGTTTTTAGAGATGGTGGTAGCAGCAACAAACCACCTTGCTTTGTCGATGAGCATTATGATTTTTTGAAAATACGTATGCAAGCATACCTTGAGGCACAAGGAGATGACATATGGGAGGCTGTAGAAAATGGTCCATATATTCCAACAACGATCATCAACAATAAATAAGAAATAAAAATAAAAGCCTCATGGACAGACGATGAAAAGAGAAAAGTGCTGTTTGACAAGAAAGCCACAAATATGTTACAATCAGCATTAGGAATGGACGGATTCTTTCGTATATCTCACTGCAAAACAACAAAAGAAATATGGGATACTCTTGAAGTAACCCACGAAGGAACAATTGAGGTAAAACGTTCAAAATTAAACATTTTGTCTCAAGAATACGAAATGTTTCGAATGAAACCGGGAGAACCAATTCTAGACATGCAGAAAAGATTCTCTCACTTAACAAATCACTTGATAGCACTTGGCAAAAATTTCACTAATGATGAATTGAACCTAAAGGTTCTGAGATCATTAACTAGAGCATGGCAGCCTAAAGTGACAACAATCTCTAAAAAGAAAAGTTTATCTAAAATGTCACTCTCTGCACTTTTCGGAAAATTACAAGAGCATGAAATAGAACTTGAATGATTGGAAAAGAATGAGAGTTTAGAAAAGAAGACAAAGAGTATTGCATTAAAAATAGAATCAAAGAATTGATGAATGAAGAGAATTCAGATGAAGATGAAAACATTATCCTCCTTGTTAAAAAGTTCGGTAAATTTCTTCAAAACGATAAAACATTCAAAAGAAAGAAAACCTTTAGGAAGAAAGATTTTTCCACTACAAATCAAAATTTTACTTGCCTTGAATGTGGGAAACAAGGACACATGAAAGCAGAATGTCCTAACATTATCAAGAAGAATGCTACCAAAAGGAAAGAGTTCAAAAAGGCATACATAGCATGGGAAGATAATAAAGTAAAATCATCTTCAAATTCAGAAAATAACGAATGCGCAAACATTGCTTTGATGGCATCCCACCATTCTGATGATGACGAAGAGATTAGTAGTAAAAATACTTGTGATAATAATGCTGATTCATATGTTGAAGATAATGATGCACGACAAACTATAAAAGAACTACTTACGGAATGTAGAAATTTGTACAAAATAGTGTCGAATCAAAAGAAACAAATTTTATCTCTTAATGAAAAGATTGACACTATGGAACAAAATTTTGAAAAACAAAAATAGAATTCTACATGCAATAAGTGTGATTCACTTTACTTTAGAATTGTCCAAATGAATAGAGTTATTGTAAGGTACGGAAAAGGACAAATTGGATTGGAAAATATACTTAACATGCAAAGATATTCAAACGATAAAAGTGGACTTGGTTACTCAAAGTTTGATAAACCAAGTACTAGTAAAACTATCTTTGTCAAAGCAAGTAACCAATCCAAAAATGAGAAAGTAATAGCTGCTCAAAAGAATCATCTTTGTTATAAGAAAAGTATTATTCAAAAGAAACCATGTTTTCCTAAAAAGAGTCCAAAATGTTTCTATTGTGGTCTTAATGGTCACACACCTAATGCTTGTCACTTTAGGAACATTGGTGTTCCACAAGAGCATTATGTGTGGTTCAAAAAAGGTACTAATGTTCAAGGACCCAAAGCACTTTGGGTACCTAATAATCTATAAATCTTGTTTTGTAGGAATACACACAAAGTACATCAAATATGTGGTACTTGAAGTTGCAAACACGAGAAGGGTTGCTATTTTGATGAATATTGATGTTGGTTACTTGATGAATAAATAATCAGTTTAAGCAGCGGATAATAACAGCGTAAAAACACAACGATTTATCCTGGTTCACCATTAACTTGGCTACATCCAGTCCCTTCATCTTGAAGGCTTTAATTCACTAATTCAAAACCTTTGAATCACAGCACTTGACCCTCCAAGCCAGTCTTCTCAAATAGCCTGACAACCCCAGAATTTTGAGGAACGAAAACAACACCTTGACTCTACAAGTCAAGTCTTCTCCTACCAATCTGACAACCCCAAATTGAAGAAGGAATCTGCACCACTATCGGGTTGGATTACAAGGTTTGGAACTCTGCAAATTTGCTTCTGGAAAGCTGATTGTTGCACTGAATTTCTCTCTCGAAAACACTTAGAAAATATTGCTTTTGCACACAAGTGATTCTCTCTTTTGAACTCTCGGATTGTGTTGAATATGAAGCTTGAGTTCTTGTGATTTTGGATGCTTGATGTTGCTGCCTGAAGCCTCCTTTTATAGCTGCAAATAGGGCTTTGTCCAAGCTTAAATTCGAAATAGATCTTGCTCAGATTTCGTTCAAAAATACTGTTGGCCAATCCTGTTTCATTTAAATTAAAATCGTATCTTTTTAGCTTCAGATTTCACTTGAAAATTCTGTTGACCAATCTTATTTCTTTTAAATTGCATTCGAATTTCTTCAAGTCTTTAGTGATTTTTTGAATCAAATCCCCTTAATACTTTGATCAAATTTCTATCAAAATTTAATCAAGTCTTCTTCGAATTTTAATCAAGTCTTCACTGATTTGCATCATGATTTAAATTCTAGACCGTATGATCTTCTTATCTCAACCAACTCTGGACCATGTAATCTGATCTGTACGAATTCTGTGATCCTCTAATCTGAACCATTCTGTGATCCTCTGATCTCGGCCATCTTTGGACCATGTGATCTGATCCGTACCATTCTGTGATCCTCTGATCTGGACCATTGATCTTCTAATCTGGATCATTGATATTTTAATCTGGACATTGATCTTTTAATTTGGATCATTGATCTTTTAATCTGGACCATTATATTTTAATCTGGACCATTGATCTTTTAATCTGGACATTTATCCTCTGATTTGGACCAAGTCTGGATTGAGTCTGAATTAAATCTGGACTAAGTCTTATATTCTGGACAATTATGTCTTCTGATCTGGATCAAGTCTGGACCAAGTTTTATGTTCTGGACCATGCTATCTTCTGGTCTGGATTAAGTCTAGACCAAGTCTGACTTATGTTTCCTTCTGGTCTAGACCAAGTCTCCCTCTAACAAGCTTCCTTCTGGTCTGGACCAGGTCTTCTTCTGGACTCTGCTTCCTTCTGATCTGGGCCAAGAAAGATATCCTCTGATGATGTTATTTTTCCTTCCCTTTGATGATATCCTTTGATTGATGCTATCCTCTGATGTTTGCCTTTGATGACATCCTCTGATATCCTCTAGAGGTGTATCCTCTGGTGACATCCTCTGGTATCCTCTAGAGGTGTATCCTCTGGTATCTTCTGGTACCCTCTGGATGTATCCTCTGGCTGAAACTTCTGGTGACATTTTTATCGTCTGGTAGCTTCATATGGATGTATACTCTGGTGGTGTCATTCTCTGATTTTGCACAGCCTCTGATTTGTTCTTCTAAGTGAAAATACAATTTACATAAAATACTTTTGTTAATATCAAAACTTTGATTGAAAGAACCAACTTGGTTCTAACAGTACTTAGATTGCGGATGTTCAAAGCACATGACAGTGACAAAACTAAATTTTTAGCACTAACTCTTGAGTCAAAAGTTTATGTGATCTATGGAGATAAGAACAAAGGAAAAATTTTGGGCATTGGAAAGGTTGGTATTGCTCCGTCTCCTTCAAGGTTTAAAGCACAATCTCATAAGCATAAGCCAACTTTGTGACAAGGGTTACAAAATAACTTTCAACAAAGATGAATGTATTATCCAAAATGAGGTAACAAGTGAAATTCAGTTTATTGGTAAGCGTTTTAAAAATATTTTTACAATTAATCTTGATGATTTATCCTTAAAAATGAAATGTCTTATGGTAAGTGACAACAATGATGCATGGCTATGGCATAAAAGATTTGCACATATCCATATGGATCACTTAAACAAGTTAGTCAAGCATGAACTTGTTGTAGGCTTACCAAAAATGAAATTCATTAAGGATAAATTATGTGACGCTTGTCAAAAGGGTAAACAAACTAAAGTTTCCTTTAAACCCAGGAATATTGTATCAACTTCAAAACCACTTCAATTAATACATATGGACTTGTTTGGTCCATCAAGAACTAAAAGTCTTGGTGGAAATTCATATGGACTAGTAATCGTTGATGAGTTTTCGAGGTTCACATGGACCTTATTTTTGGCAAATAAAAATGAAGCTTTTAAAGCATTTAAGAAATATGCCAAACTAGTCCAAAATGAACAAGCAACCAAAATTGTATCAATTAGAAGTGTTCATGGAGGAGAATTTCAAAATGCCTCTTTCGTAGAATACTGTGAAGAACATGGAATCTTCCATAATTTTTCTGCACCAAGAACACCTCAACAAAATGGAGTTGTTGAGAGAAAGTATAGATCATTAGTAGAACTTGCAAGAACTATGCTAAGCGATTCAAGTCTACAAAAATACTTTTGGGCAGATGCTGTAAGTACAACTTGTTACGTATCCAACCGAGTAATAATCCGACCAATGCTGAAGAAGACTCCATACGAACTGTATAAAGGAAGAAAGTGTAATACCCTTAATTTTAAAATGAAATTATGGATTTAATTTCAAGTATATTTTGGGATATTTGTAAAATATTTGATATATATATATATATATATTTATATATATATATATATATAAATATTTTTGAGATTGAGTAAAAATTATTGGACGAAGGATTATTTAATTTAATTACGAGTAATTAAATATCGGGCAGTTAATTAAGATTTTATCTATCGAAGTAATTGCAACGTGAGTAATTACTTACTTGAGGGTCAAGTTTAATTATTATATATATATATATATATATATGAGGTGGCAAGAGTATGTGTCTGGATATATGTTTGCATGTGAGAAGCAAGGAAAACAAAAAGGGAAAAACAGAAAATTAGAATCAAAAAGAAAGAGAAAACAGTTTCTTTCCTTTCCCTCACCTACCCGAGCTGCTTTCTTCTTCTTCCTCTGTTCAGTTCTGTTTGTGTTGGTAGTGAAGGGATATTCAAAACTCAAATTACTTGGAAATCCAAGCCTCAAATAAGAAAGTGTCAAGAAGGAAAGTTATTCCTCTCATCGTTACGCTGTTAGAGAACCAACTTTGGTAGCGACGACGCGAACGAGAGTTTCACCGATTTTAGTCGTGGCAACGAAAATGAGCAAGAAAACGTAACTAAGGTACGGGGCTCCTTCCAAATTTCTAGATTGCATTTAGGGCTGTAAATGCATGTGTGATGGATGATTATATGCGATGTTCTGTTCTGAAAATGAAACTGCGCTTGCATGTTGTTATGAATGAGTAAACTGCTTGTGGTGTCTGTTTTGTTGCTGTTCTGTTTGGTTGCTACCGTGGTTGATGTATTGATGATGTTTTGGTGTTGTGTTGATCATGAAATCTGCCTTGCATATGGTTTGTGAATGAGTAAAGCGCATGTTGTTGAGATAATGTATGTTGAGAGTTGTTGTTGCTGCTTTTGGTTGCTGTTATTGATGATGCTTTTGTTGTGGTGTTGATGAGTAAAAATCATTAATGCTGTGTTGAGGACGTTCTGGGTTTCAGATGGCATTGCATTTTGTTTTCAGTGAAGAGAAAACATAGCATGTTCATGCATTGCATAGTCACGTGGTGACCGCAATGGGCCACATAGTTGATGCGGTGACTGAAGGTGCAAACACGAGAAGGGGGGTTGAATTGTGTTTGACTAACTTGAATACTTTTCCTGTTTTTACACTTTTAAAACAAAACTTGATGTATGAATAAAAACAAAGTTAGCAGCGGATATAAAGTAAAAATAAAACACAGAATTTTTATACTGGTTTACCGTTAACGAGGCTACGTCCAATCCCTTCACCTTGAAGGATTTCACTAATTCAAACCTTGAATTACAGCAGTTCTACTAACCCTCCAAGTCAGTCTTCTCAACAGTCTAACAATCCTAGACTCTTGAGAAATACAACACCTTTCTTCTCCTGCCAATCTGACAACCCCAGATTGTAGAAGGAATTACAACACTTTGAATCTAATTGCCAAGTAATCTGCTATCCCTTCTGACTCCCTTAGATTGTAGACTCTACTTCAACAACTTAGATCACACGAGAAAGAAAATAACAAGAGTGCTTGCTTCTTGAAAGCTGGAACTCACAATTGACCTCACTGAAAACTTGAGTGTTTGCTTTGGAAGTGTATGACTCTTTTGTGATTTTCGATACTAAGTATTCTGCCTTGAGCCTCCTTTTATAGATGCAGATTAGGGCCTCTTCCAAGCTTAATTTCGAGCTCAATCTTTCTGGATTCTCTTGCAAAAATATCTTGACCAATTGGGCTTCATTTAAATAAAAAACATATCTTTTTTAAGCTTCAGATTTTCTTTCAAAAATAACTGGCGAATCATGTCTTTAGTTTCTTCCCGCCAACAGCTCCTGAGTTCCACAATACTTCACTTAATTTTTGTAACAAATCTTTTTAATACTTTGATTAAAATAAATTAAAATCTCCACCGTTAATCCTCATGATTAAATCTGGACCATTTGATCTTCTGCGCTAGTCCACATCTGGACCATACTAAGTGATATGCTGTGATCCTCTGATTTCGGCCAACCTTGGACCACACTTTCTGATCTTCTGATCTTCTGATCTCGGCCATCCTAGACCTGCAAATTGATATGCTGTGATCCTCTGATCTCGGCCACTGCTGGACCACACTCCTGACCTTCTGATTTCGGCCAACACTGGGCCATGGTCTGATCTTCTGATCTCGGCCAACACTGGGCCAAATACTTAAATCTGAACCATTGATCTGAATATCTTCCCTCTGATCTGGACCAATTCTGGACTTGGTCTGGATTAAACTGAAATTAAATCGGGACAAATAATATTTCAGTCTGGACATTTTACCTTCTGTTTTGGATCAGTTCTGGATCAAGTCAGGAGATCATTTCTTCTGGTTTGGACTTAGTTTCATACCCTGAACCATGCTATCTTCTGGTCTGGGTCAAATCTGGGTTGAATCTCTTGTTCTGGACTCTTTAACTTATCCTCTGATTAAGTCTTGATCAAGTCTGGGCTGTTTATCATTTCACTGCCAGGCCATCTTCTGGTCAGAATAACTTCTGGATTAAGTTTGACTTTTGACTTCTACTAGTCTGGATCAAGTCTCCCTCTGGCACGCTTCCTTCTGGTATGGTCCAGGTCTCCTTCTGACTTTGCTTCCTTCTAATCTGGGCCAGCAAAGATACCTTCTGGTGATGTTTTGACATCTTGGAGTATCTTCTGGTACCTTCAGGATTCAATCTCTGGAACCCTTTGATGTTCTGCTTTGATTACTTCAGCTTCTGATGGCATTTGTTTTAATAATTCAAGGTTCAAAATAAGATTACATGGAGTGCTTTTGTAAACATCAAAATCCTAAGTACTTAGAACCAACTTGGTTCCAACAGTGAATGTGATGCGCTGCGAAGTTAAGTAGTAACTGTGATGGGTTATAGAGTAGTTCTGCGTGTATGAGACAGTCTATTCTATCTGGGTTTCAAAATGGTTCCGCGTGTATTAGACGGTCCATTCTATCCGGACTATGGAGTGGTTCCGCGTGTATTAGACGGTGTATTATATCCGTGCGAGGATTTAACTTATGTGTATTTGGTCTGTGAGAGGCTAATACATGTAAATGTAGTGACCATGATGGGTTATAGAGTAGTTCCGCGTGTATTAGACGGTCTATTCTATCCGGGTTTCAGAGTAGTTTCGTGTGTATTAGACGGTCTATTTTATCCGGGCTACAGAATGGTTCCGCGTGTATTAGACGGTCCATTCGATTTGTAAATCGTGCTGCTCCGTGAGAGACTGCACCTTGGTAATTCCAAGAGTTGAGTACATTGACATATACATATTGCATTGGGATGGTTGACCTGTGAATCAAGATTTGATATGAGCTGATGAGGGGAAATCGATGTGGCAAGTATCTCATGAATTCTAAGTGCCAAATGGGTGTTGTGATTGTTGATTGTATCTGTACTTGCACCATGATTTATATGTTAAATTGGCTGTTTTGCAAAGATGTAGACATTATACATTTTAATAAGTGAGCATACTTATTCATTACTGTTGTCTTAACATTGGAACATGCCGTGAATGTATTTGTTATCTTTGACATAACTGCTATGTGGTAATTGTTAATTTCGGTTGGTGACCCTTCACAAATTTTTGGAAATTGGGCTTTGCCCTCAGATGATACCCAAACCCGTGCCACCGACGGATACACTAATGATAGAGACGCTGTTAGTTTTCCTTGATCTTCACGTACGAAGTATTTGTGGACAACGCAGAGGGACAGACAGCTGGAGTGAAGACGAGACTTGTAGAGGATGCGGTGGAAACCGTGCTACTGTAGTTTTAGTGCATGATCAGTAGTTTTAGTACATGATCAGATCAGATTAGACTTTTTGTATAGGGCCTAGTGTTAATGGCTGTATTTATTTATTTTTGGATAATTGTATGTCTTTTCTGCACTCTGATAATGTTTTCGTGGGTCCAGGATACAGTTTTTGATGTATTTTATTTTGGTATATTTTGAAGATCAATTTCCCAAAATTAAATTACTTGGTTATAATTATGACATGGTTGTTTAATCACTTTTGTATTTTGAATTATAATGCAATACTATTTTTGAATGTATAATTCATATTATATTTTTAATTATTTTTAATTGTTTTGAATTAAATCGAAATTCTTTTATTGATTGAAAAAAAATACACTCGCGCTGCTTAAAACTCGGGGTGTTACAGAAAGCCAAACATCTCTCATTTTCACATATTTGGTGGCAAATGCTGTGTTAAATAATGGTAAGGATAATCTCAGCAAATTCAATGAAAAGGCCGATGAAGGTATTTTTATTGGTTATTCCTTAACTAGTAAAGCATTTAGAATTTTTAATAAAAGAACTTTGATAGTTGAAGAATCTATACATGTATATTTGATGAATCTAACCCCTCTAAAGAGGGTAATATTATTTGTGATGATGATGACTTTTTAAGTGATAAGAGAAGCAAGGATAATCTTGTTGTTCAGTCAAATCAAAAGGATGAAATCAATTTAGAACAGCAAGATCAAAACATTGATCTCCCTCAAGAATGGAGAACCCATCGTGATCACCCCATTGATAATATTATAGGTGATATCAACAAAGGAGTCACTACAAGGTTGAATCTAAAAGATGCTTGTTTAAATATGGCATTTGTCTCTCAGATAGAACCTTCCAAAATAGGTGAAGCCCTTAAAGATGATCAATGGATACTTGCCATGCAAGAAGAACTAAATCAATTTGAAAGAAACAAAGTTTGGGAACTTGTTCCAAATCCGGGAAATAAACACATCATTGGTACCAAATGGGTGTTTAAGAATAAACTAGATGAAAATGGAATAGTTGTTCGAAACAAGGCAAGGTTGGTCGCTCAAGGATACAACCAAGAAGAAGGGATTGATTTTGATGAAACATTTTCTCCGGTAGTATGGTTAGAAGCAATCCGATTATTACTTACTTATGCTTGTTCTATGGACTTTGAACTGTTTCAAATGGATGTCAAGAGTGCATTCCTAAATGGCTACATCAATGAGGAAGTCTATGTCAAACAGCCACCCGGCTTTGAAGACTTCAAAAATCCTTCACATGTCTTCAAATTAAAGAAGGCTCTTTATGGTTTGAAACAAGCTCCAAGAGCTTGGTATGATAGGTTGAGTAAATTTTTATGTGAACATGGATTTGAAAAAGGTAAAGTTGATAAGACTTTATTCATTAAAAAGACGAATGATCATACTTTACATGTAATCTACATGGACGATATCATATTTGGATCAACCAAGAGTGAAATATGTGAAGAGTTCTCATTAATGATGCAAGGAGAATTTGAAATGTCCATGATGGGAAAATTAAACTATTTCCTAGGACTTAAAATCAAGCAACTTAAGAATGGTATTTTTATTCATCAAGCAAAGTATTGTAAAGAATTGTTGAAAAGATTTGAGATGGATAGCAACAAAGAAAGTGTACTCCTATGGGATCAGGAACATATGTTGATAAAGAAGCATTTTAGGAACATATGTTGATAAAGAAGCATTTTAGGAACATTTTAGGAACATATGTTGATAAAGAAGCAAGATCAAAAAAGCACAAGCGACACTTGTCACATTTTAGGAAATGCACTAGTATCACGGTCTTGTAAGAAGCAACCATGTGTGGCTCTAAGTGATGCTGAGGCATAATACATAGCAACAAGTAGTTGCTCTGCTCACATCCTATGGCTCAAGCAACAACTATATGATTGTGGACCAGAAGCAGAAAACATAGCGGCTGATGAAGACATCATTTCAAATCGCATGATCATGGACAAACTCAACTCGATTCAATCTTTCGTCACAGATCAATTTCTACATATGAATACTTCTTTCACTAACCAATTTCAAACCATGACCACACCCTTCAACAACAGATTTCAACACATTGAAACAACCATCACTCAACATCATGCCTCTTTTCATCAAGAAGTAAGTAATCTGTCCGAAAAAATTGACCACCTTCACCTCCCACCGGATTTTGATGAGTAGATTGGCTATTGCAATTTATGTTATTTGTTTCATCTTTGTTAAACATTTCTTTTAAATGTCTTATTACTTTTTACTAAAATGTATTCCTAGACTTGGTTATTTCAATTTAAATTACTCTTTGTTGCAAATATTATGTGATGGTTGTGTTTATTCTTTATATATCCTGTGTACGCTTGGATTACCTTGTCTGCTCTCTTCTTCCTTTTTGATCATGTCAAAAGGGGGAGAAAAGTGGTATGTTGTTATTAAATTTTTTGCAGATCTTCCAAATTAAAGGGGGAGAAAGCATATATCAAGGGGTAGAAAATAAAGTCTTTGAAATTTCAAACAACAAGGTTTTGTCATCATCAAAAAGGGGGAGAATGAAAAAGAAGAAGATCTATATTTTTGATGAAGACAAAAAGACTATGTGTAATGATCAAAAAGCAAGAGGACTGGACGTACCCTTGGTTGTAAGAGGAACCAAGATAATTTTCTGCGTGCTTTACTTTCAGTCATTTACAAAGCTTTCATACACTTAACACAACCAGTAAAATAAATCACAAAATTCTAAAAACCAGAAAAGTTTTGAAACACCTAATGCACCCCCTCTTAGGTGTGCCTCTGTTCTTACAAGAGATAGATGTGGAAGTTTATGATGGGTATAAGAAACAATGTTTCGATTTGAGGCCTATGTTGTTCGGCACAATTAATGATTTTCCAGCATATGGTAATTTATCAGGATATAACATTAAAGGTCAATGTGCATGTCCTATATGTGAAGAGAGTACAGATTGGATGCAGTTGAAACATTGTAAGAAGAACGCCTTTCTTGGACATCGTAGATTTTTACCGTTTAGTCATCATTATCGTGGGTGGATAAATGCATTCAATGGAAAATCAGAGGAAGGTACTGCTCCAAAAGCATCGACTGGATATCAAATATTGGAAAAAGTACAAGGTTTGACCAATAAATTTGGCAAACCATTTGCGGGAGAGCTTGTCAAAACAGGGTGAAAGAAAAAGATAATTTTCATTGAATTGCCATATTGGAAGTCATTGTATATAAGGCATTTTCTGGATGTGATGCATATTGAAAAAAATGTATTTGATAGTGTTATTGGTACGTTACTCAGTGTTCTAGGAAAGTCTAAGGATGGAAGATTGGATTTGGTCGATATGGAAATAAGAAATGAATTGGGTTGTGTAAATTAAGGAAATCGCACATATCTACCTCCAGCTGCTCATACTCTATCTAGAAAGGAAAAAATTGTTTTATGTAAATTTCTACACGAAGGTAAAGTTCCAGAAGGATACAGTTCAAACATTAAAAGTTTAGTTTGTATGAAAGACCTCAAATTAAAAGGTTTGAAGACTCATGATTGTCATGTTCTAATGGAGCATTTGCTACCAATAGGTATACGTTCCATTTTACTTGAAAAAGTTCGACGAGCCATAACTAAATTATGTTTCTTCTTCAGGGAAATTTGTAGTAAAGTGATTGATCCTCAGAAATTACCTACATTGTAGAGGGAAATTGTTGTTACTTTGTGTGAGCTTGAAATGTATTTCCTGTTGGAACCAAGTTGGTTCTAAGTCTTAGGATTTTGATGTTTACAAAAGGACTCAATGTAATCTTATTTTGTACCTTGAAATATTACATTAAATACAACCAGAAAATGAAGTTTGCAGAGGTAGAAGATGCATCCAGAATGCATCTTGGAATTACCAGAAGATACTCCAAGATCACCAGAACATATCTTTGCTTGCCCAGATCAGAAGGAAGCAATGTCAGAAGAAGACCTGGACCATACTAGAGGAAAGCCTGCCAGAGGGAGAGTTTGTCCAGACCAAGAAGAATCAAATATCAGATTTATTCCAGAAGTTATTCTGACCAGAAGATGGCCTGGCAGTGAAAAATTAAAACAGTCCAGACTTGTTCCAGACTAAACCAGAAGATAAGTTAATGAGTCCAAACAAGAGAATCAATCCAGATTTGACCCAGACCATAAGATAGCATGATTCAGGGCATGAAACTAAGTCCAGACCAGAAGAAATGAATTCCAGAATTGATCCAGACCTGACCCAAAATCAAAGGTAAAATGTCCAGACTGAAATATTACATGTCCAGATTTAATTTCAGTTTAATCCAGACCAAGTCCAGAATTGGTCCAGATCAGAGGGAAGATCTCCAGATCAATGGTTCAGAATTAATTATTTGGCCTAGTGTTGGCCGAGATCAGAAGATCAGACCATGGCCCAGTGTTGGCCGAAATTAGAAGGTCAGAACGAGTGGTCCAGCAATGGCCGAGTTCAGAGGATAATAGCATATCAGGTGCGAGTCCAGGATGGCCGAAATCAGAAGATCAGAGGGTTAGGAAGTGTGGTCCAGGGATGGCCGAAATCAGAGGATCACAGCATATCAATTAGTCTGGTCCAGATGTGGACTAGCGCAGAAGATCTGATGGTCCAGATTTGATCATGAGGATTAACGGTGGAGATTTCAATTTATTTTGATCAAAGTATTAAAAAGATTTGTTACAAAAATAAAGTGTAGTATTGTGGAATTCAGGAGCTGTGGCGGGAAGCAATTAAAAGTTTTGATTGGCCAGTTATTTTTTGAAAGAAATCTGAGGCTTAAAAAGATATGTTTTTTATTTAAATGAAGCCCAATTGGTCAAGTTATTTTTGCAAGAGAATCCAGCAAGATTTAGCTCGAATTTAAGCATTGGAAGAGGCCCTAATCTGCATCTATAAAAGGAGGCTCAAGGCAGAATACTCATCATCGAAAATCACAAAAGAGTCATACACTTCCAAAGGAAACACTCAAGTTTTCAGATAGGTCAATTGTGAGTTCCAGCTTTCCTCAAAGAAGTCTAGGATTGTTAGACTGTTTGAGAAGACTGACTTGGAGGGTCAGTATAATGGTTGTAATTCAAGGTTTGAATTAGTGAAATCCTTCAAGGTGAAGGGACTGGACGTAGCCTCGTTAACGGTGAACGAGTATAAAAACTGTGAGTTTTATTTTTACTTTTTATCCGTTGCTAACTCTGTTTTTAATTATACATCAAGTTTTGTTTTCAAGTTAAGTCAAACACAATTCAACCCCCCGTTCTCGTGTTTGCACCTTCATTTCCTACCCTCGTTTTTTGATATAACGATTCACCTTACTGTTCCTCTTGTTAAGGAGACACAAATTTTTGGGCCAGCTTACATGAGATGGATGTATTCGATAGAACGATATATGAAAATATTAAAAGGGTATGTAAAAAGTAGAAGTCGACCAGAAGGTTGTGTTGCTGAACGATACATTGTCGAAGAAGTTGCTGAATTTTGTACTGAATATCTATCCAATGTTGATTCCATAGGACTTCCTGTGTCTCGTCAATCGGGAAGAATAACAGGAGAAGCGATAATGGGAAAGAGAGTAATGACTATATCAAGGACAGAATGGGAGCAGGCATAATTGTATGTTCTGCACAATGATGATGAGGTTCAATTGTATGTTACAATACACATAGATCAGTTATCTAGTTTGAACATGAACAAGAATAAAAATTGGATAACAGAGAGCACAATCGAAGTTTTATCCCTTGGCTAAAAAATCACATTAGCTCAAAGTTTGATATAGACTCCGCTTCAATTTCAGAGAGATTGAGGTGGCTAGAAAATGGTCCGAGTTTACATGTCTTTTCTTACACTTGTTATGTAATTAATGGCTATACATTTTGTACCACAAAACAAGATGATCAAACCACTATGCAAAATAGCGGAGTCACTCTAGTAGCTGAAGCGATGCATATCTCAAGTGCAAAAGACAAAAACCCAATATATGCAAATCTATCATATTTTGGGGTTATCGAGCACATATGGGAGTTGGATTACACAATGTTTCGTGTTCCCATCTTTGGTTGCAAGTGGGTCGATAATAATAATGGCGTTCGGATTGATGAGTCAGGGTTCTTGCTTGTCGATTTTAGTAGGGCGGGATACAAAGATGAGCCTTTTATTTTAGCGTCGCAAGCTCAACAAGTGTTTTATGTCACTGATCCTGCTGATGATAAATGGTTTGTTGTGCTATCGACCAATAAAATAAGTGATGATAACAACAGCGTTGAAGATGTTGGTAATGATATTTTCTTTGCGACATCACAACCATGTGAAATTGATTCAACTGGTGATGGTTTATATCTTAGAGATGATCATGATGAGGGAATTTGGATTAATCCATCGTTTCTTATCATTAATGGACAAACAAATGTGAATCCCACCAGGAAAAGAAGAAGGGCATCTTAAGGTGTTTATATGTTTTATATAAGTCATGTAATGATCTGTACTCATTGTGTAATTTATACTAATTTCATGTAACTTGACCTGCCAGAACTAAGTATTTGATTTTATGCTTATACTGATTTTCTGCCAAAACTTGAATTGATCATTTAATTTAGCATTGATATACTGATTTTCTGCCAGAACTTGAACTTAAAATAATGATCTGTACTATTATGTTGTTGGTTAAGAAGAAGGATGGAAGTTCGCGTTTATGTGTGGATTATAGGCAACTTAACAAGGTAACTATTAAGAATCGTTATCCTTTACCACACATCGATGATTTGATGGACCAATTGAGGGGAGCCGCGGTGTTTTCAAAGATTGATTTGAAGTCAGGATACCATCAGATTCGAGTAAGAGAAAGAGATATTCAAAAGACTGCTTTCAGAACCCGTTACGGACATTACGAATATCTCGTTACACCATTTGGAGTTACGGATGCACCAGCAATTTTTATGGACTATATGAATAGGATCTTTAGCCCATTCCTGGATAAATTCGTGGTGGTGTTCATCAATGATATATTGATTTATTCAAAGGATGAAGAAAAACATGAAGAGCACCTACGCCAAGTTCTTGAAGTCTTACGCGAGAAGCAATTGTACGCCAACTTGTCGAAGTGCGAGTTTTGGCTAAAGAAAGTGAACTTCTTGGGACATGTGATAACAAAAGAAGGAATCGTTGTGGATCCGGCAAAGATTGAGACAATTCTTGCTGGAAACAGCCCCAGACTATCATAGACATATGAAGTTTTGTCGGACTAGCAGGATACTACAGGAGATTTATTGAAGGATTTGCTAAGATTGTAGCTCCTTTGACACAACTCACCAGAAAGAATCAATCGTTTGCATGGACGGATAAGTGTGAGGAAAGTTTTCAGTTGCTTAAGGAAAAGTTGACAACCTCGCCAGTATTGGTCTTGCCACAACTAGAGGAACCCTACGAGGTTTACTGTGATGCATCTCACCAAGGTTTGGGATGTGTTTTGATGCAACACAAGAAAGCTGTAGCTTACGCCTCAAGGCAGTTGAAAACTCACGAGCGAAACTATCCTACTCATGATTTAGAGCTTACTGCAGTAGTGTTTGCATTAAAGGTCTAGAGGCACTACTTATATGGATGCACGTTCAAGGTGTTCAGTGACCATAAAAGCTTGAAGTATCTATTCATCAGAAAGAATTGAACATGCGGCAGAGGAGATGGATGGAGACTCTAAAGGATTTTGACTTTTCATTGCAGTACCACCCTGGAAAAGCCAATGTGGTGGCTGATGCATTGAGTCAGAAAAGTGTGTCAGTATCTTCAATGATAATGGTCAGACAACAAGAGTTGTGGGAAGCATTTAGGGATCTACACTTGGACGTAGAGTTTGCACCAGGAATTTTAAAGTGTGGAATGATAAAGATTTCGAGTGCACTACTTGAGGAGATTGCGAATTTGCAAGATGACGCGTTAATCCAAGAGAAGAGGAACTTGATAGTACAAGGAGGGACGACTGAGTTCAGGATCGGACCAGATAATATCCTGAGATGTAATGGAAGAGTTTGTGTACCGAAAGTTGCAGATATGAGAAGAATGATTTTGGAAGAGGCTCATAAGAGCAAATTGAGTATTCATCTTGGAGCGACCAAGATGTACCAGGACTTAAGACAGAATTAATGGTGGCCAGGAATGAAGAGAGACGTAGCGGAGTATGTATCGGCTTGTTTAACTTGTCAGAAAGCGAAAGTGGAACATCAACGACCAGCTGGAATGTTGCAACCTTTGGATATACCAGAATGGAAGTGGGATAACATTTCCATGGATTTTATAGCTAGATTGCCCAAGACAAGGAAAAAGAATGATTCGATTTGGGTAATAGTGGATCGATTGACAAAATCCGCACATTTCTTACCAGTAAGCACCACTAATAAAGTAGATAAGCTGATAGAAATCTACATTGCGGAGATCGTGAGATTACATGGAGTTCCATCGAGTATAGTATCGAACCGTGACCTTAAGTTCACATCTCATTTTTGGGGAGCGCTGCATGAAGCTTTGGGAACGAAACTGAAATTGAGTTCCGCTTACCATCCACAAACAGACGAATAGACTGAGAGAAAAAACCAGTCCTTGGAAGATCTATTGAGAGCATGTGTGTTGGATGATAGAGGCAACTTGGATGAGGTGTTGCCATTGATTGAGTTTACTTACAACAATAGCTTTCATGCAAGTATTGGAATGGCACCCTATGAGGCTTTATATGGACGCAAGTGTCAGACGCCTTTATGCTGGTATAAGGACGGAGAAAGTATGATTGTTGGACCTGAGATGGTGGAACAGACTACAGAGAAAATCAAGAGGATACAAGAGAAAATGAAGATTTCACAGGATCTTCAGAAGAGTTATGCGGACAAGCGTCGCAGACCTTTGGAATTCGAGCAAGGTGATCATGTATTTCTAAGGGTCACGCCTACAACTGGTGTTGGCAGAGCTATTAAGTCAAGAAAGTTGACTCCGAAATTTATTTGACCATACCAGATTACTGCACGAATTGGACCATTGGCTTATCGGATTGCTTTACCTCCCATACAGTCACATGTAATTGAACTAGACACAACTCACCTGAAGGATAACCAGTCATTTGAAGTATTCCCTGTAAGGATTGAAGAAAGGAAGATTAAACAGTTGAGGAACAAGGAAGTCCCACTAGTCAAAGTGATTTGGAATCCGACTACGGGAGACGCGACTTGGGAACTGGAGAGTAAGATGAGGGAACAATATCCTCAGTTGTTTATCGACATGTAGTTTCGAGGACGAAACTAATTTAAGGGGGGTGGTAATGTAAGACCCTTAAATTTAAAATTTAATTATGGAATTAATATTAAGTGTATTTTGGGAATATTTGTAAAATATTTAATATATGTCTGTTTTGAGTGAATATATATATATATATATATAAATATTTATTTTGGAAGATGGATTAAGATTATTGGATGAAGAGTAAATTAATTTAATTACGAGTAATTAAATTATCGGGCAGTTAATTAAGGTCAGACAAGTGCTGAGGATCAGACAAGTGTCGGGTGAGGTGGCACCTACAAATGCCTATAAATATGAATGAGGAGGAAGAGCTAAGTCAGAAACCCATTCCTCCTCCCTTACTGCATGTAACAGTACTCACCTTCTTCCTTCTCCCATTCTGTTTCACGTTAAAAAAAAAAGGGAAGTTCCTCAAAAGTGATATTACTTGGAAATCCAAGCACCAAACCAGAAAACTCCCAGTACAAAAGTTGTTCCCCTCATCATTACGGAGCTAGAGAACCCACTTTCGTAGCAACGAACGCGAGCGGGCGTTTCACCGACTTTTGTCGCAAAAACGTGTACGAAAGCAGAAATTTAACAGAGGTAAGGGGCACCTTCAACTTTCTAGATTGCAGTTTAGGGCTGTAAATGTATGTTTGAGGTGTGATCATATTTGAATTTCTGTTTTGAAAAGCGAAACTGTTTTGCACGACATATTGAAAGATGAAAAAATGCATTTTGCTGAGGTTTTTAATAATCTGTGATGTGCTGTTTTGGTGGTTACCTCAATGCTATTTTGTTTGTGTGGGAAAGCTTAAAAATGTCTTGCATGTTATTCTGAAGATGATCAAAATGCATATTCACAAAACTATTGTGCTTGTTGTTATAAAATGCGAAAATGCATTTTGTTGGTGTTTTGCTGCTATGTGATGCTTGCTGTTTTGGCTGAATACATCAGTGTTGTTCTGTTGTGAAAGAAAGTTGGAAAATGTTGTGCATGTTGTGATTGGTTGTGTAAGAATGCTGGAAATACATTGCATGTTGTTTTGAGAAATGTTCAACAATGTAAACATTGAAAAATGTCTGTTCTGTTGTGGTTGACATTTTGTTTTGGGTGGTTCTAGTGTTGCTGATGTTTTCAAAAGAAAAGGGATTTTAAATGATGAAAGTGTTTTTTTTTTGGACAAGTTGTTATTGATGAAAATGCCTGAGTTTTGTGGTTCAAAAGAATGGAGAAACTGTTTTGGGGTTGTGCTGGTTTTCAAAGGAAAAAGTTTGAAAATGTGTTGTAGTTTCAGGAAAATTTCTCTGAATTCGAAGGTGTATTCGAATACAGTTTGAGTGTATTCGAATACAACCTGCCAAGCTTCACTTTTACTCGATTTTTCAAACTTGTATTCGACTACGGGCCTTCTGTATTCGAATACAGGATGCTGATTTTCACTATTTTAGCTTCTGTATTCGAATACAAGGGAGCTGTATTCGAATACAGATTCGTGTTTTTCCAGAAATTCAAGTTTTAGCTTCTGTATTTGAATACAAGGGAGCTGTATTCGAATACAGATTCGTGTTTCCCAAAAAATCAAGTTTTAAACATTGTCATGTGAACGTTAAAGTGTTGGGAAACATTTGGAAGGTTTGAAATGATTAAAATGGAGTTTTTGAAATAGTTTTGAAGAGGAGGTGATGAGGTTCTGGAAACCTTTGATGATGTTGGAGAAAATGCTGAGTTTACACTGTTTTGTCTTCTGTATTCGAATACAAGTATGCTGTATTCGAATACAGAGTGTTGAATTTGCAGATTTAGCTTCTGTATTCGAATACAGATTCGTGTTTTTCAGAAAATCAAAGTTTTAAACATTGTTTTATAAACCCTAAGTGTTGGGGAATATTGGGAAGGGTTGTGATGAATTAAAATGGAATTCTTGTGATAGTTTGAAGTGGTGGTGATGAAGTTTTTGAGACTTTACTGATGTAGTGAAAAATGCTGAATTGTGCACTGGGACTGCCTCTGTATTCGAATACCAGAGAGCTGTATTCGAATACAGAGTGTTAATTCTGCACTGTTTGGCTTCTGTATTCGAATACAGAGAAGCTGTATTCGAATACAGATTTGTGTTTCCAGAAATCTCAGTTTTAAACATTGTTTTATGAATTTTAAGAGTTGGGGAAAATAGAGGGAAGATTTTTGATGAATAAGAATGGAGTTTTAAGATGATGTGAAGTGGAAATGATGAGATGTTTGAATGTTTGATTTATGATGTGATGATAATGAAATTGGTTGTGTTGAGATGTTTTGAGAAATGATGGAAAGACATGAATTTTGCTGATGTTGCATACTGTTTTCAGTGAAGAGAAAACACTGCATATTCATGCATTGCATAGTCAGGTGGTACCCGTGATGGGCCACAGAGTAATGCGTAAATGTGCTGATCTGTTGAGCGATTGCACGAGTGCTGGTCTGTTGAGCGACTGCACTGGTACTGGTCTGTTGAGCGACTGTACCCTGAAATGCGTAAAAACGTGTTGATCTGTTGAGCGATTGCACGAGTGCTGGTCAGTTGAGCGACTGCACTAGTACTGGTCTGTTGAGCGACTGTACCTTCGTATATGTAAAACGTGCTAGTCTGTTGAGCGACTGCACTGGTGCTGATCTGTTGAGTGATTGCACCCTGGTCTTGAGGGCCGTTAAAGTCAAACATATTTAAATTGTGCTGGTTTGTGAGCGACTGCACCTTGGTAATTCCAAGAAGTTGAATACATGAGCATATACATATTGCATCGGGGTGATTGACCGGTGGGTCATGATTTGGATATATGTTGATGATTGGAAATTGATGTGTGTAAGTACTTAATAAAATCCGAATTTCTGATGAATGATTGTGATTGCTGAAGTGTTAGTTTTACTTACAACATGTTTTCCATATTAATTGGTTGCTGTTTGAAAAGGCATACATGTGATGAAATTTCAAAATGAGCATCCTTAATTTTCATCATTGTTATATGTTATGCCATGGATGTATTTGTTCTGTGATATGAATGCTATGTGTTATTTGTTAATTTCGGTCGGTGACCCTTTACTACTATTGTGGAAATTGGGCTTTGCCCTCAGATGCCCCCCAAACCTACACCCCCAGTGGGTACTCGAACGACGGAAACGTCGCTAGATTTCCTTGATCGACATTCGCGTATTGCTTGGGTATTTGACCCCATCTCAAGCAGGGCGACTTATACGGGGAGGTTGGCAAGGACGTGCAGGACCGACGGAGTAGAGGAATTCTTGGAGCACACTTACACGAGTATTGATTTTCCTGTGCCTTCCAAATTAGTATTGGAGGCGCATGGAATTTTTGATTATGCGGAGGAGCCAGTTGGAGGGGCTATACGTGATCCCAGGGCGAAAGAGAGGAACAAAGGGCCGAAGCCAGTAGCAGCTGATATTCTGGGTCCATCTAGGATATCCGATGATTGTTATGAGATTCCAGCACCACCGAAGCGACCGAAACTGTGCATTGATCTGACGTCGGAGGAGACTGATCCCTCTCTATATGATGAGGAGGAGGACGTCACATCGAGGCGAGCGGCGGAGTCAGATGAGACTTGTATGGGATGCGAAGGAAACCTGTGCTACTGTAGCTTTAGTGCATGATCAGTTAGATTTGATGTATAGGATTTGGAGCTGGAAAATGTAATTTGCTTTGATTTTGGAAATTATTGTACCACTTTTTCCGCTAACACATTCCGCACTCTGATATTTCCTTTTGAGATTATGACACTGTTATCTTTTGAAATGTATTAATGTTTATTATTTAATTATGTTCATCGATGCAGTTGCGACGTATTATTTGACGAAACTATTAAAATCTTAAATTTTATTTCAATTATTTTGAAGTAATAATTTGGAAAATGATTTTAATTATTTATTATGAAAAAAAAGGAAAAAAAAATACACTCGCGCTGTGTTTTAAACTCGGGGTGTTACAGTACCCATAATATTTTGAAAAGTCTCAGTAGATTTAACAAAATTGGTATTATTTTCTATCTAGTATTCTAGAGGATGACTTTTGACATTCTTTTTGTTTAAAATCTTTTGCTGCTCAGACATTTTCTTATGAGATTGCTACAAGTCCAGAATAATTTTTTGATATTTATCATTCTTGGCTTGAAGTTCCTTATTAAATTTCTTTATCTCATAAAGTTGATTTCTTAGAAAACCACATTTATGAGATAGAGTGTTTTAGTCATTTAATAGATTGTCAAATTCTATTTCTAGTTTTTCACATGAAGGACAAAGTTCTGTTAAGATTACCTCTTTAGTATTTGAATTTCTCCATAAAGACAGAGATTTGCTTCTTCTTCTTTTTCATGTTTAGAGGATGAGTCATCACTGTCATCCCATTTGGCCATATAGATTTATTTTTGTAGGGAAATCTTCTTGGGTTTCTTTTGCTTCGAGGGCATTCAGTTTTGTAGTGCCATATCTTATTGCATCCATAATAGGTTATCTGAATTTATAAGATTTTTCCTTTTGGTGAGGTCTTTTATCTTGTCCTCTGTGATTCATTATCCTCTGAATCCTTTTAGATATCAGGGCAAGTTCATCCTCATCCTCTGTGATTCATTATACTTAGAGTTTTATACTTTTATGACTTCCTCGATTCGTTTAGAGAATGGACTTTTAGTTTGATTGGTTTTGAGAGAAACCATTTTTCCCTTTTTACTTAGTTTATCTGAGAGTAATAATGGTTCATGTGCTCTTAGTGTTCCAACCTGATCATCTAATTTCATGGTGGCCAAGTTTCTTGCTTCTGTGATGGCAATTACCATAGGTCTCCATTCTCTTGGTAGACTCCTTAGAATTTTTCTTATCCTCTCTTGGATAGAGAAAATATTTAGTATAATAGCGAGTCTTGAAAACATTTCATCAATCGTTTCTTCCTCCTTCATCTTGGGTAGTTCAAATTCTCGTACTCCCATGTCAATCCTTACTTCTTTTACGTGACTTGATCCTTCATGATGGATCTTCAAAGTATGCCATAGCTCTTTTGCGCTTTTGCATTCTTCGATTCCATCATATTGTTCCCTGCTCAAAGCACACGTTAGAAATAAATGAGCTTAAAACTTTAGGAGTACCTTGGTGTTTTCATCAGTAGTGCAATGTGCTTGAGGCTTTTCATCTGAGGATTAATCTGTGTTTTCAGTTCTGATGACATGATTTCAATTTTCAACCACATACCACATGTTGTTATCTTGTGATATTAGAAACAACCTCATTTTTCCTTTCCAATGATAGTAATCAATACCATCGAAGTAGGGTGACCTACTGGAGGATCCTCCTTCAGGTACATATTAAGCTTTTGATATTTTATCTTTCTCTTGAGTTTTTTCTCTTAACCAGTTTGACGTAATTTTCTAGAGAACCAGGCTCAAATTCTAATTGAAGTAGCTAAAATATCACTAGAAGGGGGGTTGAATAGAGATATTGTACTTTTCAAAATTTTCTTTTTCTCCTAAAATAGTATCCTCTGTGTGAGGATAATAAATAAGTGTTAGAGGATAAGTGTTTAGAATTGAAATGAGAGTTAGACAAAATAAAGAGAAGAAAGTATAGAGAACTACACACACAAATTTATACTGGTTCACCCAAAATGGGTTACGTCCAGTCCTCACTTACTTGTGAGTTTTCACTATGGCTCAAAAAGGCTTGTCCTATCAAGGGACTCTCTTCACTATGTATTTCCTTAGCCTCACCAGGATTTCATAAACAATTTCTCTTCTTGTTTTACAACACTTACACTATTATCAACAAGTTAATAATAACTTGAGGATATACATGTTTTGAGAGATTTGATAAATGTGGATTCTTCCACTAAGATATACTTTCTAAGAGGAAGATATCAAAGATATAATTAAGATTAGTAGAAAGTATAATGAGGATAAGATTGCCTTTCACAACTTTGATCTTTTGCTTTTAATGATATTTGTTGTGTATTAATGAGGATGAGACCATATGAATTTAAAGAAGTAATGGTGATTTAAATATGAGGAGAAGCCCAAAGTATCCGTTGGAGACTTAGATAATTGCTCATGGTTTTTATTTGTAATTGCAAATATGTCCTTCAATTGTTCTTGTTAGAAGAATGTTGGGAGGATGAGTGTTTGTAGTTTATCCTCGGATCTAAGTAGTAAAAGGATAAGGCTTCCATTAATTTTGATGTGACTTGTGCTTTTTGAATTTTTCGTTTCCCAACAATTGTGGTTCCTTGCCTTATAAGTCAAGGACATCACTTTTTGTACTTTTGTACTTTTACTAATTTTCCCATGTGTGAAAATGAATAGACAACAACAGTTCATCCTTTCTTTTGTGTTGTTTATCCTTTAACATGGAGGACATAAATTCTTTCTTTCTTTCTTTCTTTTGTGTGGTTTATCTTCTGACATAGAGGACATAAATTCATCCTCTTCTTGGTTTATTCTCTAACGTAGATGACATATTAATACGTGTAAAACATTTCATCTTATCAAGAATGTGAAGAACTTATTTTCTAAATTTGATACACTCAAGAGCACAAGTTAGATAACACTTAATCAGAATACTTTAAACAATTTTATTATCATTAAAACATTTGAGAGAGATTTCGTCTCAACAAGATTCACCCTTTTATGATTTGTCATCTTCTAATTTACTTGCATCCTCTGATTTTTCAGCTTCTTCTCGTTTGTCTACATCTAATTCCTTTGGTTCTAGTAAACCTGCACTATTATCAACTTGCTTTGACTTTTTAAGGTCAAGTTGTTTGTCATCAAATTTAACATGTTTTGACTCTTCCACAATCTAAGTTTCCTTATTAAACACTCTATAAGCTTTAAATCTTTCAGAGTATGCAATGAAGGTGCACTTTTGTGATTTGGAATCAAACTTGCCAAGGCTGTTTTTAGTGTTTAACATATAACCAATACAACCAAATTGTTTAAAGTAGGAGATGTCTGACTTTTTACCTTCCATAATTTATATGATGTTTTATTCAATATTGACCTAATTAAGATTTTATTTTGAATATAACATGCATTGTTAATTGCCTTTGCCCAAAAATGTTTTGTAATATCCATCTCATTGAGCATGGTTCTGAAAATTTCTTGAAGGGGTCTATTCTTTCTTTCTACAACTCCATTTCGTTGTGGTGTTTTAGGAGAGAAGAAATTGTGCAAGATTCCATTCTGATCACAAAAACTTTCAAAGAATTTGTTTTTAAATTCTCCTCCATGATCACTTCTAATTGTTACAATGTTAAGATCCTTTTTTATTCATTACTTGTTTTCAAAATGCAATAAACACTTTGTGGCTATTCTCACTGGCCCTAAGAGAACTATATGTAAGAGCTCAAGGGGTTTTGAGGTAGAGACTAAGTTCATAGGGGTAAATGAGTTTTTTGGTTTGTTTTCCCTTTTGACAAGCTTCACACATAATTTCAGTTTTGTAGCTAAGCTTAGGTAAACATCTAACTAGTTGAAGATTATTCAATTTTGAGATTAATCTGAGGTTTGTATGACCTAACCTTTTGTGCCAAATTAATTTCTCTTCATTTACTGACATTAGACACTTAACATCTTGTTTCTCTAGACTAAACATATTTATCTTATATATGTTATTTTGCCTATGACCTGTAGAGAGTATATATCCATCCTTTTGACTAATTACCTTGAATGTTTTTCGATTGAATATAATATCATAAGTATTATCACTTAATTGACTAATACTTAATAAATTATGTTTGAGACCTTTAACAAACAAAACATCTTTATTAAAAGGAAAGGTTCCATTACCAACTGTGCTTTGCCCCATGATCCCGTCTTTCTGCTTTCCTCCCAAAGCTAGTGTGCCTCCTTTGATCAATGTTAGGTCTTGGAACGTAGACTTTTCTGCCACTATATGTCACGAGCATCCACTGTCCAAGTACCATGATTAGTGTTTTAACTTAGTAGCTGAGGACATCTGCAACATAAATAATTTTGTTCTTAGGTACCCAAATTTGGTTAGGTCATGGTTTGTTAGTTTTGAAAGGTTTATTTTCTTTCCTTGTATTTAACATAGGACAAGATAATTTAGAGTGACCTTTCTTAGAGCAAACAATACACAAAATATCAGAGGGAATAAGTTTAGGTTTAGTTACTATTTCTTCAAATCCTTTTACCGTTTCTACTAACTCCATAAATCATACAAGCATTCTTGCTTATTTCCATAATGTTAGCTAGAAAGTCTTGGAAAGCTTCTTCATATTTATCGGAATTACATGTGACATTCTCTAATGGTTTTGAAGCAAGAATATCTTTCAAGGTTTTATTTTCATATTTCACCTCAAAACTTTCAGTGTTTAAAGCATTGATTTCTTTAGTTAAGTTTGAATTTACTTTCAATTTTAGAGACAACTTGTGGTTTTTATTTAAGAAATCATTTATGATATTAATTAAATCAGATCAGGTTAAGTTAGAAGATACCTCCATTTCTTCGTCAACTGTTTCACTCCCAGAGTCAGAATCAGTGTCTGTGTTGGATCTAGAAGGAGAGTTGGTGTAAGTCATTAGAGCCAAATATGCTTGCTCTTCATCATCAGAGGATTCATTAGAATCATCCAATGTAGCCATCAAAACCTTCTTCTTGGGTCTGGAATCTTTCCTATGATGTTTCTCTTTTTCCAAATTTTGACATTCAGGCTTAACATGTTCAAGTTCATTGCATCCATAACATATGATGCTTTTCTTGTCAAATTTTTCATCCCTTCCTCTTCTAGACTGCTTGGAATATCTTTGAGGAGATTTCTTCTTTCTTTGTGCCACATCTTCTAAATTTTTTGGATATGATAATTTGGATATGATATATGTTGCCACATCGTCTTTCATCTTGAGTTCAAATTCTGATAATTTGAATCATTGTCCTCTGATTCTATTGTTGCCTACATAACCTTCTTCTGCATGTTTTTCAAGGCCAAAGTTGGCTGCTTCTTCTTGGGCTCATCCTCTACAAGCTCAATTCCATTAGAGTTATTGACTATTATCCATAAGAATCATTGAGTTTTATTCTTCATAATCATTAACTTGATTGTTGGAATCAGAGGCTGTGTTGCTTGAATATTTATGGTTAGAGGCAGATGCAAATCTGTGTGACTTAGAATTAGTGGATTGGGCAACTTCACCTTTGTTGCATTATGAGAGTCATTGCTACTTCAAAGTATGCTGCGTATCAGAGGCAACAGTTTGGAACGAGTTGCAATCTTCAAAGTCAGTAGAACATGAGCTTTAGAGGCAAGCTTGAAAATAGTAGACTTTAGAGGCATGCTAAAAAATACGTTTGATTAGAGGCTTGCTAAAGTTATTGCTCATCAGAGGCATGCTAACATTATTGTTCATTAGAGGCATGCTAAGGTTACTGTTCATTAGAGGCATAATAATGTTACTATTCATAAGAGGGATGGAACAATTACTGTTCATCAGAGGCATGGAAACTCCAGAATCACACTAAATCTTCATAGGCATGCAAATTTACCAGAAACATGGTATCAGAGGCATATGCACATTCTTTTCTAGAGTGTGCATTTGTTCAATTATGAGGATTTCGTTAACTAACTTGATTTCATTTCCTCTGACCTTTTTACTTCCTCTGATGACTTCCTTTGGTGACTTTCTCTAGTGACTTCCTCTGATGGTATCCTCTGGTGGTATCCTCTGGTCATTCCTATGGTGGTATCCTCTAGTCGTTTTCTTCGATTTTCCCGTTCTAATTTATGCATACTTAATGAAGCCATTAGTCCAAATTTATTTTTTTTCATAAAATACTTTTGTTAACAAAAAAACTAAAAGTGGAAAACCAATTTGGTTCCAACAAATAATACCTGCAACAACTTCTCCAAATATTTTGTCCTTTTTAAAATTAGGCATCATGTGATCAAGCTTTTCCTTAAACACTCTACAAAGTATTTTATTTCTTTCCAATTAGCATTTTATGTGATGGCGATGAACAAAGCAAGATACCCAAACTTTTTGCAAATTGTAATTGGATCTTGACAGTTGTTAAACATGTAATGTGATCCTCCAATAAAAGACGAAGGTAGCACAACACGCTTTCCAACTGCAAATGGTTGATTTTCTCCATTATGTACTACTTCCTGTAAACCACTTAAAATATCACACATAATTGTTGATTAATTCATACGTATTCAGTATAATCTTTGCGACTCTATCATGGAGAAACAATCAACAACAAACTATTGAAATAGTTTGCCATCATTTAAAATACTTTTGTGATCGAATTCTCTTTCTAATATGAGAAATGCAATAAAGCCTCTCAATGTAACACATATTCTCTTTCGTCTTTCCTAAGTGATAAAATCCTCTCTGATAGGACATTTTTTTGATATTGGTCCTCACCAAATTGGAACAAGAACGAATACGGAAGAGGTATGAACGAAACATGAGTCTATTTCATTTTCTACAAATGGTTGGATGCCTTTCTAACAATAATGTCTCTTCCAAGATGAAGGTTGTCCAAATCACCAACTATCAATGCAGCAACCTCGTCATATGAGGGCATATTATGTGTTGTTGAATCCTTTGTCCCGTTTCTAAACAATCTTAGACAAAAATTGGAAATGTTGTTCTATTGTATGTGGTCACGACCTTTTCTAAAAAACATAGCAAAGACATTGTGTTCATCAAACACTTTTGAGATACCTTCAACTAATATTTTATCTAAACATTTTTTTTCTTTTGATCTGCACAATGTTAAAAAAACAATCACATAAACTTATAAATAGTAAAAATAATTGAATATAATGTACCAAATTAGATTTATAATTGGAATGATTAAATTTTTTAGAAATCTCATTCACTATGTCATAAATATAATGTTGGGAAAATTTGAGAGCTACTATTTTCTCTAGTATTAGACTACGAATTATGTGGAATTTTTTCCACTAAGGATAAATTGTGGAGGGCTGTGTGAAGGTGCAAACATAAGAAGGGGGTTGAATTGTGTTTGACAAAGTTGATAACTTGTTGCTAATTTGATGAAGAGTGTTTGGTTTTTATGAATTACTTAGATAAGAAGCAATCAGATTCAAAGGTAGCGATAAATGAAAGCATAAACCATTTGACACATAGATTTATCCTAGTTCACCACTAACTTGGCTACACCCAGTCCTCTTATTCATAAGGCTTTAATCAACTAATTGAATTACCTTAAACTACAAAGCATTTGACCCTCCAAGTCAGTCTTCCCAAACAAGCTCGCAACCCCAAACTTTTGAGGAACTAACCACCTTGACCCTGCAAGCCAAATCTTCTCCTAACAATCTGACAACCCCAGATTGAAGAAGGAACTAAACCACTATCAGGTTGGATACAAAAGATTGGAACTTTAAGTGTTTGTTAGAGTCTAACAAAGCTGATAATAATAATAACTCTCACACTGTAAGAAAAGAACACTAAGAAAATATTTGTAATTTGAACAAGTGTGTAACACCCCGAGTTTAAAACACAGCGCGAGTGTATTTTTTTTTTATAATAAATAATTAAAATGATTCTCCAAATTATTACTTCAAAAGAATTGAAATAAAATTTAAGATTTTAATAGTTTCGTCAAATAATACGTTGCAACTCCATCGATGAACATAATTAAATAACTTCATCGCAATATCACTAAGTACTTAACTCTTGGAAATTAATAGTAAACATTAATACATTTCAAAAGATAACAGTGTCATAATCTCAAAAGGAAATATCAGAGTGCGGAATGTGTTAGCGGAAAAAGTGGTACAATAATTTCCAAAATCAAAGCAAATTACATTTTCCAGCTCAAAATCCTATACATCAAATCTAACTAATCATGCACTAAAGCTACAGTAGCACGGATTTCCTCCGCATCCCATACAACTCTCATCTGACTCCGCCGCTCGCCTCGATGTAACGTCCTCCTCCTCATCATATAGAGAGGGATCAGTCTCCTCCGACGTCAGATCAATGCACAGTCTCGGTCACTTCGGCGGTGCCGGAATCTTATAACAGTCATCGGATTGAAGGTGCAAACACGAGAAGCGGGGTTGAATTGTGTTTGACTTAACTTGAATACATTTCCTGTTTTTATACTTTTAAAACAAAACTTGATGTATAATTAAAAACAGAGTTAGCAGCAGATAAAAGTAAAAATAAAACTCACAGTTTTTATACTGGTTCACCGTTAACGAGGCTACGTCCAGTCCCTTCACCTTGAAGGATTTCACTAATTCAAACCTTGAATTACAACCTTTATACTGACCCTCCAAGTCAGTCTTCTCAAACAGTCTAACAATCCTAGACTTCTTTGAGGAATGCAACTCCTGTCTTCAGCCAATCTGACAATCCTAGTTGTAGAAGAAATCACAACACTATGAATCTAATTGCCAAGTAACCTGCTACCTCTACTGAATCCCTTAGATTGTAGACTCTACTTCAACAACTTAGATTTAACACAGTGGAAGGAAAATAACACGAGTACTTGCTTCTTGAAAGCTGGAACTCACAATTGACTTCTATGAAAATTTGAGTGTTTGCTTTGGAAGTGTATGACTCTTTTGTGATTTTCGATGATGAGTATTCTGCCTTGAGCCTCCTTTAATAGATGCAGATTAAGGCCTCTTCCAATGCTTAAATTCGAGCTGAATCTTGCTGGATTCTCTTGCAAAAATAACTTGACCAATTGGGCTTCAATTAATTAAAAAACATATCTTTTTTTTTAAGCCTTAGATTTCTTTCAAAAACTAACTGGCCAATCAAATCCTTTCGTTGCTTCCCGCCACAGCTCCTGAGTTCCACCATACTTCACTTTAATTTTGTAATAAATCTTTTTAATACTTTGAACAAAATAAATTGAAATCTCCATCGTTAATCTTCATGATCAAATCTGGACCATCAGATTTTTCTGCGCTAGTCCACATATGGACCAAACTAATTGATATATTGTGATCCTCTGAATTCGGCCATCCCTGGACCACACTTCCTAACCCTCTGATCTTCTGATTTCGGCCATCTTGGACTCGCACCTGATATGCTATAATCCTCTGAACTCGGCCATTGCTGGACCACACATCCTGTCCCTCTGATTTCGGCCAACACTGGGCCATGGTCTGATCTTTTGATCAGGACCATCACTGGACCAAATAACTAATTCTGAACCATTGATCTGGAAATGTTCCTTCTGATCTGGACCAATTCTGGACTTGGTCTGGATTAAATTGAAATTAAATCTGGACAAGTAATATTTCAGTCTGGGCATTTTACCTTTGATTTTAGATCAGGTATGGATCAATTCTGGAATTCATTTCTTCTGGTCTCGACTTAGTTTCATGCCCTGAATCATGCTATCTTATTGTCTGGGTCACATCTGGATTGATTCTCTTGTTCTGGACTCATAAACTTATCTTCTGGTTGAGTCTAGAACAAGACTGAGCTGTTTTATTTTCTCACTGCCAGGCCATCTTCTGGTCAGAACAACTTCTGGAATAAATCTGACATTTGATTCCTTCAGGTCTGGATCAACTCTCCCTCTGGCAGGCTTTCCTCTGCTATGATCCATGTTTCCTTCTGATTTTTCTTCCTTCTGATATGGGCCAACAAATATATCTTCTGGTGAGTATTTTGACATCCTGGAGTATCTTCTGGTAATTCCAGAATTCATTTTATGGAATCCTTTGATCTTCTGTTTCTGATTACTTCAGTTTCTGGTGGCATTTAATTTAATAATTCAAGGTACAAAATAAGATTACATTGAGTGTTTTTGTAAACATGAAAATCCTATGATTTAGAACCAACTTGGTTCCAACAATCTCCCCCTTTTTGATGATGACAAAACCTTAACTTATTTTGCTAACTTATAACTCGAAGACTTGAATTACTCCCCCTCAGACCAATCTCTCCCCCTAAGTCTGATACTCTCCTTTTCAACTCCTTCTTTGTTCTTTCTTTCTTTTTCTCTCTTCACGCTTCCTCTCCTTTTCAACTCCTTCTGTTTTCACTCTTTCTTTTTCTCTCTTTGTTTTTCTCTCTCCCTGTTTCCTCTGTATTTCAACTCCTTTTCTTTTTCACTCTTTCTTTTTCTCTCCTTCCTTTCTTTTTATCTCTCCTTTTCTACTTATTTCTCATTTTTCTCTCTCTCTCTCCCCCTTTTTGTCATCAGCCAAAAAGTGGTCCTACTATTTTTGTATTTTTTTTTGTTTTTCTCTTTACAAAGTACAGAAAGTAAAAACAGAAAATAAAAGACAGAAATTAAAATTACAAGAAATTAAAAAAACTCCTAAGATGACTACTTGAGCTAGTCAGATATGGAGGTCATGCTGAGATGCTTCTTAATGAACTCGAACCTATCAGCCCATTGATGATCAGTGTCCACAAACTGGATGCTCAAAGTCCCTTTTTGAACATGGTCCCTGATGAAATGGTGTTTTATTTCAATGTGTTTGGCTCTAGAGTGTAAGATAGGGTTCTTTGTTAGGTTTATGGCTGAAGTGTTATCACAGAACAAAGGGATATTGGTTTCAAAGATGTTGTATCTTCAAGTTGATGTTTCATCCAGAGTAACTGTGAACTGCATCCTGCTGCTGATATATACTCAGCTTCAGCTGTTGACATGGCAATGGTGCTTTGTCTTTTGCTTGACCAAGAGATCAAGTTATCACCAAAGAAAGTGCAGTTGCCACCTGTACTTTTCCTTACCAGCTTGTCTCCAGCATAGTCGGAATCATAAAAACCTTTGAGTTTGTAGGTAGGGGTTTTCTTGTATAACAAGGTAAGGTTGGTGGTTCCTTTAAGGTATCTTAGAATTCGTTTGACAGCAGTTAAATGCGATTCCCTAGGGTCAGCTTGAAAACGAGCACAGACACAAACACTAAACAAGATGTCAGGTCTAGAAGCAGTTAAATAAAGAAGGGATCCAATCATACCTCTGTATGTTTTCTGGTCTACCTTTTGGCTGGTTTCATCATTCTCAAGTGAGCAGGTTGGGTGCATTGGGGTGGCCATAGGCTTACAGTCACTCATCTTGAACTTTTTGAGAAGTTCTTTAGTATATTTTGATTGGTGAATGAGTATACCTGATTTACCTTGGTGAATCTGAATTCCCAGGAAGAACTTAAGTTCTCCCATCATGCTCATTTGGAACTCTTTCTGCATTAGCTCAGAAAACTCTTTGCACAAAGTGCCATTAGTTGATCCAAATATGATATCATCAACATAAACTTGGATAATCAGAATATCATTTTTGATGGATTTCCTAAATAGTGTATTATCAATCTGGCCACTATTAAATTCATTCTTAAGCAGAAAGTTACTAAGTCTATCATACCATGCCCTTGGTGCTTGTTTTAAACCATATAAAGATTTCTTAAGTTTAAAAACATGGTCTGAAAAATCAGAATTTTCAAATCTAGGGGGCTGTTTGACGTAGACTTCCTCACTTATGTAGCCATTTAATAATGCACTTTTAACATCCATTTGATACAGCATTATATCATGATTAGCAGCAAATGATAAAAGAATTTTAATTGCTTCTAACCTGGCCACTGGAACAAAAGTCTCAGTGTAATCTATACCTTTCTGTTGACTGTATCCTTGAGCTACAACTTCACCCTTTTCATTGAATTTGTTTCTGAACACCTACTTGGTTCCAATAATGTTTTTGTTTGGTGTGGATACCAGATCCCAAACATCATTCCTTTGGAATTCATTCAGCTCTTCTTGCATAGCAAGTATCCAACCTTCCTCTGCCAAAACTTCATCAATATTGCTTGGTTCGCATCAGCTTCTGGTTCTGTAACAGCTTCTGATTCTGATAAATCAACTTCTGGTTCTGGTGAATCTGTAACAGCTTCAGATTCTGGTAAATATCCAGATTTCTCTTCTGACTTATCTTGGCTGTTTCTGACTTGATCAGATTTATATTTTGAAGATTTGTCATGTGTTGCTGACTTGCTTGTATCCTCTAGCTTTCCAGGTACTTCTGTTTCTTCTGCTTCTGCTTCTGCTCCCTTTGGTTCTGGTGAACCTGCACTATTTTTATCTTGCTTTGATTTGTCAAGATCAAGCAGTTTGTCATATTACATAAAGTAAATCAAATAATTTAAAATTTAACTCAATACAGCCAAACCATTTATTCTGCTTCTGGTGATTTCTGCTTGTTTTTGAAACCACTGGAATGCTGTTTCTGTTTAGGTGTTCAATTCGTGTGAATCACCTGGTTCCTCTGACAGTTTGAAAACCTGCAGAATACTTATCTAGCTTTGATTTGTTAAGATCAAGTTTCTTGTTATCACAGTAAACATAAATATTAAGTAATAATAGTATTTACAGCAAGATGTAGCCTCAGTTTTACTCTGAAAATCCTCTTGCTTCTGATTTTCAGATTCCTAATCTATATGTTCTGAGATTACATGGTTTGGATGAGGGAATTTGAATTCCCTTCCAGGTTTGTATTCTTGATGAATCTCAATGGAGTGTTTGAAGAACTCTCCTGATTCTGATTCCTTAATTTCTGCTTTGGCTCATACACCATGTTCCTCTGGTGATTCTGGAACTTATGGTGATTCTGGTAATCATACTGATTCTGATAATTAAATTAGTTCTGATGATCATACCTCAACCTTTGATACTAATACCTGTTTAGGTTCTGGTTCTGGTACTGATTCTGATTCTGGTTCCAGTGTTGATTCTGGTTCCAGTTTCTGTGCCTCCAGTTCTGGTTCTGGTTCCAGTGTTGGTTCTGGTTCCAGTTCTTGTACCTCTGATACTGGTTCTAATTCTGGTTCTGGTTCTGGTTCCAGTTCTGGTTCTGGTTCCAGTTTATGTGCTTCTGGTACTGGTTCCAGTTCTGGTTCCCGTTCCTGTTCCTCTGATACTGGTTCCAGTTCTGATTCTGGTTCCAGTTCTTGTTCTAATTCGTGTGATATCTATGGTATTTCCTGTTCCTCCTATACTTCTGGTTCTGGTTCTGATAGTTATTGTGTTGACCAGTTCTTCTTCTACCAGAGTCACTTGGCTTCTGTTTGGTAGATATGGAACATAAACCTTCTTCTGCTTGTGCGTTGCCAAAATCCATTGTACAGGCACCATTGTTGGTGTCTCCTTCTGGTTGCTCAGAATATCTGTAACATAGACAATTTGGTCTTTTGGTACCCAGAACTGATTGGGTCCAGGTTTGTTAGTTGTAACAGCTCTCTGATCTTGTTCAGATTTTACCATTGGACAAGATAATTCAGAGTGACCTTTCTTAGCACAAACAATACATAAAACATCAGAATGAACAGCTTTATTTTCAGTAATTGTTTCTGTAAAACCAAGACCTCTTTTTCCAAAGTTATTGTTTCCATAAATCATAGATGCATATTTACTTCTTTCCATTCCATTTGAAATAAAGTTTTGAAAAAATTGCTCATGCATATCATATTTACAGACAGTTTTAGAAGTGGAACAATTATTACTTTTGAGAGTTTGGTTTTCAGATTTGAGTCTTGCAACATCAGTTTTAAAATCTTTGTTTTCAGTTGCATACTCAGAATTTCGATTCTTTAAAACTTGGACTTCTTTGGTTAGATTTTTCTTATCTTCCCTAAGAGTTTTCAGTTTTAATGACATCTTTATTTGCATTTAACAAGTCTTTTAAAGTCTCAATTAATTCAGATTTAGAAAGATCAGAAAATACCTCACTGTCTTCATCTTCTGATTCTGTTCCTGAGATGTATCCAGAACTTGAATTGGTATGAGCCATCAGAGACAGAATTGCTTCCTCTGATGTGCTTCCAGACTTACCTGAATGATTTCTTCGATCATTCTTCCTTCTGCCTGTTTTCCTTATTGAATTCGTGCCTTTATGAGGTCCAGAAGCAGACCTGATGTGTGCCTTCATTGTTGTTTCTGCCTCTTCTTCATCACACAATTCTTCTTCTGATTCTGATACATCCCAGGCAGCCATTAGACTCTTCTTTCTGTATCTGGAATTCTTCTTGTACTGTTTGCCTTTTTCCAGATTTGGACATTCTGACTTGATATGTCCAGGTTTATTACATCCATAACAAACAATATTCTTCTTGTCAGATTCTTCCTTTCCTCTGTTGTTATGTTTCTTCCTGAAGCTTTTGTTCTTCCTGTTTTCCCAGATCTTAACCATCTTTTTGGTTAAGTAAGCCATATCATCACAGTCACTTTCACTATCCTCTGATTCTGATGCTGCCTTTGCAGCTTTCTTCTGTTTCGACTTCAGAGCCAGATTCTTCTTCTTCTTTGGTTCATCTTCTTCCAGTTCTATTTCATGAGACCTGAGTGAGCTGATCAGGTCTTCAAGTCTTAAGTTATTCAGATCTTTGGCTTCCTGTATTGCAGTAACCTTTGGTCTCCACCTTTCTGGTAAACTTCTTAGAATTTTCATGACATGATCTGCAGTGGTATAGCTTTTGTTTAGTACTTTTAAACCTGATACCAAAGTCTGGAATCTGCTGAACATTGCTTCAATGTCTTCATCCTCTTCCATCTTGAACAGCTCATACTTCCTGACCAATATGTTAGCCCTTGCTTCTTGAACCTGCTTGGTTCCTTCATAGGTTAGAACCAGACTGTCGAATATGCTCTTTGCTGTTTCCTTATCTGTGCATCTATCAAACTCCTTGAATGTGATTGCACTGATCATGATGTTTCTGGATTTGTGATGAAGTTTGTGTAATCTGCTCTGATCTGGTTTCATATCATCCATGTCTAGTTTCTTAGTTGGATCTTCTGGATCAGTAGGTGCAGTGTATCCTTTAACTATCATCTTCCATAGTTCAGGATATTGAGATATGACAAAGCTTCTCATTATGTCCTTCCAATACTCAAACCTTTCTCCATCAAACAGTGGTGGTCTGTTGATGTTGTTTCCCAATTTTTCTGACATATTGAATCCCTTGGACCTTTCCTCAAACACTGTTAAGTGCTCAGCCTTGAGACCGAGCTCTGATGCCAATTGAAGGTGCAAACACGAGAAGGGGGGTTGAATTGTGTTTGACTTAACTTGAATACTTTTCCTGATTTTATACTTTTAAAACAAAACTTGATGTATAATTAAAAACAGAGTTAGCAGCGGATAAAAGTAAAAATAAAACTCACAGTTTTTATACTGGTTCACCATTAACGAGGCTACGTCCAGTCCCTTCACCTTGAAGGATTTTGTAACACCCTGAGTTTAAAACACAGCGCGGGTGCATTTTTTTTTCTTCAAATAAATATTTAAAATGAATTTTCCAAAATTAATTCGAAAGGAATTAAAATAATTACTTAACTCTGGAAATTTAATGATAAAAAATAAAACATTTTTGGAATATAATAATGTCATAACATTCCCAAAAGTCAATATCAGAGTGCGGAATAAATAGTACAACAATTGTTTTTCAAAATAAAAACAAAATACATTTCCAGCTCAAATACTAATACATCAAGTCTAACTGATCATGCGCTAAAGCTACAGTAGCACGGATTTCCTCCGCATCCTAAGCAAGTCTTCTCCGAATCTGCCGCTCGCCTCGACGTGACCTCCTCCTCCTCCTCATCATACAGTGAGGGGTCGGCCTCCTCAGAAGTCAGATCAATAACAAGTCTCGGTCGCTTCGGCAGCGCCGGAATCTCATAACAATCATCGGAGATCCTAGACGGACCCGGAATCTCAGCTACTACTAGCTTCGGCTCATCTGTCTTCCCTTCTGCCTCGGACTCATGTACAACTCCTCCAATCACTGGGTTGGGAGTCACCACTCCTACGGTGGCCTCCGTCTCAACCCCTCTAACGGACTCCTCAGCATCGTCGAAAATTCCGTGTGCCTCCAATACCAGACGGGAAGGCACAGGAAAGTCTATACTCGCATGCGTGCGCTCTACAAAATCCTCCACGCCGTCAGTCCTGCTCGTCCGCTCCAACCACCCCGTGTAAGTCGCCCTGCTTGAGATGGGGTCAAATACCCAAACAGTACGGGAATAGCGATCAAGGAAGTCCAACGACGTTTCCGTCGTTCGGGTACCCACGGGTGGCATGGGTTTGGGGGGCATCTAAGGGCAAAGCCCAAAGTCCACAATATAATAGCAAGGGTCACCGACCGAAATTAACAATTAATCACATAGCATATATTTCACAGCAACAATTATGTCCATGGTATAACATATGATGATGAGGAAAATAATCATGCTCATTTGAATTTTAATGACATATATGCCTTTTCAAAAACAGCAACCAATTATTATGCAATATGTGGTAAGTACAAACAACACCTCAGCAAAACACAATCATTAAATCAGAAATTCAGATTCTGAACAGTACTCACACACATTCAATTTCCACTCATTCATCATATAATCAAACGTGACCCACTGGTCAATCCCTCAATGCAATATGTATATGCTCATGTATACAATTTTCTTGGAATCACCAAGGTGCAGTCGCTCAACAGACCAGCACATTATGTTTGACATTAACGGCCCTCAAGACCAGGGTGCAATTGCTCAACAGATCAGCACCAGTGCAGACGCTCAACAGTCCAGCACGTTTGACATATACCAAGGTACAATCGCTCAACAAATCAGTACCTAGTGCGGTCGCTCAACAGACTAGCACTCGTGCAATCGCTCAACAGATCAGCACGTGGCTGCGCATTTCAGGGTACAGACGCTCAACAGTCCAGTAACAGTGCAGTCGCTCAACAGACCAGCACCTATATCCCAAAGTACAATCACTCAATAGATCAGTACTTAGTGCAGACGCTCAACAGTCCAGTACCAGTGCAGTCGCTCAACAGACCATCACTCGTGCAATCGCTCAACAGATCAGCACGTGGCTGCGCATTTCAGGGTATAGACGCTCAACAGTCCAGTACCAGTGCAGTCGCTCAACAGACCAGCACCTATATACCAAGGTACAATCGCTCAACAGATCTGTACCTAGTGCAGACGCTCAATAGTCCAGCACTCGTGCAATCGCTCAACAGATCCGCACGTGGTTGCGTATTACTCTATGGCCCATTGCGGGTACCACTTGACTATGCAATGCATGAATATGCAGTGTTTCACTTCTCTAGAAACAGAATGCAAAATCAGAAAATTCATGTTTTTTATCATGTTTTAAATATCTCAGCACAGTCAGAATTAACATCACCACAATCATGATTAAATAGTCAATTAATCATTAATACTTTGAAATGTTTTTCCCAGACTCTTAAAATTCAATTACAGAGTTTAAAACTGAGGATTTCTGGAATTTTACGAATCTGTATTCGAATACAGCTTCTCTGTATTCGAATACAGAAGCCAAAAATAGTGCAGAATTACACTCTGTATTCGAATACAGCCTTCTGGTATTCGAATACAGAGGCAGTCTTAGTGCACACAACCTCATCTTTCACTACATCAGTAAAGTCTCAAAACTTCATCTCTACAACTTCAAAACATCACCAAAAATTCCATTTTAATTCATTACAACAATCCCAACATTCCCCAAACACTCAGGGTTTACAAAACACTCTTAAAAACTTGGAATTTCTGGAAACTCAAATCGGTATTCGAATACAGACTCCTTGTATTCGAATACAGAAACATGAAACTGCAATTTTAACATTCTGTATTCGAATACAGCATGCCTGTAGTCGAATACATAAGACAAAACCTTGAAAAATTCAATCTTTTCTTCCAGATCCTTAAAGGTTTTCAATACTTCATCCTCTCCTCTTCAAAATAATTTCAAGAACTCCATTTAAAATCACTTTAACCCTTCTCAAGGTTTCTCAATACTTTAAAATGTATATCACAGTGTTTAAAACTTGATTTTCTGGAAAACACGAATCTGTATTCGAATACAGCTTTCTTGTATTCGAATACAGAAGCTAAAAATAGTGCCTCTGGAAAAACAAGAATCTGTATTCGAATACAGACCCTTTGTATTCGAATACAGAAACTGAAACTAGTGAAAATCTGCATTTTGTATTTGAATACAGCATGCCTGTAGTCGAATACAGATGCAAATACAGTGTTAAAATCCCACTTCGGTATTCGAATACGACATGGTCGTAGTCGAATACAGAAGCAAAAATCCTTCCTCTGTATTCGAATACAAGGGCTCGTATTCGAATACAAGTTTGAAAACTTAAGTAAAACAGAAACTTGACAGGTTGTAGTCGAATACACACATGTGTTATTCAAATACACCTTCAAAAACCAGTGAAATTTTCCTGAGATTTCAACCCTTTTCAAACTGTTTTCTTTTAAAAACAAACAACCAACATTAAAACAGATTCAACATTTTTTTCTAGACAATACTTTCCTCATTAAAATCCCTTTTCTTTTTAAATCATCAACATCATCAGAATCACTCAAAACAGAACAGAATCAAAGTCATCAACAACAAATCATCCAGACTTTCAAACCATCAGAACATCATACAGCATTTCAGCTTTCACAACACATCAGAATAACATGCAAGCATTTCAGCTTTCACAACACATCAAAATAACTTGCAAGCATTTCAGCTTTCACAACACATCAGAATAACATGCAAGCATTTCAGCTTTCACAACACATCAAAATAACATGCAAGCATTTCAGCTTTCACAACACATCAGAATAACATGCAAGCATTACAGAGCAAGAAAATACAAACAGAATGCATTTTTGCATTTCAAAACCATTTTCAAAATAGTTTTATGAACATGCATTTTTAAATCATGTTTGAAATAACATTCAAGACATTTTCCACTTTCCCAAATATACAACACAACTTTTGTGCATTCAGCTCAAACAGCCATCATTACAGAGCTTTTAAAACGTCAAAAAAATGCATTTTTCATTTCTTTCAAGCATCAGGCAAACCAGTTTCAAAACAGTAATGAAAACACTAGTAATGCCATGAAAATCATGCACTTACAGCCCTAATTCATCTAGAAAGTGGAAGGTGCCCTTACCCTTGTTGCGTGTTCTGCTTCTGCTAAAGTGTGTGCGTCAATAACGGTGAAACTCCCGCCTGCGTTTGCTGCTACAAAACTGAGTTTTCTAGCTCCGTAATGGTATGGGGATTAACTTTAATACTGGGGATTTTCTGTTTTGATGCTTGGATTTTCAGGTAATGGTGTTTTTGAGGAACTCCCTCTTTTTCTCTTTGTAGTCGTGACTGGAAATGGGGAAGGCAGAAACAGCAAACATAATGGGAGGGAAAATGGGGTACTGTTACATGCAGTATGGGCAGTGAGGAAGGAGGGATGGTGTTCTGATTTCACCATCCTTCTCACTCCTATTTATAGGCTTTTGTGGTGCCACCTTACTCAAAAATAATATTAAAATAATGCTGGCTCCTTCAGCACTTAATTGCTTGTAATTAGCCACTAATCCTCAATTAACTGCCCAATTAATTTAATTACCCGTAATTAAATTAATTTAATCTTCATCCAATAATTTTTATATTCATCCTCCAAAATAAATATTTATATATATATATATATTCACTCAAACATACATATATTAAATATTTTACAAGTATCCCCAAAAATACTATTAAAATTAATTCCATAATTTTAATTAAAAATTAAGGGTCTTACAGATTTCACTAATTCAAACATTGAATTACAACCTTTATACTGACCCTCCAAGTCAGTCTTCTCAAACAGTCTAACAATCCTAGACTTCTTTGAGGAATGCAACTCCTGTCTTCAGCCAATCTGACAATCCCAGATTGTAGAAGAAATCACAACACTATGAATCTAATTGCCAAGTAACCTGCTACCTCTACTGACTCCCTCAGATTGTAGACTCTACTTCAACAACTTAGATTTGACACAGTGGAAGGAAAATAACACAGCACTTGCTTCTTGAAAGCTGGAACTCACAATTGACTTTTATGAAAATTTGAGAGTGTTTTCTTTGGAAGTGTATGACTCTTTTGTGATTTTCGATGATGAGTATTCTGCCTTGAGCCTCCTTTTATAGATGCAGATTAAGGCCTCTTCCAATGCTTAAATTCGAGCTGAATCTTGCTGGATTCTCTTGCAAAAATAACTTGACCAATTGGGCTTCAATTAATTAAAAAACATATCTTTTTTTTAAGCCTTAGATTTCTTTCAAACACTAACTAGCCAATCAAATCCTTTCATTTCTTCCCGCCACAGCTCCTGAGTTCCACCATACTTCACTTTAATTTTGTAATAAATCTTTTTAATACTTTGAACAAAATAAATTGAAATCTCCATCGTTAATCTTCATGATCAAATCTGGACCATCAGATTTTTCTGCGCTAGTCCACATATGGACCAAACTAATTGATATGCTGTGATCCTCTGAATTCGGCCATCCCTGGACCACACTTCCTAACCCTCTGATCTTCTGATTTCGGCCATCCTGGACTCGCACCTGAAATGTTATAATCCTCTGAACTCGGCCATTGCTGGACCACACATCATGTCCCTCTGATTTCGGCCAACACTAGGCCATGGTCTAATCTTCTGATCTGGACCATCACTGGACCAAATAATTAATTCTGAACCATTGATCTGGAAATCTTCCCTCTGATCTGGACCAATTCTGGACTTGGTATGGATTAAATTGAAATTAAATCTGGACAAGTAATATTTCAGTCTGGGCATTTTACCTTTGATTTTAGATCAGGTCTGGATCAATTCTGGAATTCATTTCTTCTAGTCTGGACTTAGTTTCATGCCCTGAATCATGCTATCTTATTGTCTGGGTCACATCTGGATTGATTCTCTTGTTCTGGACTCATAAACTTATCTTCTGGTTGAGTCTTGAACAAGTCTGGGCTGTTTTAATTTCTCACTGCCAGGCCATCTTCTGGTCAGAATAACTTCTGGAATAAATCTGACATTTGATTCCTTCAGGTATGGATCAACTCTCCCTCTGGCAGGCTTTCCTCTGCTATGATCCATGTTTCCTTCTGATTTTTCTTCCTTCTGATATGGGCCAACAAAGATATCTTCTGGTGATGTTTTTGACATCCTGGAGTATCTTCTGGTAATTCCAGAATTCATTTTTTGGAATCCTTTGATCTTCTGTTTCTAATTACTTCAGTTTCTGGTGGCATTTAATTTAATAATTCAAGGTACAAAATAAGATTACATTGAGTGTTTTTGTAAACATCAAAATCCTATGATTTAGAACCAACTTGGTTCCAATACGGATATCCTAGATGGACCCGGAATATCAGCTGCTACTGGCTTCGGCCCTTTGTTCTTCTCTTCTGCCTCGGGTTCACGTACAGCCCTTCCAACTGGCTCCTCCGCATCATCAAAAATTCCATGCGCCTCCAATACTAATTTGGAAGGCACAGGAAAATCAATACTCGTGTAAGTGTGCTCCACGAAATCCTCTACTTCGTCGGTCCTACACGTCCTTGCCAACCTCCCCGTATAAGTCGCCCTGCTTGAGATAGGGTCAAATACCCAAGCAGTACGCGAATGTCGATCAAGGAAATCTAGCGACGTTTCCGTCGTCCGAGTACCCACCGGGGGTGTGGGTTTGGGGGGTATTTGAGGGCAAAGCCCAATTTCCACAATAGTAGTAAAGGATCACCGACCGAAATTAACAAATAACACATAGCATTTATATCACAGAGCAAATACATCCATGGCATAACATATAACAATGATGAAAATTAAGAATGCTCATTTGAAATTTCATGACATATATGCTTTTTCAAACAGCAACCAATTAATATAGAAAATATATTGTAAGTACAAATACCACCCCAGCAATCACAAACATTCATCAGAAATTCAGATTTTATAACGTACTTACACGCATCACTTTCCAATCATCATCATATAACCAAATCGTGACCCAGCGGTCAACCACCCCGATGCATTATATATATGCTCATGTACTCCACTTCTTGGAATTACCAAGGTGCAGTCGCTCAACAGACCATCACAATTTAAATATGTTTGACTTTAACGGCCCTCAAGACCAGGGTGCAATCGCTCAACAAATCAGACCAGTGCAGTAGCTCAACAGACCAGCACTCATGCAGTCGCTCAACAGACCAGCACGTTATACATATACCAAGGTACAGTCGCTCAATAGACCAGTACCAGTGCAGTCGCTCAACAGACCAGCACTCGTGCAATCGCTCAACAGATCAGCATGTTTTTTGCGCATTTCAGGGTACAGTCGCTCAACAGACCAGTACTAGTGCAGTCGCTAAACAGACCAGCACTCGTGCAATCGCTCAACAGACCAGCACGTTTACGCATTACTCTGTGGCCCATCGCGGGTACCACCTGACTATGCAATGCATGAATATGCAGTGTTTTCTTTTCACTGAAAACAGTATGCAACATCAGTAAAATTCATGCTTTTCCATCATTTCTCAATACATCTCAACACAACCAATTTCATTATCATCACATCATAAATCAAACATTCATACATCTCATCATTTCCACTTCACATCATATTAAAACTCCATTCTTATTCATCAAAAATCTTCCCTCTGTTTTCCCCAACTCTTAAAATTCATAAAACAATGTTTAAAACTGAGATTTCTGGAAAACACGAATTTGTATTGGAATACAGCTCCCTTGTATTCGAATACAGAAGCTAAATCTGCAAATTCAACACTCTGTATTCGAATACAGCATACTTGTATTCGAATACATAAGACAAAAATAGTGTAAACTCAGCATTTTCTCCAACATCATTAAAGGTTTCCAGAACCTCATCATCTCCTCTTCAAAACTATTTCAAAAACTCCATTTTAATCATTTCAAACCTTCCAAATGTTTCCCTACACTTAGAGTTTATAAAACAATGTCTGAAACTTGATTTTCTAGAAAAACACAAATTTGTATTCGAATACAGCTCCATTGTATTCAAATACAGAAGCAAAAATAGTGAAAATCAGCATCCTGTATTCGAATACGAGGGTGTTGTATTCGAATACAGATGCGAATACAGTGTTAAAATTTCACTTCTGTATTCGAATACGACAGGGTCGTAGTCGAATACAGATGCTAAGTCAGAAGCAAAAATCCTTCATCTGTATTCGAATACAGAGGCCCGTATTCGAATACAAGTTCGAAAACTTGAGTAAAACAGAAGCTTGGCAGGTTGTATTCGAATACACTCAAACTGTATTCGAATACACCTTCGAATTCAGTGAAATTTTCCTGAAACTACAACAGATTTTCAAACTTTTTCCTTTGAAAACCAGCACAACCCCAAAACAGTTTCTCCATTCTTTTGAACCACAAAACTCAGGCATTTTCATCAATAACAACTTGTCCAGAAAAAAAAAAACACTTTCATCATTTAAAATCCCTTTTCTTTTGAAAACATCAGCAACACCAGAACCACCCAAAACAAAATGTCAACCACAACAGAACATACATTTTTCAATGTTTACATTGTTGATCATTTCTCAAAACAACATGCAATGTATTTCCAGCATTCTTACACAACCAATCACAACATGCACAGCATTTTCCAACTTTCTTACACAACAGAACAACACTGATGTATTCAGCCAAAACAGCAAGCATCACATAGCAGCAAAACACCAACATAATGCATTTTCGCATTTTATAACAACAAGCACAACAGTTTTGTGAATATGCATTTTGATCATCTTCAGAATAACATGCAAGACATTTTTAAGCTTTCCCACACAAACAAAACAGCATTGAGGTAACCACCAAAACAGCACATCACAGATTATTAAAAACCTCAGCAGAATGCATTTTTTCATCTTTCAAAATGTCATGCAAAACAGTTTCGTTTTTCAAAACAGAAATTCAAATATGATCACACCTCAAACATACATTTACAGCCCTAAAATGCAATCTAGAAAGTGGAAGGTGCCCCTTACCTCTGTTAAATTTCTGCTTTCGTACACATTTTTGCGACAAAAGTCGGCGAAACGCCCGCTCGCGTTCGTTGCTACGAAAGTGGGTTCTCTAGCTCCGTAATGATGAGGGGAACAACTTTTGTACTGGAAGTTTTCTGGTTTGGTGCTTGGATTTCCAAGTAATATCACTTTTGAGGAACTTCCCTTTTTTTTTTTAACGTGAAACAGAATGGGAGAAGGAAGAAGGTGAGTACTGTTACATGTAGTAAGGGAGGAGGAATGGGTTTCTGACTTAGCTCTTCCTCCTCATTCATATTTATAGGCATTTGTAGGTGCCACCTCACCCGACACTTGTCTGATCCTCAGCACTTAACCAGTCTCGTCGCAATTAGCCGATAATCCCTTAATTAACTGCCCGATAATTTAATTACTCGTAATTAAATTAATTTACTCTTCATCCAATAATCTTAATTCATCTTCCAAAATAAATATTTATATATATATATATATTCACTCAAAACATACATATATTAAATATTTTACAAATATCCCCAAAATACACTTAATATTAATTCCATAATTAAATTTTAAATTTAAGGGTCTTACAAAGTGTTTCTCTCTTTAAACTCCAAGATGATTTAGAGCTTATGAGTTCTTCTACTATTTTCTGATTTTTGATGCTCTTCTTCTTCTTCTTCAGTATTAAATATTTATTTATAGATAAAATTTGAACTTCAATTTAGTCCTTGTTTAATTCTGAATTGTATCTTCTTCATATTGAGTTTGTAAATTTTTCATATTGATTATGTTCGTATTTTGTTCATATTGAGTTTATAAATTCGTCAAATGGATTCTATTCATATTTTGTTGTAGATAAATCTTGATCAAATCTTCTACAAATCTTGATCAAATTTTCTACAAATCTTCTTCAAATCTTGATCACATCTTCTTCAAATCTTGATCAAATCTTCTTCAAATCAGGATCATATCTTCTTTTCAAGTTGGTCAAAAAATTTCTTCAACTATAAATTTGAATCAAATATTATTTTAGATTTTCTTCAATTATAAATTTGAATCAAATCTTATTTTAATTTTTCTTCAATTATAAATCAAAATCAAATCTTATTTTAGATTTTCTTCAATTATAAATTTGAGTCAAATCTTATTTTAGATTTTCTTCAATTTATAAATCTGAGTCAAATCTTATTTTTATATTTTCTTCAAAAATACGAATAATTTTTCATACTCTTTGAAGTCAAATATATTGTTCTCATAAAATACTTTTATTATCATCAAAACTCTAAGTATAAAACCAACTTGGTTCCAACACTGCGACCACCACCACTTGAGTTTAATTGAATCTTTGAAATGTTTACTCTTTAGATCTTGTCCAATCATTAAGCTCATTAGCAAATCAGGATGTCTTTGTAAGAATGAGATTTGTAATATTCCATTCGTACAACAAAGTGAAAACTTAGGTAGGTTGTTATTTGCAATTTTTTCAAGTGAAAACTTAGGTAGGTTGTTATTTGCAATTTTTTCAGCTCGCTGCTCATACCACATTTGGGCACCACACTCAGAACAAGTATTAATGGATCTCGAAAATTGATTATTTATGTTAAAAATAACAAAGTAATTTTATATACGTTTAAAGTTAAAATAAATGTTGATATTATTAGTGATGTGGTGTTCATTATAAAAGTTTTGTGATGTGGTGACCTTCAATTTCAGCTTGTTCGAGTTTTGCGTAGTGAAAAGTATGCATCTGTTCATTGTGCTTATACTTCTTGAGTTAAAGTATACAAATTAAATTATGGTTTAGAATGAGCTTTTATGAAACATAACTTTAATTGAAGAAATGCATTTATTAGAGAAATTACATACCTTCATTCTTCACGGTTGTGGATGTTGAATCACCAGGGAAATTGATTGCGAAGGAAAGAATAGATTGAAGAACGTGGGTAGATTGAGATTAACATTTTGAAATATGTAAAGAAGTTGGATTTTTTACTTCTAACATAGGAGTTGCATCCATGAATTCATTAGCACCTATATAGTGTAATTAATAATTAATAAATCATAATAGTTCTAAGCTTGATAGCACAAGTAAAACATTTTTTCTTTTTAATAAGAAACCACTAAATGATTTTGGTTTTAAAAAATATTTATATAGATACCTAAATTTTGCTTAATTGACTAGCCATCATTGTTATGGGTTAAATTTTTTCTATGACTTATAGATATAGTTGAGGTATAAATATAGATTTTTTCGTGAGTAACTCATGTAAAATAAATTATAATACATAGAAAGGAACAAATATGATTTAATTTGAGTATAATATTACCAAACCTAAAACAATGTCATTGACATTTGAGTTGCTACTACAATCACTCAGATTTTTCTGTTTTTTACTAAACCTCGCCGATTCACTGTCAACTGAATTTCTGGCAATATGATTGGAGTTGGTTGTTCCATCTTGCTCTACAATTATAGAAAAACACGATAGTGTGAAAAAATATAGGAATGAACAATAGTTTAATGTAAGCAATCAAGTATAACTATTTGTTGTTATCTTACCAAGTGTTATATGAGACATGGAGTCCTTGCAAAATTAATTTGTCTTGTAGATGAAGCTCCTTGTCAAGAGGTTTCCACATATGGGGAACAAATTGCATTTTCATTTAACAAAGATTGAGCAAAAGAAACACCATGTTAATAAATGTATATGGTAAACAAAGACTTTTACTTTTTGAAGATACCTCCACTGCATTTTTTTCTTTGAGCTATTGTTTAAACATTCATAGTAAACATTCCTTTGAAGATACCAATTTATATCTTTAGTGATGAACTTTGATGAGGCTAAATCATAAAAATAAAAGTTAAAAATTGTTGACATATAGATTTATCGTCTCAAGATAAAATAGCATAGTGGCATTGTGGCCCCATTAAATTACTATCTATTGATTTTATTCTCATGATTGCCATATCTAAGTTTCCAACATTGACAAACTGCTCATAACTTGCAAGCATGAGGGAACGAATGCTTACTAATTAAGAAGAGAAAAATGCATTAATATTTTTTTTCCACTAAGTAAAAAATGCAATAAATCCTCAGAATTTTAAAAGTGAGAACCACTTATAGTCCTAAGTCTTTTACTAAGGGATTTTTAGCCAATGTTAATACCTGTGACTGATTTTTTGATTCTTGAGGACTTGGCTTTCATCAACATTTTCCTCATAGATCTCGCTTCAGTTGCGTTGTTATCGTCTATAGCTTAAAGTTGTAATTCGTAGTAGTGTAAAGGTACAAGTAGTGTCAAATATCCTTGAATTGTAAAGGAGATGAAAAGGTCTTAGATTTTGGAATGCCAAGTGATGAATTTCGCAGTAGAGGATAGTATAAAAAAAGACAGCAACTATAAAACTCTTGGAATGACAGATCACTGAACGTGCATGTTTGGTTACTGAGGCTGTAAGTATGTCTTTAATGAATATAGAGTATATTTATTGGTTAAACTATTTCCAAGACTATATTAATACCCAAAGATGGGGAAACTGTAAAAAAAAGAAAAACCATGTGGAAACTAAATAAGTCATTTGCATGTAGAAGTTTAATAACTAAATTAAAATATATAACAGCCAAATTAATTAAACATATACAAGCCAAATTAATTTAACCTAATTGTATTAGAGTGACATGATTTATTTTTTAATTGTGATAAAACTAATGTAACATATAAAATAAAACTTGCACTTTGTCAGCCAACTTAATTCAAGGACTCCTAACCACAAAAGCTACAATACCATGAAAAAGAAAGTCAACTCCAATTAGGATCATTAACTTAGCTACATAGTGTAACAACTTGTCTCATAATCAAGTACTTGTATAAACAAACATGAGATCAACCCAAGAGTTATTACCTGTAGATGGCAGCCTTGGATACTCCCTCCTCCCTTATGCCAATTAAAACTGTTACTACTGTAATAAGTGATTATTAATAAGTATTAGTTGTCATTGTTAATAAGTGATTGATATTTGATCTATATAAGGAAAGATAAACAAAAAAATTAGAGAAATAGTAATTGAAACATGAATAATGGTATTATTGATGAAGATGGTTTAAAATTTGAACAACAATTTCTTTCACCTATTGACATGGTAAATTCATCTATTTTACAATGTGAAGTACAAATAATGTAACCGATTGAAATATAAAATATGATCTATTTTACAAATAAAGCCAAAAGATTATGATACAATTCTTCGTATATCTTGAAACTTGTATTTTTATTGTTGATTGTTCTTCATAGTTGTAATTTTGTTGTTCCTTTCAATCTCTAAGACACATACTTCTGCTACTGTAAAAACATTATACCTGGTAAAAAGAGAGAAACAAAGTTAATAGGTTTTTAAAATATGAAATAAAATAGTCAACAAATGGTAAAAATTTCAACCTCCATACCTCCACGGTACATGAATGAGCTTCATTCATAGAAGATAAAATGTTGTAATACAGTCATTAATAGAAGATAAATTATGTAACCAAAGTAATAATTATAATTATAACTCAAAAATAGAAAAATATGTAAACAAACTAAAACCATTTCCATTAAATTAAAAATCTATAGTGGTCCATATACAAATTAAAGGAGATAAGCAAAAACCAAAATGTTCAGCATTTCAATTAGAAACCATTGAAATGCAATCAACCATAAGAGTAATATGTAAACCAACTGAATAAATTTTATGTTGTTTATTTCATATACCATCATTGAATTAAATCTCAATATCCTATGCACATAATCAAATGAGTCCATCACATTAGAAGGTTTTAATTTTTGTTGTGCGTCTCAAAAGTTTTAAAAAATTTCGACCTCTATTCAACCCCTTTCTAACATTTCTTGTAGGTCATTTCATGAGTAACAATACATTTAATCGACTCATTGAATTGATAAATGTAATACTACACATTCATTCAATATCTAGTTTTCAGTCGTCAATGAAGTGTGAAAGTTCTTGAATCATATCACACTATAAAGAGTTTCTAAACAAATTTTTTTTATTCTTTCTCTTTGTTGCACGCTACAATTGCTTTTAGATTAGGTGCAGTGCAAAATCCAATGGTGGATCCGATGTTGAACACGACGATCCACCTACTAATTTCATCCTCACAAGAATCTGTCGATTTCTTTGGTGAGAAAGCCGTTAACCCCTAGAAAATATTACTCTTGGTCGTAGTTGATGCGCAAAACCTCAATCAGCAAAAAACAAATTCAAGTTCCTGGATGGGCCAATTCAAGCTCTAGATTCTTTTCACCCAACTTATGATGCTTGAGAATGAAGTAATAATCTTGTTCATTCTTGGATTATCAATTTTGTTTCTCCTTCCATTTCTCAAAGCATCATTTACAAAGACCTTGCCTATGATGATTGGAATAACCACAAAAAATGATTTGCTCGTGTTGATTGTAATTTTGTTGATGACTTGAAGTATGAACTTTATCAATTGAAGAAATATTATCTTTCAGTAACTCATTTTTTCATTGAAATGAGTATTCTTTTGGAAGAATTGGAGAATTATCGCCCAATTCGTTCATGTTCATGTTGATGTGCTTACTCAAAGGTTTCAATGATATCTTTGTTATGGTACAATCTCATATCTTTTTGCTTAATTATTTTCCTCCAATTACTATTGTTTTCTCTATGGTACTTGACCATGAGCGACAAAATGGTATAGAAGTTCCTAAAGAGGAACCTCTTGCTTCCTTTTTGGCAAATCTTGTTGATGGTAAACGTTTATATGGAAAAGGCAACATCAATTGGACTGTTAAACAATGTAGTTTCTATGGTAAACACAGTCACACTGTTGATACATGCTTCAAAAAGCATAGTTTTCCTTTTTAAATCCCTTACTAATTTTGAATGGTGGAAAATGGGAGTGAGAAAATCTTGAATAACAATGTTGGTTAGAGGGGTCAGGTAGTTACAAAAAATAGTAGGAATGAATGAACGGTGGTACTTATCTCATAAGTTACGAGTTCGACTCACACAAAAGGTAAAAACTCGATAATTTTCAATAGTGGAAAAAAGAGCCGAAAAAATCATAAGTACGGCGTCAATTGGTGGGGTCGGATTGTTACATGGGGAAAAGAGAGTAGACTGGATGAGCTAGCTTGTACCCCAAGCTATTCAATAAAATAAATAACTGATTAAATACTTTAAACGAATTAACTACCATAACAAACCTTCTAAAGCGCTTAAACTTATCTTTTATATCAAAACCAATATTTAAAACCAAAGATATACCAAATAGACCTAAAATAAAGGTAAAATTATTAATGAAGTATATCAATAAATCAAATGTAATGATAGAAATAACGTACTAAAATTTGATCAAAATTCGAGTAAGTTTTTGGAACAATCATTCAACCATTGGAACCAATTTTCTCTCTTCTTCACCAGTTGCCACCTCTATTTTTTTTCGTTCCTTCTCTCTGTCGAACGCTGTTTTTCAAATGCTTGCCTATCTATGTTTTTAAGTTTATTATTCGGCTACTGTAGCTCTAACGAGATTAGGATTCATATACCCATATATTTTTTAAAAGATTTTATTTCATACGTCCAAATTTATACTCCTATCTTTAAGTTCTAATAAAATTTTAATTTTACTCTTTTTTAAAGAAAAAAAGTCAAATTTTATATTTTTTAATACATGTTTATATTTGAAAAATTTAAAAACAGTTTATTGAAACACAAAGTTTTTGAATTTTCTAAAAACATTTATATTATGGAACACATTTATTTGTTTTGAAATATTTAAAAAAAGTTATTTTGAAAGTTTAAATTTTCTAAAGCACACTTGTTATGAAAAACTGAACACATTTATTTGTACTGAAAAATTTGAAAAAAAAAATTTAGTACACAAAGTTTGATTTTCTGAAATACATTTATGTACTGAAAACTTTTTCCAAATTTTTCAATACACAAAGTTCAATTTTTCTAAAATACATTTGTGTATTGAAAAACTTAAAAAAAAAATTACGGTACACAAAGTTTAAATTTTTTGAAACACAAGTGTTCTAAAAATTTGTTTTTAACCTTTTCGAAACTCTAGTTGAATTTAGCAGAGTACAAATTAAAAAATAAAAATATAAAATTGATAAAATTTATAGTTTACATATAATGTGAGAGCAAGAATACAAATATCAGAGTATAGAATATAATTATTCCATTTTTTTAAACCAGGGGGCGAAGCCCATATAATAAAGATAATACTAATTTATTTATTTCACTACAACAAACAAATGAATCATGTCACAATTATTTTTCTACACTAACTCATAAGGAACATATTTTATAAAGAACATAATTTGGTTAAAATATGTTGTTAAAATAAAATAATCATCCCATACATATATATATATATATATATATATATATATAAAATTTAAAAGATTAATTAAAATTAACATAAAGTAGTCCCAACCCTATAAAATTTCTGAAGAAAAATACACTTAAACATACCACTAATATTAAAAAAAAAAATTTAGTCTTACAATCCACATCATTAATTCCTCTTATGTGGCACTACTTGTGTATGTGGATGATATTGTTCTTGTTGGCACTCATTTATCAAATCTGCCCTTAACAAATTTTTATTGCATAAAAGACCTTGGGATTTTGAAGTTCTTTGATTCACCTTATGGGACATCCCTCTGCCGAAGACAATATTACCTTAATCTTCTCATTGACTCAAGAGTTATTGGAGGCAAACTATTATCTACGCCTAGAGCTGTCAATTTGTCAAGTCCCCTCTATATTGGCTCCAGCTCATATATTGGAGGCGGTCAAAAAATCTTATAATATAAAGGCCAATTAAAAAAAAGCCCCCAATGTAAAAAAGCCACCAAAATTATGTGGGCTTAGAGGGCCCATAGGCCCATTAAAAAATTAATTATTTTTTTGAAATAAAAAATATTTTAATTTTTTTTTTGATTTTTTTGTTTTTTTTTATGTTATGAATAAAATTAACAAATTCAATAATTTTTCAATTTCGATTTTTTTTCCAAATTTTGTTCGATTTAGAAATTGTCGATTTATTTTTTGATGTTCTGAATAAAATTAACAAATTCAATAATTTTTTAAATTCGATTTTTTTTCCGAATTTTGTTCGATTTAGAAATTGTCGATTTATTTTTTGATGTTATGAATAAAATTAACAAATTCAATAATTTTTCAATTTCGAATTTTTTTTCGAATTTTATTTGATTTAGAAATTGTCGATTTTTTTTATGTTCTGAATAAAATTAACAAATTCAATAATTTTTTTAAAATGAAATAGGCCCTAGGCCCCCCGGCCCAAGCCCCCAAAAATTAAAAAATAGGGGGATGGGGCCAAAGAAAATTTTTTATTAAGAGGGGCTTAAAATTTGGAGCCTAATAAAAAATTTATTAAAGGGAGCTTTGAGATTAGGTGCTTTTTTGATAGCTCTCTCTACGCCTATGGATTCTGGTTCACACTTGCACAATGATGATGGCCCATTATTATAAGATGTTGCATGCTATAGAAGATTGAAAGTTTTACCTCATACCCCCCTTTTATACTTATACCCCCACAAACATAAGGAAAAGACATTTTTGCCCTTCTATAAAGTATAAAATTTGAAAATTTTACCGTTTCGTCATTTAATGTTTTCCGAAAAAAGCAAGTTTTTTTGTTAAACTTCCGGAAAACTTCATTTCCAAGTTTCCCGGTAGTTCAATTTTACAAAAAACTTCTGAAAAACTTCATTTGAAGTTTCCCGATAGTTTAATTTTTTCCGGAAAACTTTTTTTCAAGTTTCCCGGTAACTTCCGGAAAACTTTTTTTGAAGTTTTCCGGAAAAAATTGAACTACTGGGAAACTTGATTTTCAAGTTTTCTGGAAGTTTTTTTTTATTTTAATTTATTTTAAATTTTTTTTTTAAATTTTTTAAATGATTTTTTCTTGTTATTTGTTCATTTTAGTGGGCACTGGTGTACGAGGTAGAGACGGCAGAATCGTTCGACCATCACGCGAGGAAGGTATTTCATCATCTATGATGCATCCTCCAGAGAGGATTCGACCGACAGCGTCGACGAGGAGAAGACGACGGATGATAGTAGAAGAAGATGACGAGGGAGACCAGGAGCATATGGTTATCTCGGAGGCTGATGTTACTATGCATCAGCCGGAGGACCCTCCTGTAGTACATGAGGAGGAGGAGAGAGAAAATACAGAGGAGAGACATGATGGACCTCAGGGGACGCAGTATCCTGGAGGACCATATGATTTGTCCGTCCTTACTCGATATGATCAGCATGTTTCAGCTAGGTTATGGTTTGGTCAGGTATATTAAATTAATTATTATTTATGGTGCATTAAAAATATTTTAATTAATTATTATTTTTGTTCTATATTTAATTTTAATGACATATATTTTCTTTGTATACAGGAGCGACTAATGCTGAAAATTGTTACGCATGGGAAAAAGCTGCAACAATTTACGCCGCAGGTACTCCCGCGAGTCATCGAGAACTAGGTAACCTTGTCGGGATTGGCCCCATTACAATGGGGTATTTGAAGATGATTGACAACAACCTGATTTCCGCATTTATGGAAAGATGGCATTCTGAGACATCATCATTTCACATGCCATTCGGTGAAATGACGATTACTTTGGATGATGTTGCCAATCTTCTTGGATTACCTGTCAGGGGTCAGTTCTACACTCCACCTGATGCAGATAGAGCAATGGCATGTCATCTCGCCATTACTTTATTAGGAGTGTCTGCGGAAGAGATCTGGGAGGAGACCAGAAAGACCAGAGGGGTGCACTACCGACTGGATTGGTTGAAGGAGGTATTCGTGAGGCAGTGCCAAGTAGAGAGATTTGATTGTGCTGCCAGGGTGTATCTGCTGAATTTAGTAGGGAGTACTATTTTCACATATAAGAGTCATACTCTTATTGATGCAAAGTACCTCCCTTTATTCAGAGATTTGGACGCTACAGGTGCATACGCCTGGAGTACTGGTGCACTTGTAGTCCTTTATGACTACCTCTCGGATGCCTGCTGTTATGCCACCAAACAATTAGGTGGTTATATGTCACTACTATAGGTATTAAATATTTTAATTATTTTTAAATTATTAATTTGTATGTTTATCATTAATTTATTTAATTTATTTGCAACAATGCTGGATATACGAATATTTTCCAAATATTTGTAATAGAGGTGACCAGGGTGCTGATCTTAGATGTTTTGCTCGGATGAATAGATGGAGCTACAAACAAGGCAAACACAAGATCCCTGAGTACAGACATATGATTGACACACTGACACCTGCTGAAGTCATATGGAGACCATGGGAGAATCATAGGGATGTCATTTCCTTTGATGATATCATGCTCTACACCGGTCACCTCCGATTATGTACCACAGAAGTGGCGTACATGCCAGAGAGGTGTTTGAGACAGTTCAGATATATCCAACATATTCCACCACAGCCACTTGCAGATCTTTCTAGATTATATGATGCAGATGTGGAATGGATGGGATATGTGACTCCTGTCACGGAGTTATATCACAGGATCCATCCAGCTACATATCCATCCGAGTGTCGGGAAGGATATTTGGAGTGCTTCTACTGGGTGTCTCATCCACTGCTAGTGCGACCTGAAGGTGTACCTCAGGTCCCAGATTTTAGTGCACCGACCACCGCTGCAGATGCTACTAGTTCAGAGCCATCTATTCTACAGCAGATCGGTGATCTTATACAGCAGGGCTTGGAGGCACATGAAGCTCACCCATATGATGATTTGTATTCTTATTTTTATAGAGCTTTGTATTTATCTCGTGGTGATAATAATTAGTAGACTTCTTGTTAGTTTGTTTTGTAAACATTGATTTTCTAAACATTAATGTTAGTTTGTTTTTATTTCATTATGTTTAGTATTATTTAATTATATTTCGTTAATTTTATATTATTTATGATGAACTATAACGAAAGTAAACTAAATAAAATACAAGATAAAATACAATGACAAAAAACTAAAATGAACTAATAACAAGTGATTTTATATATGTTTTTAAAGTATTGTAGTTCATACAAAATCAATCATCATCTAATGACATTGCATCTACGGGTTTTTTTAGTGGAACTTGTCTAACACGTGACATATTGCCTATTAAAGACCCTCAATGTTGTAGACGCCCTGTATATGCTATTACCCAAGAAGTTGCCTCATCGTTACGATATTGCTTCCAACCTGGTGCAATGTTTGGCATTGGAAATTCATCTTTCATCTTTAACTACAAAATATATTGTAATAATAAATAATTTTATTATTTTTAAAAAAAAGTATTACTTAAGAAAATAATATAATGTTACTTGAACCCAGTGACTTGCGTCGACAAAACCAATACATATGATACGATCATTTTTTGTCGATCCTGAATGTGAACCCCTTATAGGAAAGAAAGACATAGAAAATGCTTGACCAAACGCGACGAGAATAATATTATATGTTGTCGCTATCACGTAACCCATATCAGGTATGGACATCCATTTATCTATCGGTTGAACACCTAAGCCTGTTATCTTCAACGAATCTCTAATTTCTTTAATGCGTCATGGGAACAGTCTATCATATGGACTTATATGAGAAGCAATCTCCTGGTCCAATCTATGGCGGACCAAAGACCAAGATTCCTCACCGTGTCCAAGCAGTGATGCAATAACGTGATATCCACAATTTCCATCTGCTATCACATTAAATATGGGAACAATTTCCATGTATGGTTGAATAACATCAGGAAATTGTCTCAAGAACAAATGTATTGATGATTGAGATGATTGAGAGGGTTGTTTCTTTGATGAAAGAGAAGGTCTCTTCTTTGATGATTGAGATAGTTGGGAAGTAGGATCTTCATAATATGTTGCATTAACATGCTCAAAGTAAGAAGGGTCTCGATATACATCATATCCATCCGGCTTCTTAGACTTACTCTTCTTCACCCGTCCTTTGGTTTGAACCTTTTCAGGTGGTGGACACATTGAACTTGTAGTTGGAAAAGCAAGTTCACGCACCTTACTCTTCAATACCCTTTTTCCTATAACATCAAGTGATCGAAAGTGTAAGACCCTTAATTTTTAATTAAAATTATGGAATTAATTTTAATTGTATTTTTGGGGATAATTGTAAAATATTTAATATATGTATGTTTGAGTGAATATATATATATATATAAATATTTATTTTGGAGGATGAAATAAAAATTATTGGGTGAAGATTAAATTAATTTAATTATGAGTAATTAAATTAATTGGACAATTAATTGAGGATTAGTGGCTAATTACAAGGTAATTAAGTGCTGAAGAACCCATCCTTATTTTAATATTATTTTGGAGTGAGGTGGCACCACCAAAAGCCTATAAATAGGGTGAGCATGATGGTGAAATCAGAACACCATCCCTCCTTCCTCACTGCCCATACTGCATGTAATAGTAACCCATTTTTCCCTCCCATTCTGTCTCTGTTTTCTGCCTTCCCATTTCCAGTCACGGTTATAAAAGAAGAAGAGAGGGAACTCTTCAAAGTATCATTATTGGAACATCCAAACACTGAAACACCAAAACCCCAGTACAAAAGTTATTTCCCATACCATTACGAAGCTAAAGAACCCAGTTTCGCAGCAGCAAACACCAGTTGCAGTTTCGCCGTTTTTGGACGCATACACTTTAGCAGAAGCAGAACACGCTACAAGGGTAAGGGCACCTTCCAACTTTCTAGTTGCATTAGGGCTGTAAGTGTATAATTTTTATGGCATTACTAGTGTTTTCATGACTGTTTTGAAACTGGTTTGCCTATGCTTGAAAGAAATGGAAAAAATGCATTTTTGACGTTTTAAAGCTCTATGATGATTCTGTTTTGAGTTAAATACACTAAAGATGTGCTGTTTATGTGGGAAAGTGGAAAATGTCTTGAATGTTATTTCAAACATGATTTAAAAATGCATGTTCATAAAACTGTTTTAAAAATGGTTTTGAAATGCAAAAATGCATTCTGTTTGTGTGTTGCTGCTGTGATGCTGCATGTTATTCTGATGTGTTGTGAAAGTTGAAATGCTTGCATGTACTTCTGATATGTGTGAAAGCTAAAATGTTGTGTGTTATTCTGTTGGTTTGAAGATCTGGATGATTATGATGATTGATCATTCTGTTTCTGTTTCTGGATGATTTGGTGTTGATGATTCTGTTTCTGTTTCTTTTTGAGTGATTCTGGTAATATTGATGATTTAAGAAGAAAAGGGATTTTGAATGAGGATGGTATTATCTGGAAAAGTGCTGAATCTGTTTTTGGTTGTCTTTTTAAAAGGAAACAGTTTTGAAAGGTGTTGAATTTCACTGGTTTTCGAAGGTGTATTCGAATACAACATGTGTGTATTCGACTACAACCTGTAAAGGTTCTGTTTTACTGAAGTTTTCAAACTTGTATTCGAATACAAGTCCTTGTATTCGAATACAGAGAAAGGATTTTTGCTTCTGACTTAGCATATGTATTCGACTACGACCATGTCGTATTCGAATACAGAAGTGGGATTTTAACACTGTATTCGCATTTGTATTCGACTACAGGCATGCTGTATTCGAATACAGAATGCAAATTTTCACTTGTTTTAGTTTCTGTATTCGAATACAGTGGGTCTGTATTCGAATACAGATTCGTGTTTTTCCAGAAACACTATTTTTAGCTTCTGTATTCGAATACAAGGAAGCTGTATTCGAATACATATTCGTGTTTTCCAGAAAATCAAGTTTTAAACTCTGTGATATGCATTTTAAACTGTTGGGAAACTTTGAGAAGGGTTAAAGTGATTTTAAAAGGAGGTCTTGAAATATTTTGAAGAGGAGAGGATGAAGTATTGAAAACCTTTAAGGAACTGGAAGAAAAGATTGAATTTTTCAAGGTTTTGTCTTCTGTATTCGACTACAGGCATGTTGTATTCGAATACAGAATGTTAAAATACAGATTCGAGTTTCCAGAAATTCCAAGTTTTCAAGAGTGTTTGTAAACCCTGAGTGTTTGGGGAATGTTGTGATTGTTGTGGTGAATTAAAAAGGAATTTTTGGTGATGTTTTGAAGTTGTAAAGATGAAGTTTTGAGACCTTACTGATGTAATGAAAGATGAGGTTGTGTGCACAAAGACTGCCTCTGTATTCGAATACCAGAGGGTTGTATTCGAATACAGAGTGTCATTCTGCACTATTTTTAGCTTCTGTATTCGAATACAGATTCGTAAAATTCCAGAAATCCTCAGTTTTAAACTCTGTGATTGAATTTTTAAGAGTCTGGGAAAACCTTTCAAAGTGTTAATGATTAATGGATTGTTTAATCATGATTGTGATAATGTTAATTCTGACTGTGCTGAAATATTTTAAACATGATGAGAAGCATGAATTTTCTGTTTTTGCATTCTGTTTCTAGAGAAGTGAAACACTGCATATTCATGCATTGCATAGTCAAGTGGTACCCACGATGGGCCACAGAGTAATGCGCAACCACGTGCTGATCTGTTGAGCGATTGCACGAGTGTTGGACTGTTGAGCGTCTGCACTAGGTACTGATCTGTTGAGCGATTGTACTTTGGTATATAAGTGCTGGACTGTTGAGCGTCTGCACTGGTACTGGACTGTTGAGCGTCTGTACCCTAAAATGCGCAGCCACGTGCTGATCTGTTGAGCGATTGCACGAGTGCTGGATTGTTGAGCGTCTGCACTAGGTACTGATCTGTTGAGCGATTGTACCTTGGTATATGTCAAACGTGCTGGTCTGTTGAGCGACTGCACGAGTGCTGGACTGTTGAGCGTCTGCACTGGGTGCTGATCTGTTGAGCGATTGCACCTTGGTCTTGAAGGCCGTTAAAGTCAAACATAATGTGCTAGTCTGTTGAGCGACTGTACCTTGGTGATTCCAAGAAACTGTATACATGAGCATATACATATTGCATTGAGGTATTGACCGGTGGGTCACGTTGATTATATGATGAATGAGTAGAAAATTGAATGTGTGTGAGTACTTTCCAGAATCTAAAATTCTGATTGAATGATTGTGTTTTGCTGAGATGTTGTTTGTACTTACCACATATTTCATAATGATTGGTTGCTGTTTTTGAAAAGGCATATATGTCATTAAATTTCAAATGAGCATTATTATTTTCCTCATCATCATATGTTATACCATGATTATAATTGTTGCTGTGCAATATATGCTATGTGAATATTTGTTAATTTCGGTCGGTGACCCTTGCTATTATATTGTGGACTTTGGGCTTTGCTCTCAGATGTTACCCGAACCCGTCCTACCGACGGATACACTAACGACGGAAACGTCGTTAGTTTCCCCTGATCTTTACGTACGGAGTCTACGTGGACAACGCAGAGGGACGAACGGTTGGCTGAAGACGAGACTTATAGAGGATACGGTGGAGACCGTGCTACTGTAGCTTAGTGCATGATCAGTCTAGACTTTTGTATAGGGTTTTGAGTTTTGGGAAATGTAATTTTATTTTGGGAATTAATGTATTACTTTTTCCGCTGTATTATTCTGCACTCTGACACTGATTGGGTGATAACTTTTGAAATGAACTGATTTTATTTTAATTCCCTTGATATTAATTTTGGAAAACTCATTTTAATTATTTAAAAAAAAAAATACACCCGCGCTGTGTTTTAAACTCGGGGTGTTACAGAAAGCGTTTCCACAAGGCATCCATCTCAACAGACATATCTAACTCTGATCCATCTTCTATGTCTTGAGTGAGTTCACATTCCATGCTTAATTTCCTCCATTGAATATGCACAGAATCTAAAGGAATTGGTTCACCCATTAATTTATATTGTGCCAATTCACAAGCACAGGGTAACCCGTATGTGCTTCTGAGAGAGCACCCACATACAGATTTGTCGCTACCCACCGATTCAACTTTCTCGTATTCTTCAGCAATACATGTTTTCGCTTCTTTTGATACAAATGTGTTCAATCTCTAATAAAATGGATTGTTGTGTTCACGACCTTCACCATAAAAACTTTTCTAAAATGAGGCCCTAATTCTTTTATGTTGCAACCTTATCATGTTGTTCATAGCCTCCCAACATCTACACATGTCATCCATGCTGTTTTCCAACATTAACTTCAATTTCTAATGAGCTGACTCAACCCTATCATTACATGTGAATTGTCACTGTGGAGCAATCCAACAATATATAGTAAAATTACAAAATGGAATTTTTATAGTGAGATGTCATACCTGTTACTCGTTGTGTTTCCCAAATGCATGACTCGATTTGTCCATGCTTCAACAAACCGTTGCTTATGAGAAGTCAACCAAGTTTCTTTCACATAATCAACAAACACTTTACAATCGACACATGATTGCTCAAACATGTGCAAGCGCATGATATACTATTTTTCATCACTGGAATACATAACGTCTTTCCACATATTCAATACTAACTCTTGTCTATCCTTTAAGACATGTTGCTTGCATTTTGCTCCAACATTATTGTCGATATGAAATTGACAAAGCAAATTAACAGCATGTGGAAATACATTACCAACTGCTTTCATTAAAGCAAGATCTCTATCTGTCACAATTACATGAGGAAAATTATTTTGTGTAACAAACAGTTCTTTTAGCCTCTCTAATGCCCAACAAAAGTTTTCTTCCCACTTGCATTCCAAATAAGCAAATCCAACCACAAATGTCATCTCTGTTGATGTCATACCAACATTTTCAAGTAATGGCATTCTGTATTTATTGGTTTTGTAGGTGCTGTCCATAATTAACACAATAGGAAACAAATTCAACAACTTCACCGAATCTGGATGAGCCCAAAAAATATCTTTCATAACATCTGAGTCTTCCCGCTTTCTATTCCAACACACATATTTTGTATCTTCAATTAACTTGAATAAATGTTGCATCTCTGTCTTATGACCTCTCACCTTCAATCAAATGATACTCTTTCGTTTATATATTTGTGAGATTTGAGTAACATTGTTCTTATCTCGGTCTTACAATGACAGTAATATGTGCCTCGGTGCAACATTATATTTTGTTAAGTCGTGTACATGTTTTTTCTCTTCTTCATCTAAACGTCCAACAAATGCATGTCCCTCCAAAGTATCAGGTAATTCATGGTTGTGAACTCCACAAATGACTTTTACTGTCCATCCTGAACCATCTTTTAATGGTTTTGATCTAAGCTTGAAAGGACAACTACACTTTTTTTGTTGAAATTCGAGGTAAACTATCAACACCCTTGTATTTTCCTCCTTTATCACAACCTAATATTAATTTATTTTTCCTCCCTCTTTCTCCAGTCTCTTTATCTGATCTTGTGATAATAACGGTCACTTTGTATTTTATACCAATTTCTCTAGCCCAATTCACAACAGCTTCCGGTGTATCAAATATCTGAAATAAAATATAAAATACATTATAATAATTAATGACAACAATAGATTTTTACGATAGTAATTATAATTATTCATACCTGTTCTGTGTTAAAAACGTTGGTAGTATCAACGCATGTTTTATCAGATAATACTAGCGGATTATCCATATCTATTAAAAATAAAAATAAAAAATTAATAAAAAACTATATAAACAAAAAAACACTTAAAAAAATTGGCAAAAACAAACTACTGGAAAACTTGTAGGGAAGTTTTTCGGTAGTGTTAAAATACGCTTCTTTTCCGAAAAACTTTTTCCAAGTTTTCCGGTAATTACAGAAAAACTTTTTACGTATCGGAAATCTGTTTTTTTTTAGCTCCGGAAATCTTTGGGAGGTAAAAAAAAATGATTTAAATTTACATAAATAGTAAAAAATATGCAGGGTATTATTAGCATTTAAAAAAATATGTGGGGGTATAAGTATAAAAGGGGGATATGGGGTAAAACTTCCTAGAAGATTGATTAGAAGACTTCTTTACTTGACTACCACTAGACCAAACATTACTTTTCTTGTTTAGCAGTTGGCCCAAAGCCAACTATGTGCCACTTTCGAGCTGCTCAAAAGGTGTTACATTACTTGAAAGGCTCAGCTAGGCAAAAACTCATGTTCAGCAGAAAACGTCACTTGATTTACATGGTTTTAATGATTCAGACCAAGTTAGAAGTCTAGATTCTCACCGTTCCATCAATGAGTATTGCTTCTTTTTGGGAGATTCATTGATCACATGGCGCTCAAAGAAACAATCAACTATTGCTCGTTCAAACTCAAAGGCAAAATATCGTGCTCTAGATTCAGCTACTTGTGAATTAAATTGACTATGTTACCTCATTTGTAACTTAGGTATCAAGTGTTCAAAAAATTCCCATACTCTATTTTAACAACAAAAGTGTGTTACATGTTGATGCGAACCTCGTCTTCCACAAAAGAACAAAACATCTTGAAATTGATTGTCATGTAGTTGGAGAGAAACTATCATCAGGACTAATGAAATTTCTGCCTTTATCTTAAGCTAATCAGATAGCAGATTTATTCACCAAGGCTTTAGCTCTACATGCATTCTTCCACCTTATAGCCAAGCTCAAATTGTTAAACATTTACCAGTCTACGATTTGATGGTAACCATATGCTGAAATTTTAGGTTGAATCATGCTTCATGTGACTTAAGATCTAAAGATTGGAAGTGTTTTCAAAATATGTGAGTGTAACTACTTTCTAATGATGTTGTTTGGTATGTAGGAAGGATTTCCATTTACTCTTGAAAATGTCATGATTACATTGATTGAATATGTTAGTCTTCGGATGAAAGAACTATAGAAACTAGTTCGCGGGCAAGTACTTTTTTTATACCTTTAGTTAGATGTTATAAATAGTATAGAGAAGGTTAATGATGGGGGAATGTGAAATCTCTCAAATAGATAAAAGAATTCAAGTTGGTAGACACTTTAGTAGCCATAAAACCAACGCATTTTTAAATATTTTTATAGCATTCCACTTTGTGCCTTTAGATGTGTTATAGGTCTAATAATAATTTTTTACCATCTTTTTGTATCTTTGAATCAAAAGTGGGTTATAGTGAAATTCTTAGTTGATTTTTGGATTTTACCACATTATGAGCAATTCTCCTTCTGTAAGAAATAACTTGAGTTTTACTTGCCCGATTTAAGTGACCTTGATGGTGTTGGAAAACTAAGATGTAGAGCTACAACTCTTATTCTGAGGTCGAAACTGAATTCAGAAGCCTTGATGTCTCAAAAAAGCTAATTACCGAGGCTCAAAAAGTTATTACGGGATTTACTGACGTAATTAGTTATTATTGGGACGATCATCATCTTTTGGGACCTTCTTTTGATCAAATAACTTTAAGTAATTTAGGTTAACCTATGATTAGAATATAAATTGGATTTTAGAGAGTCATGTTCTCGCATCTTATTATCTGTCATATAGTTTTGTTGTTTTCTAAATTCCAAGGGAGCCTTTTTATATCTTTTTCTGCAAATTTCTCATCTCACCATGATCTTTATCTTTGTGTGTGAATTCGATTTTATGTTTTGATGCTTAGTCATGCGAATTTCAATGTGTATATTTGATTAAGATTATTCAAAATAGACTGAATTCGTTTTTTAGTGTAGCTGAAATAAGAATTGATAGAATCTAGAACACTTAATTATAGGTTTGGTTGAATTTGGTTATAACATGTATCGTGTTTTGTGAAGCTTACTTACTGTCATATTTAATCAAATGTTGTGATACTTGATCTAGTAGGAATTCGGATAAAATCGATTGACAATTGCTTGATTAGATTTATCATTGAACAAGAATAGAATCATAGAACAAATGCTTATACATAATATGTGATGTGATAGAGTCTCGACGAAGAGCTCCTAAAATAAATGGATTGATTGTTTCGATAAATTGATAATTACTCAATTTGTTTTTCTTACTAAAAACTCCCTTTTTTATTTATTTCGTTGCATGTTCTTAATTTTAGTTATTGTTATATTTGATATTCTTGTGAGACGACCAATGTTACTTTCCTAGTTAATATATTCGATGTTTTTGATTTATTTTGACCTGTGTACAACAGTTGATCAAATTGGCATTGTTGGCGGAGATTTATGATATGAATTACCCAATTTAAGAAATCTACTAACATTTCTAACATTTTCTCGAGTTTTCACTAAGGTTTAGATGTTGGATTTTGTATTGAAGCTTAAAAAAATTTGTTTTCAGTCAACTTCATCGGATTGTTTTGAAATTTCGTTTGAAAATCCAAAAAAATAAAAAGATAAGAACTTTTGTATCTTTCATATGAAAATCTATACTAGAAATCCAAAATTCTTTCATTTAGACCACTTTTTAATTTTTCATATCTTCAAAAGACTCCAAAATAATTTGAGTTAGATTTATTTGATTTTAATAAATTTCTTGTGCTTTTTTTTAATATATTTAGATTTTATTTGATTCGTTTTCTCAATTTTCCCTTTATTTTAGAGATTAGGACACTTTTGGTATTTGCTAATTTTTTGTTGTTGCATTTTTATGCTCTCATGATGCATGATTAGATCCAATGCTGAAACTCTGCATTCTTTTCATCCATAAATTTATAGGACTTTCCATTCACTTCATAGACTTGATAAGACTAGTACTAATACTAAGATAGGTAATGGGCATATCAGTAATAGTGGTAACATATTCAGTCACACTTTTCTTTTATTCTGATTCTAAATTTATTGATCATACCATGGCTGCTAGAAAACTAAGAGAACTTGATACACCTGGTGTTACTTATAATGCTTTATGTATTGATTTCCCTGACGTTGACATGCCATTTGAGCTTAAGTCTGGTTTAATACATTTGTTCCCCAAGTTTAATGGTTTTGCATGTGAAGAATCTCACAAACATCTCAAGGAGTTCCATATTGTGTGCTCAACCATGAAGCCCCAAGGAGTTCATGAGGATCATATCTAGTGGAGAACCTTTCCATTCTCATTGCAAGATGCTGATAAGGATTTGATGTACTACCTTCAACCAAGTTTTATGGCAAGCTGGAATGATTTGAAAAAGTTTTTTCTAGAGAAATTCTTCCTATCTCTAGAGCTGTATTAATCTGAAAAGAAATATGTGGCATCAGACAGGTTGAAAAAGAATTGTTGCATAAATACTAGGAGATTCAAGAAATTATGTGCAAGTTGTCTTCACCATTAAATTTCTAAGCACATGCTCATCCGATACTTTTATGAAGGCTTGCTGCTTATGGTCCAAAATATCATGTATGCTTCTAAAGGAGGAACACATTTTGATAAGACCTCAACATAAGCAAGAAGCTTGATTGAGAACTTGTCAATTAACTCTCAATAGTTCACTACCAGAAGCAACTCAGTTGTCCACACAAAAGAAGTTAATGAGATATAAGCCACTGAATATAAGAACTTATATATCAAGCTTGATGAACTTATTTCATTGGTGAAAAAGTTGGCAGTAATCAAGACTCAAGCAACAAAAGTATTTGGAATTTGTACCTTTGCAGAGCATCCTATAGATTCATGTTATATGTTGCAGGATAATGATACTGTTGACACTCCTCATTCCTATAAAGCAGACATATTTAATAATACCCCTGATATGTCCTCTAACAGGTACAACCCCAATTGGGGAAACCGCCCAAACCTGAGATGGGAGAATGGGAATACCTATACACAAAAGTCCAAACCAACCTAACAGAATAATAATATAGCCCAGGATCCAGATTCTGAACCTTCATTAGAAGACCTCGTTAAACAAATGGTGGTCCAGAATCTTCAATATCAATACTAGAATCTCCAACACCAGTAGAGAAATGATTCAACCATTCAGAATATAGAAGTTAAAATTGGACAGCTAACAAACTACCTGCTCAACTAGTAGGGAACCCCAATGTAAGTGCAATTGTTCTCAGATTTGGTAAAGCTATTTATACCCCACAAAGTTATGAGATTTTAAGTGGCAGAAAAGATGATAAGCCAACTGCCCCAACTAATCGTTCTTTTGAGGATGATAGTGTTGAGCGACCAATACCACTTTCATTTCCTCAAACGGTTGTGAAAACAAAAAAAGAAATATTCCATCTTTTCAACACATCTCTGTAATTCAACACACCTCGTAACTCTGTAATTCAACACACCTTGTGAACGACCTCCACCTCCGCTTCCTCTGTAATTCAACACACCTCGTAACTCTGTTTCAACATCACGAGCCAATTTCATCGCCTCCACACATGTCTTAGGGTTGAAGGTCCTTACTCGCAAACGTACCTCTGACCGGAGGCCACCCAAAAAATACCAAAGGTATTGTTCTTCGGGGAGACGCATAACCTGGGAAGAGAAATATTCGAAATCTGAAATGTACTCTTCCACATCTCCAATTTGTTGAAGATCTTTCAATTCTTTGAATGGATTATCGCTCTTTCTTCCTCCATATCTCTCAATCAGCGCTTCCTTCAACTTTAACCATGTGAGGTCATCCTCCGTTTCTAGTAGAAGATTAAACCAATGAATGGTTGCTCCCTCTATACTAATTTTTGCCAAACGAACCTTCACTTCTTCAGATATTCCCTGTACCTCAAAATTTGTCTCTGCTCGTGTGATCCACCCCATTGGATCGTCACCATCAAATGACGGCAGCTCCACCTTCCTCACTGCCATCTTGTATTCTGTAATTGGCTCCCCGGTTGTCTGCGACATCCCAGGTGTAGGCCGATTCAATAGTTTTGAAAACTCTTTCAAAATAGCATGACGAAATTCATCCAAAGTTTGGCGCACCGAACCTTCCATCTCAGCCATTCGTATCTCCAAAGCCTCAATTTTTTCAGACATTTTCGGTGGCATTCGGTTTCGCTAGCTTTTATCTCTATCCGGTAGGTCGGAACAATGATAGAACTCAAAATTTTTATGGAAGAAAAAAGTATATTATTTCTTAAAATTCAGAGTAGTATCTCTTACAATGATGAGATTGGGAAAGGATGCCGAAAGAAAAACTAAACCAGAGTTCTAAGAACTCCTAAACCAGAGAAAGAATTCCCCTATTTGTTTCTTAAAATATTTTCTGCATATCTTCCCATTCCCTCATTCTTATAACATAAAATAAGAGACATTATTAATTTGCTTTTATTCCCTCCATTCATCCTTCTTGAAACTGAATGTCTTTCCCACTTCCCCTTCTCTCATTCCTTTAATTGAATATCAGTAGAATAAGAGACGTTATTAACTAGCTTTTATTCTCTCTATTCATTATTCTAGAAACTAAATGTGTGTGAGGTGTGTGACTTAGGTGAGTGGAGTTCACTCTTTGGCCTTCATTCCTCTTAATTTGCATTGTTCTATCAATGGATGAGACAGATAAGGACAAGGAAGTATTGGAGACATTCAAAAAAGTTGGAGTCAACATCCCCTTCCTTGAAATAGTTAAGTGTATTAAAATATATGCCAAATTCTTCAAAGAGTTGTGCACACACAAAAGGAGCCTGAAAGGAAATGAAAAGATCAACATGAGTTAAAATGTTTCTGCACTCATACAACCTATGTATGATTTAGGTGCATCCCCTAATTTTATGCCAACATCTATTATGCCTATGATAGTAAAAAATGCTATGTTAGATTTAGGTGCATCCATTAATGTTTTGCCTACATCTATTTTTAACTATCTTGCTCTCGGACCTTTGTAGAAAACAAGTGTTATTCAATTTGCAAATAGAATAAGTACCAGCCCTGCTTGACTTATCGAAGATGTACTCGTAAAAGTTAATAGCTTAATTTTTTCTATATTTTTACATTCTAGACAAGGAGGGAGAAACAAAGTCAAGCAGGGCACCTATAATCCTAGGCAAGCCATTCTTGAAATCCGCAAGAACCAAAATTGATGCTCAGTCTAAGACATTATCTATGGAGTTTGGGAATAGCATTGTTAAATTTAACATCTGTGATGCTATGAGATACCCCATGGAAGAACATTCCCCCTTCCAAATAGAATTACTTGACGATTTAGTTGATGGGGCTTTCTTATGTGAAGAAGAAGGTGACCAAGCTTTTACAAGCTGGCATTATATATCCCATATTGTTGTTCATTGATCTTATTTCACATGTTCATAGTGTGGAACTGCCTCCACCAAAACCATTAGACATAGCTCTACGAGAGAGTTTTCTTTCCTAATTCTTATTTTATACATGTTTACATTGAGGACAATGTGTGATTTAAGTGTGGGATTTTTTGTAGCTTTTAATTGTTTTGTTTTAGTTAGTCTTGATTTTGTTTTAAAAAAATATAGTCACTTTTGCATGTTTTTCATTGAATTTCATGGTTTCTTAAGTTGTGAGTAATTGAAGGTGCAAATACGAAAAGGGTGGTTGAATTGTGCTTGCCAAAGTTGATAACTTTTTGATAATTTATAAATAAATTAAAAACTAGTTTCGTTTTCGGTGACTTACTTGGAGTAGAAGCAATCGGATTCAGAGGCAACAAACAATGAAAGCATAATTAATTTGACATGTAGATTTATCTTGGTTCACCACTAACTTGGCTACATCCAGTCCCCTCATTCAAAAGGCTTCAATCCACTAATTCAAATACTTTAAATTACAAAATACCTGACCCTCCAAGCCAGTCTTCCCAAACAGCTTGACCCTACAAGCCAAGTCTTCTCCTAACAACATGACAACCCTAGATGGAAGAAGGAACTAAACCACTATCGGGGTAGATACAAGAGATTGAAACTTGAGTAGTTCCTTCTGAAACGCTGATAATAATAATAACTCTCACACTCTAAGAAAAGAACACTCATAAAATATTTCTAAGACTACTCTTTTCTGCTTTTCGATGCTTTTCTTCTTCAGCCTTGAGTATCTATTTATGAAGGTGCAAACACGAGAAGGGGGGTTGAATTGTGTTTGCCAAAATTGAATTCTTTTTGCTAATTTGATGAAAGTTGATATAAATTAATTGGAAAAGAAGCAATCAGACTCAACAACAGCGGATAATAAAAGCATAAGTGTTTGGACACATAAATTTATCTTAGTTCACCATTAACTTGGCTACATCCAGTCTCTTCATTCAAAAGGCTTTAATCCACTAATTCAAACACTTTGAATTACACAGCACCTGACCCTCCAAGCCAGTCTTCTCAAACAACCTGACAACCCCAGACTTTTGAGAAACAACAACACCTTGACCATACAAGCCAAGTCTTCTCCTACCAATCTGACAACCCCAGATTGAAGAAGGAACTTACACCACCTTGACCCTACAAGCCAAGTCTTCTCCTACCAATCTAACAACCTCATATTTAAGAAGGAACTTACTCCACCTTGACCCTACAAGCCAAGTCTTCTCCTAACAATCTAACAACCCCATATTGAAGAAGGAACTTACACCACTATCGGGTTTGATACAAAGGCTTGGAACTCGAGTATTTACTTCTAGAAAGCTGATTATAACAATGACTCTCACACTCTAAGAAAAGAACACTTAGAAAATATTTCTCTCTCGCACAAGTGTTTCTATCTTAGAACTCTAAGATGAATTTGGATTTTAAGCTTGAGTTCTTCTATTTTTCGATTCGATGATTTCTTCTTCAGCCCGAAGCATCTATTTATAGTTGAGTTTTGGGTTTTTACTTGGACCAAGATTAATTTCGAATTGTATCTAGTTCAGATTTCTTTTGCAAATTCTTCAACTAGATTTTGTTCCTTTTTAAATTCGAACCAAATCTTCTTCTTATTTAAATTGAATCTTCTTCGAATTTCAATCAAGTCTTCCTCGAATTTTGAATCAAATCTTCTACAAATCTTGACCATGTCTTCTTTCATACTCTGATGTTTGCCTCGGATGGTATCCTCTGATGATTGCCTTGGATGGTATCCTCTAATGATATCCTCTAATTTTTGCATCTGATGATATCCTCTGATTTTTGCCTCTGATGATATCCTCTGATTTTTTCCTCTGATGATATCCTCTGATTTTTGCCTCTAGTGGGACCCTCTGGTGATATCCTCTGGTGGCATCCTTTGGTGACATCCTCTAATGGCATCCTTCTGGTGACATCCTCTGGTGGCATCCTCTGGAGGTATCCTTGGGTAACGTCCTCTGGTGGCATCTTCGGGTGACATCCTCTGGTGGTATACTTCTTCGAATCCTCTGGTGGCATCCTTCTTCGAAGTCAAATATCTCATAAAATACTTTTGTTAACATCAAAATTTTAAGTGTAAAACCAACTTGGTTCCAACAATCTCCCCCTTTTTGATGATGACAAAACATGTATTTTTTATAACCATTTTTCTTTCTATTTCTTTGACTCCCACTAAGCCTAAGTATCAATTTCTCCCTACTTTATCTCTTTCTCATATATCTTTTTCCCCCTAAGTCTAAGCTTCACTTTATCTATTCCTTATCAAATATCTTCTCCCCTTTTTGTCATAAGACAAAAAGGCTTGAAAGTGAAACTTTTTTTTTCATCTTCTGCTCTTTTTTATTTTATTTTTAATTTTTAAAATAACATGAATATAACGTAATACAAGAAAACTAAAAAACTAATTTAAAACTAAACTACTTTGAAATGATTACAATGTTAGTCAGATATGAAGGTAAGATTTAGGTTTTTCTTGATGAAGTCAAACCTATCTTCAGGTAGTGGTTTGGTGAATATGTCAGCCCATTGGTGTTCAGTGTCTACAAACTGAATGTTGAGTACCCCTTTTTGAACAAGGTCTCTAATGAAGTGATGTTTGATCTCTATGTGTTTAGCTCTGGAATGAAGTATAGGGTTTTTGGTTATATTGATGGCAGAAGTGTTGTCATAATAGATGGGTATATTGGTTTCCAGGACTTTGTAGTCTTCCAGCTGATGTTTCATCCAAATGAGTTGAGAACTGCATCCAGCTGCTGAAATGTACTCAACCTCTGCTGTTGACATTGCAATAGTGTTTTGTCTCTTACTTGACCAAGATATTAAGTTTTCACCTAAGAAGGTGCAATTTCCACTTGTGCTTTTTCTCTCAAGTTTATCTCCAGCATAATCAGAATCACAACATCCACTAAGTTTGTACTTAGGAGATTTCTTGTAGAACAAGGTAAGGTTGCTAGTGCCTTTTAGGTATCTAAGGATTCTCTTAACAGCAGTAAAATGTGATTCCCTAGGGTCAGATTGAAATATTGCACATACACATACACTAAACATGATGTCATGTCTATAAGCAGTAAGGTAAAGTAGAGATCCTATCATTCCTCTATAGGTTTTTTGATCAACTTTTTGGCCTAAATCATCTTTTTCAAGTGAGCAAGTAGGGTGCATTGGTGTAGCCATAGGTTTGCAATCACTCATCTTAAAATTCTTGAGAAGCTCTTTTGTATATTTAGTTTGATGAATGTAAATACCTTTTTGACTTTGCTGAATTTGTATCCCTAAGAAGAACTTTAGTTCTACCATCATACTCATTTGAAATTCATGCTGCATTAATTGAGAAAATTCTTGGCAAAGGGTGCCATTAGTAGATCCAAAAATAATGTCATAAACCTAAACTTTAATAATAAGAATGTCATCTTCTATTGATTTTATAAAAAGTGTATTGTCTACTTGTCCTCTTTCAACATTATTTTTAAGCAAGAAGTTACTAATTCTATCATACTATGCCCTAGGTGCTTGTTTAAACCATACAGAGATTTTTTAAGTTTAAAAACATGATTTGGAAATTCAGAACTTTCAAAACTTGGGGGTTGTTTAACATAGTCTTCTTCACTTATATAACCATTTAGAAAAACACTTTTAACATCCATTTGAAATAATTATTTGTAGCAAAAGAGAGTAGGATACAAATAGCTTTTAACCTGGCCACTGGAGCAAATGTCTTAGTGTAATCAATGTGTTCTTGCTGACTGTAGCCTTGTGCAACAAGTCTTTCCTTGTTTCTGACCACTTCACCTTTTTCATTTACCTTATTTCTGAAAACCCATTTGGTTCCAATAATGTTATTTTCTGGTCTTGGTACTAGATCCCAAACATCATTCCTCTCAAATTCATTTAACTCTTCTTCCATTGCAAGAATCCATCCATTATCTACCAATGCTTCATCAATAGAGGTAGGCTTAATTGATGAGAGTAAGCCAAACAAACTGGTGTCTTTAAGTGATGATCGGGTCCTTAAAGGATCACCTGGTTCCTCTAAATTTTTTAGAACCTGCAAATTACATATCTAGCTTTGATTTTTAAGATCAAGCTTCTTGTTATCACAGTAAACATAATATCAAAACAATAATAATATTTAAAGAAAAATATAACCTATATGTCAACAGTTTCTGTTTCACTTTGAAAACCCTCTTATTTCTTCTTTTCTGGTTTTCAGATTCTGAATTTGCATATTCTATGGTTAGAGAGTCTGGATGAAGGGATTTGAATTCCCGTCCAGGTTTGTAGTCTTGATGAATTTGAATGGAGTGTTCAAGGAAGTCTCCTGATTTTGATTGTTAATCTGACACTTTTGTTTCTGATGGTAATTCTGATTCTTCTGGTAGTTCCAGATTTGTTAATATGTGTGATTTCTCTAATATTTCTGGTTTATCATATGGTTCTGGTTCTGATATGTATTGTGTTGACCAGTCCTTCTTCCACCAGAGTCAATTAGCTTCTGTTTGGTAGGTGTTGGAACATAGACCTTTTTCCCTTCATCTATTGCAAGCATCCATTCACCAGGCACCGCAACTGGTGTTTCAATTTGGTTGCTTAGAACATCTGCAACATAAAAAATTTTATCTTTTGATACCCAAATCTGGTTGAGTCCTGGTTTGTTAGCTTTGAAAGGTTTCTTGTCTTTCCTTGTATTTATCATGGGACAAGATAATTTGGAGTGACATTTCTTAGTGAAAACAGTACACAAAATATCAGAGGAAATAGGTTTAGTTTCAGCTACAGGTTCTTCAAATCCTATACATCTTTTACCATTGTTACTAACTCCATAAATCATAGAAGCATATTTGCTTCTTTCCATACAATTAGCAAGAAAATCTTGAAATACTTGTTCATGCATATCAGAATTACATGTAGTATTTTCACTTGATGTTGAACAATGATTACTTTTTAGAGTTAGATTCTCATCCTTAAGTTCAACAATATTAGTTTTAAGAGTTGCATTTTCTGTTTTCCATTCTGCACTTTGATTCTTTAAAACATTGACTTCTTTGGTTAGAATTTTATTTTCTTTCCTAAGTGTTTTCAGTTTTAAAGACAATTTGTTATTAATATTTAAAAAAATCATTTATTGCAGTAATTAAATCAGATTAGGTGAATTCAGAAAATACCTTTTTTTCTTCATCTGCTGATTCACTTCCAGAGTTAGAATCTGTGTTGGATCCAGATGTAGAATCTTTCTTCTGATGTTTTCCCTATCTCCATGTTTGTACATTCTGACTTGATATGTCCAGGTTCATTGCATCCATAGTAGATGATACTTTTCTTATCATATTTATCCTTTCCTATGTTGGAATGCTTGGAGTACCTTTGGGGAAATTTCTTCTTTCTGTTGTCCCACATCTTTAGAACCTTTCTGGTTATGAAAGCAATCTCCTCTTCCTCTAAGTTCAGATTCTGATCATCTGAATCACTATCTTCTGATTCTGATGTTGCTTTTAGAACCTTTTTCTGCTTGGATTTCAAGGCTAGGGTTTTGTTCTTCTTCTTGGGATCATCTTCTTCAAGCTCGATTTCATGTGATCTAAGGGAGCTGATTAATTCTTCTAGCTTTAGAGTATTCAGATCCTTTGCTTCCTGAATGACAGTGATCTTTGGTCTCCACTTGGTTGGCAAGCTTCTAAGGATTTTCTTCACATTATCAGCAGTAGTATAACTCTTCTCAAGTACCTTTAATCCTGAGACCAGAGTCTGGAATTTGGAAAACATTGTTTCAATGTCTTTATCTTCTTCCATCTTGAACAACTCATACTTTTTGACTAGGATGTTGGCCTTTGCTTCTTGAACTAGCTTGCTTTTTTCATAGGTCAAAGTCAGACTATCATAAATACTCTTTACTGTCGCTTTGTTGGTGCACTTGTCAAATTCCTTGAAGGTGATTGCATTTATCATGAATGTTCTTGATTTATGATGCATCTTGTACATCTTCTTCTGACCAACATTCATATCCTTTCTTGTAACCTCTGGAGCAACATAACCATCCTCCACCAAGTCCCAAAGTTCAGGATCTTGTGAAATAAAGAAACTTATCAGCCTTTCTTTCCAATACTCGAAGCACTCTCCATCAAAAAGAGGTGGTCTGTTGATGTTTCCTCCGGCAGCTTCTTCACTAAATCCAGACATGTTGAACCCTTGGATCTTTTCTCAAACACTGTGTAACACCCCGAGTTTAAAACATAGCGCGGGTGTATTTTTTTTTTTTTTTATAATCAATGTTAAAAATGATTTTCTAGATTTAATTCGAAAGGGATTAAAATAAAGTTTCCGTAAATCAATAAATACTCAATTTCGGGAAATTTAATAATAACCATTAAGGCATTTTTAAAATGTTAACAATGTCAGAGTGCGGAAAATACATCGGAAAAAGTAATACATTAATTCCCAAAATAAAATTACATTTCCCAAAATTCAAAACCCTATACAACAGTCTAGACTAATCATGCACTAAGCTACAGTAGCACGGTCTCCATCATATCCTCTATAAGTCTTGTCTTCAGCCAACCGTCCGTCCCTCTGCGTTGTCCACATAGACTCCGTACGTAAAGATCAGGGGAAACTAACGACGTTTCCGTCGTTAGTGTATCCGTCGGTAGGATGGGTTCGGGTAATATCTGAGGGCAAAGCCCAAAGTCCACAATATAATAGCAAGAGGTCACTGACCGAAAATAACAGATAATCACATAGCATATATTGCACAACAACATGTATAATCATGGTATAACATATGATGATGAGGAAAATAATAATGCTCATTTGGAAATTTATGACTTTCATGCCTTTTCAAAACAGCAGTTAATGATTATGAATATGCGGTAAGTACAGCCAACACGTCAACAAAACACAAAAATAAATTCAGAGATTTCAGATTTTGGACAACACTCACACGCATTAATTTCCAACATTCATCATATAAACAATCATGACACAACGGTCAAATCCCACAATGTAATGCATATATGCTCATGCATAATTTTCTTGCAATCACCAAGGTGCAGTCGCTCGACAGACCAGCACATCTCAACGGCCCTCATGACCAGGGTGCAATCGCTCAACAGATCAGCACCAGTGCAGACGCTCAACAGTCCAGCACATCGTGCAGTCGCTCAACAGACCAGCACGTTTGACATCACCCAAGGTACAATCGCTCAACAGATCAGTACCTAGTGCAAACGCTCAACAGTCCAGCACTCGTGCAATCGCTCAACAGATCAGCACGGGGTTGCGCATTTCAGGGTACGGACGCTCAACAGTCCAGTACCAGTGCAGACGCTCAACAGTCCAGCACTTATATACCAAAGTACAATCGCTCAACAGATCAGTACTTAGTGCAGGCGCTCAACAGTCCAGGACTCGTGCAATCGCTCAACAGATCAGCACGTGGTTGCGCATTACTCTGTGGCCCATCACGGGTACCACTTGACTATGCAATGCATGAATATGCAGTGTTTCATTTCTCTAGAAACATAATGCAAAACAGAAATTCATGCCTCTCAATCATATTTAAATATTTCAGCACAGTCATACATAACAACATCACAATCATGAATTAACAGTGAATTAATCATTCACACTTTGAAATGTTTTCCCAACCTCTCAAAAATTCAGACACAGAATTAAAACTGGGATTTTTCTGAGATTTACGAATCTCTGTTCGAATACATCTCTTCTGTATTCGAATACAGAAGCCAAAAATAGTGCAGATTCACACTCTGTATTCGAATACAGCCCTCTGGTATTCGAATACAGAGGCAAATTTGAGTGCATAAATCAACCTCTTTCATTACATCAGTAAAGTTTTTAAAACTTCATCACCACTACTTCAAAATTTCATCAAAAGTTCCACTTTAACTCACCACAACCTTCCCAGTATTCCCCAGACACTCAGGGTTTTTCAAAACATTCTTAAAACTTGAAATTTTCTGAAAACACGAATCTGTATTCGAATACAGCTCTCCCTGTATTCGAATACAGAAGCAGGAATTGAAATTTAACATTTGGTATTCGAATACAGCATGGCTGTAGTCGAATACAGGAGTTCAACCTTTGAAAAATTCAGCCTTTTCTCCCAAGTCACTTAAAGATTTTCAAACATCTTTCTCTTCTCTTTAAAACCATTTCACATACTTCTTTTCAATTCATTTAAAACTTCTCAAGGTTTCTCAACACTTCCAAAACTCACATGACAGTGATTAAAACTTGTTTTTCTGGAAAACACGAATCTATATTCGAATACAGCTTCCTTGTATTCGAATACAGAAGCTAAAAACTGAGTTTCTAGAAAAACTCGAATCTGTAGTATAATACAGCATTCCTGTAATCGACTACAGTTGCGATCACAGTGTTAAAAATTTCACTTTTGTATTCGAATACGACATGATCGTAGTCGAATACATATGCGAATACAGAAGCCAAAATCTTTCCTCTGTATTCGAATACAGGGGCTCGTATTCGAATATAGGTTTGGAAAACTTTAAATAAAACAGAAACCTGGAAGGTTGTAATCGAATACACACATGCTGTAGTCAAATACACCTTCGAAAACCAGTGAGAGTTCAACCCTTTTCAAAACTGATTCTTTTAAAACAACAACCAACATCAAATAGATTCTGCACCTTTTTCAAGAAAAACCTTTCCTCATTTAAAATCCCTTTTTCTTTAAAAACCATCAACACCACCAGAATCACACAAGACAAATAGAATCAGAATCATCACGAGAACCACACAAAACAACCAGAATCAGAATCATCACCAGAATCCCACAACATAAAACAGAATCAGAACCATTAACATCAGTTTATCCAAAACAGAGATAGATGATCAATCATCAGAACATCATGCAACATTTCAGTGTTCTCACTCATCAGAACAAACATGCAACATTTCAATTTTCTCAAAACACCAGAATGACATGCAAATACTCAGCTTCATCAAACATCAGGATGACATGCAAGCACTCAGTTTTCTCAATAACAGAATGACATGTAAAACATTTCAGTTTTCATGATACCACAGAAATACTTGCAAACATCACAGAACAACAAACCTCAACAGAATGCATTTTGCATTTTAATGCTATTTTTTTCAAAACAGTTTTAAGACATGCATTTTAATCATAACTAAAATGGGATGCAAACATTTTCCAGCATTCAAACAGAATGTAAAACAACATATTTTACCAGTAAAAACAGCCAACAACAACTTATCAAAATAATCACTTCTAAAAAAAATGCATTTTCTCTCAAAATGTCATTTTCGAAAACAGCTTTTCATTTAAAAAAAACAGAACTGAAACAGCACAATTTATGGCCCTAATGCAGCTAAAAGATGGAAGGTGCCCTTACCCTTGTAGCGTGCTATGCTATTTCTCTTGTTCCTGCTGCGTTCCTTTTTCTGCGTCCAGAAACGGTGAAGCTGTTCCCTGAGTTTGCTGCTGCAAAACTGGGTTCTTTCTCTTCGTATTGAGGTGGGGATTAACTTTACTATTGGGGGTTTTCTGGTTTGATGGTTGGAATTTCAGATAATGTGTTTGAAGGAATTTCCCTCTCTTCAACTTTCAGTTCGGGAATGGCAGAAACAGAGACAGAAATGGGAGAGATGGAGTTTGTACATGCAATATGGGCAGTATGGAGGAAGGAATGGTGTTCTGATTTCACCATCCTTCTCACTCCTATTTATAGACTCTCATGGTGCCACCTCACTTGCCACTTGTCTGATTTTCCAGCTTTTAATTATCTTGCAATTAGCCACTAATTCTTACTTAATGGTCCAATTAATTTAATTACTTGAAATTAAATTAATTTAATTCTTCATCCAATCATTTTAATTCATCTTCCAAATAAATATTTATATATATATATATATTCACTTCAATCATACATATATTAAATATTTACAAAAATTCCCAAAATGCCCTTAACAATAATTCCAAAATTAATATTTAAAATTAAGGATCTTACAATACTACCCCCCTTAAATTAGTTTCGTCCTCGAAACTACATGTCCGTAAATAATTGAGGGTATTGTTCCTTCATTTTACTTTCCAATTCCCAGGTTGCGTCTCCAGTAGTCGGATTCCAAATCACCTTGACTAGTGGGACTTCCTTGTTTCTCAACTGCTTAATCTTCCTGTCTTCGATCCTCAACGGAAAAACTTCAAACGACAGGTTGTCCCTTAGCTGAATTGTATCAGGCTCGATTACATGTGTCGGGTCTGCAATGTACTTTCTTAGCTGCGACACATGAAATACATCATGGATGTTGGACAGTATTGGAGGTAACGCAATCCGATAGGCCAATGGTCGAATACGTGTAGTAATCTGGTATGGCCCAATAAATTTAGGAGTCAACTTCCTTGACTTAATAGCTCTGCCAACACCAGTTGTAGGCGTCACCCTCAAAAACACATGATCGCCCTGCTCGAATTCCAAGGGTCTGCGGCGCTTGTCCACATAACTCTTCTGACGATCCTGTGAAGCCTTCATTTTCCCTTGTATTCTCTTGATCTTCTCTGTGGTCTGTTCCACCATCTCTGGTCCGACAATCATACTTTCTCCGTCCTTATACCAGCATAAGGGCGTTTGACACTTGCGTCCGTATAATGCTTCATAGGGCGCCATCCCAATGCTAGCGTGGAAACTGTTGTTGTAGGTGAACTCAATTAATGGCAGAACGTCATCCCAACTCCCTCTGTCATCCAACACGCATGCTCTTAAGAGATCCTCCAAGGACTGATTCGTCCTCTCTGTTTGTTCGTCTGTTTGTGGATGGTAGGCTGAACTCAATTTCAGTTTTGTGCCCAAAGCTTCATGCAGTGCTCCCCAAAAATGAGACGTGAATTTTGGGTCACGGTTAGATACTATACTTGATGGAACGCCGTGTAACCTCACAATCTCAGCAATGTAGATTTCTGTCAGCTTGTCTACTTTATAAGTTGTCCTCACCGGTAGGAAATGTGCGGACTTCGTTAATCGATCCACTATTACCCAAATAGAATCGTTCTTTTTCCTTGTCTTGGGCAGTCCTGTTATGAAATCCATGGAAATGCTGTCCCACTTCCATTCCAGTATGTCCAAAGGTTGCAGCATTCCAGCAGGTCGTTGATGTTCTACTTTCGCTTTCTAACAAGTCAAACAAGCGGATACATATTCTGCTACATCCCTCTTCATCCCTGGCCACCAGAAGTTTTGTTTTAAGTCCTGGTACATCTTGGTCGCCCCAGGATGAATACTTAACTTACTCTTATGTGCCTCTTCTAAAATTGCTCTTCTCATCTCTACAACTTCCGGTACACAAACCCTTCCGTTACATCTCAGAATATCATCTGTTCCGATGCTAAACTCAGTTGTCTGCCCTTGCGCTATCAAATTCCTCTTTTCTTGGATCAATGTGTCATCTTGCAGGTTTGCAATCTCCTCAAGTAATCCACTTGAAATTGTTATCATCCCACACTTTAACATTCCTGGTGCAAACTTCACGTCCAAGTGTAGGTCTCTAAATGCTTCCCACAACTCTTGTTGTTTGGCCATTATCATTGAAGATACTGACACACTTTTTCTGCTCAATGCATCAGCCACTACATTGGCCTTCCTAGGGTGATACTACAAGGAGAAGTCAAAATCTTTTAGAGTCTCCATCCATCTTCTCTTATGCATGTTCAATTCTTTCTGATCGAACAGATACTTCAAGCTTTTGTGGTCAATGAACACGGTGAACGTGCATCCATAAAGGTAGTGTCTCCAGACATTTAGCGCAAACTGTAACATCCTGTAAATTTATTATTTAAAATAATTAAGACTTATAAATATATATATTTCATTATTAATTTAGGTGTGATAATTATTTGTCTCGTTCGACTTATTGTAGTTGATAAAATTATTAGTAAGAATTATTTAATCAATGGAGAAGTTTTATATAATTATATATATATGTATATATATATATGTTTTTTTTTGTACAAGAAGAATTTGAGCTAAGGGTTTGTGGCTAGGTGTGACCCAACTCGTAATAGAAATTTGGGCTTGGAGTTGGTGGCTTAGTTTTTGTATGATCAAGGTTAAGAAAAAAAAAATAATAATAAATAAATAAAATAATATTTTCTCCCTTCTTTTCTTTATTTGGGCCCAACACTATCTACCCAATAATCTCCACTTTAAATTTTCCCTAAAGTCCACAATATTTCGATACTAAGTAATAGTAAGCAGAAAAAAATACCGAAACCCTAGCTGTCATGTCCTTCACACCTCATCTCCTTCGTGCGGAAAACTTTTCGCGTGAACAACTTCGTGGGGCTTAGAGTTTCGTACTAGGAAGAAAAGCGGCCAAGGTATGGGCTTTTCCCCACACAAATTTGAGTTAGACCGTTAGTTGGATGACATAGAACTAATAATTGTAATTGCTTGCTTTTGAAAGAAATAAATGTAGACTAATAAAATAAAATAATGGAATATGAAATCCTTTACGTTGAGTTCGATATGTAATGTATGTCTTTTTAAGAAGTAAAATATGAATTTTTATATTATACATGATAGAGTTTTAATTTTTATGATGGATATGAAGCAAAATATGATTTTTCTTATGTTATATATATGATAAAGTTTTGATTTTGATGATGTATTATGAGTTGGAGTTTGAAGTTTCTTGTTATATATAAAGTTTTAATCTTTATGGTGTAAATGAAGTCAAGTCCCGATTTTTATGCGTACTTGGTGAAAATTATTATTGAATGATTATTTGTCTATGAATATATGATTCTCATGATAAGGATGTGTGATATTTGATCTTTGTGATGTGAATAAGATGATGGTTTTAAAAAGGTGATTTTTCGAATGTATATGACATGATTCTTAGTGGGTTGTGTGCGAGTAAAATTGTGATAATATATGGTCATGTCATGGCATATGCATCTTCGTGGGAGTTGCCTTAGTGGCAGGTTTATTTTCCCCATTGGTATGGGTGATCTTTCTGTGTGGAAGTTGCCTTAGTGGCAGGTTTATATCCGGATCATATAGTTTTAGGAGCATGCATTATGCATATTTTTTATATACGATTTACTGTTTGCGCATTTTTTTCTTTTAAATTACAAGTTTTTACCTTTATATGTTTTGTGTTATTCTTCTATATGTTTAGCTTTAGTTTGATGTGGATGATGGAAAAAATTGACCCTTACAACAACATTTTAGGTACTAATGAGTTCGAGAAGATTCAAGAGTAATTGATGAGTATTAACGTGCGGCGAACGTGGGGTAAAAATGGGGTTTTCAAGACAATTTTGTAATAATAAATATTGCCGCAAAATTTCTATGTTTATTTATTTTTTTTAATTTTTGTCACTAAATTTTAAATGCATTCGAATTCTATAAATACGGAAGTGGATTTTTGCTTCCATTAGGAATAATTGATTTTTCCTTTATTTTAGCTTGAATAAACCTTTTTTTATAATATTAAATAAATGTGATTGTTACTAATTATTTAAAAACATAAATGTGATTGTTACTAATTATTTAAAAGTATAAATGTAGATATTCTTACCAAAACAAAAATTATCGTAAATTTTTCTAAAAGTATTTTTTTAGTAACGTTTTGGACCAAAAATCTGGGGCGTTACATTATGGTATCAGAGCAATAATCCTCGGAAAATTTTTGGGGGGACGATTATGTATGACGCATGCCTTGATTTATGTGTGATGTTTGACCTTGGTATATTTTATTCTATGATTTATTACTAATTTGGTTATATATATTCATATAGGGAAAATTTACATTTTGCATTGATTATTTGGTCTCTTTTAATACTGATTGATTTTTTTTCTTCTTCTCAAAAATAGAAATTTTCCTTCAATTAATTGCAATTATGATATGCCTTAAATTCTTAATCCTATGATTTGAAATAGTTTTAATTTAATTCAATGCAATAATTAATTACGATTTTATGATGATATAAATTATGAATTTATTGCATTATAATTTGAAATTACCTCGATTTAATTTGATTCAATGCAATAATAACTTTTAATTTTATGACGTGAATTTACTCTCGTGATTTGAATTTTTAATAATTGTTGTTTGAATGTTATGAATTTATTATTCGTGAATTAATGACGTTTTGAATTTATGATGTTATGAATTTACTCTCGTGATTAGAAATTTTTTTTTAATAATTGTCGTTTGTATGTTATGAATTTATTATTTGTGAATTAATGACTTTATGAATTTAATATTATGATGTTATGAATTTACTCTCGTGATTTAAAATTTTTTTTTTAATTATTGTTTGTATGTTATGAATTTATTATTTGTGAATTAATGACGTTATGAATTTAATATTATGATGTTATGAATTTACTACTCGTGATTTGAATTTTTAATAATTGTTTGTATGTTATGGATTTAATAATCGTGATTTAATGACATTATGACGTTATGAATGTACTATTATGACATTATCAATTAGTTGAAACTGATTGATGTTTTTTTTAAAAACTATAAATGATTAGTTGTTATTTTGTTATACAGTGAAATTATTGCGTAATAAATTAGATTGATTTGATTTGAAAATGACATTTAATTGGTCTCCACCTTAATTATGACACTAATTAGGCCAATTGAATTTATAATGATTATGAATGTTCCTTAATTATTTAATTTTGTGTTATGATCTAAAATTTTATAATAAAGACAATGCGGTAAATCTCTAGCTGGTATAAAATTGTATGATTCTCACAATATAAGTGAAGGGTAACACCGTAAAAAGTTGTATTAGTGGAATTCTGGCTAAGGAAAGACTTGGTTATTAAGTGGTCCATTGACCCACCTCTCTTTCCTGGGAACTCCACTAGTACACGACTTATCGTGTGACCTAAAGCTATTGTCCCCATAATAGAAGGGAAGGGTAATACCGTAAAAAGTTGTAGTAGTGGGATTCTGGCTAAGGAAAGACTTGGTTATTAAGTGGTTCGTAGACCCACCTCTCTTTCCTGGGAACCCCCATAGTACACAATTTATTGTGTGACTCGAACCTACTATATAGTTGTGAATAAAATATTCCTTACGACCCTACGGCTACAATGAGATCGCAGTGTCATCCTGATTAGATAATTTGTAGGAAGTATGGCTCGTCGCGCGAATCGACTAGTGCCCCAGGGAGAAAGTGACATGACTGAAGCTATCCAAGCCATGAATGCAATGGCTTCCGCAATGGCCCAACAAGCTGCAGTTCAATCTCAACAGGCTACAGACCAGGCTCAACATAATGCGCAGAGGGACCTGAGGGAGGAAGCAGCTATGACAATAAGAGGACTAACCGAATTCCTTAGGCAAGATCCGCCAAAATTTAAAGGGGAGCATGACCCTGACAAGGCCGACCTCTGGCTGCAGGAGATCGAGAAGATCCTTGAGATCCTCCACTACCCAGTAACACGAAGGTGGAGTATGCCACCTATTTGTTGATTGGTGAAGCTGAAAAACTGGTGGCGAGGGGTGAGGCAAATGATGGAAGGAAATCATGAAGAGGTGACCTAGGAAGTTTTCAAGAGAAAGTTCTTGGAAAAATATTTTCCGAAGAGTGCCAGGGCTGAGAAGGAGGCCCAATTTCTGAGACTATATCAGGGAAGTCTCACAGTGTCCGAGTATGCAGCAAAGTTTGAGTCCCTAGCAAAACATTTTCGCTACTTTCGTAACCAAATGGATGAAGAGTACATGTGTGAGAGGTTTGAAAGCGGGATCAGATATGAAATTAAGGAGTCTGTGGGACCTCTAGAGATACGTCAGTATCAGGTGCTGGTGGAGAAGTGCAAAAAGGTGGAGATCATGAAACGGGGCCGCCTGAACATAGGTGCTATTGGGGGACCAACGAGACATCAGGGAAACGGTGACCAACAAAACAAAGGCAGTCAGTTCCAACAGAAAAAGCCGTATGCCCGCCCACAGGGGACTACTGGAGATCGACCGGGACCCCAAAACGGGGGAGATCAGAGGCATCAGAACCCAACAACGCAAAACCAGGCACATATTGTTCGATGCTATAACTGTGGACAGGAGGGACATAGGCTGACTGAGTGTCCAAAAAGAACCAGGATATGTTATGCTTGTCAGAAACCAGGTCATACGGCAAAAGATTGTCCGGAGAAGGATACTATCAACAACAAGGATGTGGCCCGCCCTACTGCTCGAGGACGTGTCTATCACATTAGAGGAGAAGAAGCACCATCTTCCTCAGAACTTATCCATGGTGAGTGTTTTATTGCTGGAAAAATACTTTATGTGATATATGATTCTGGGGCAACACACTCGTTCATTTCATTAGATTGGGTGGAATCGCTCCAACTAGATGTCACTACCTTACCATTTGATTTAATGGTTACCCTTCCCTCTGCTGAACCAGTAAAATGTAATTTGGCGTGTTTGCAATGCTCGCTGACTGTGTTTAAAATGAATTTTAAGGTCGATTTAATTTGTATTCCTCTGAAACATCTTGGAGTAATTTTGGGAATGGATTGGTTGTCTAGCAACTACATCATGTTAGACTGTGCCCGACAGAACGTGATATTTCCAGATCCCGATATTTCGAAGTTCCTTTCAGCCAACAAATTGAAGTTTTCTCTGGAGGGAGGAGTCCAGAAATATGTGTTTCTCAACTTAGTAAGCATGAGTCCAGAGGTTGTTGTCGATGAGATCCCGGTAGTGAAGGATTTCTTTGAGGTTTTCCCACCAGACGTACCAGGACTACCCCCAGTCCGTGATGTCGAATTTGCTATCGATGTTATTCCAGGTACTGGTCTCATCTCTATCGCTCCTTACATAATGGCCCCCTTAGAGCTATCAGAACTAAAGAACCAATTGGAAGACCTTCTGTCTAAGAAATTCATTCGGCCTAGTGTGTCACCATGGGGAGCCCCCGTGTTATTGGTCAAGAAGAACGATGGAAAGTCGAGATTTTGTGTTGATTATCGACAGCTCAACAAAGTCACAATAAAAAATAGATACCCTTTACCTCACATTGATGATTTAATGGACCAACTCAAAGGGGCAGAGGTGTTTTCTAAGATTGATCTAAAGTCGGGATACCACCAGATTCGAGTGAAAGAGGATGATATATCCAAGACAGCCTTTAGAACGCGATATGGGCACTATGAGTACTTGGTGATGCCTTTTGGAGTAACCAATGTGCCGGCTATATTCATGGATTATATGAATCGTATCTTCCGTCCGTTCTTAGACAAATTTGTGGTGATCTTTATTGATGACATCTTGATCTATTCCAAAGGGAGGAACATGAGGAACATTTGCATCAAGTTCTGCAAGTACTGAAGGAGCAACAACTATATGCCAATCTAGGAAAATGTGAATTTTGGTTGGAAGAAGTGAAGTTCTTGGGACACAAAAATTTCTAAGGAAGGGATCGCTGTCGACCCATCCAAGGTAGAAGCCGTGATGGCATGGAAACAACCGCAGACAGTCACAGAGATTAGGAGTTTTCTGGGCTTGGCTGGGTACTATAGGAGATTTATTGAGTGATTTGCCAAGATTGCTGCTCCGTTGACACACCTTACGAAGAAGAACCAGATTTATGCTTGGACTGAGGAATGTGAGAAAAATTTCCAACTGATGAAAGAGAAACTAACTACATCTCCAGTGTTAGTGTTGCCACAACCAGAAGAGCCTTACGAAGTTTATTGTGATGCCTCATACCAAGGATTGGGTTGTGTACTAATGCAAAACAAACAAGTAGTGGCCTATGCTTTGAGGCAGTTGAAGGTGCATGAAAAGAATTATCCCACTCATGACTTGGAGTTAGCTGCAATTGTCTTTGCATTGAAAATTTGGAGACATTATCTGTATGGGTGTAGTTTTGATGTATTTAGTGACCATAAGAGTTTGAAATACTTGTTTGATCAAAAGGAGCTTAACATTAGGCAGAGGAGATGGATGGAGTTTATTAAAGATTATGAGCTCACATTGCATTACCATCCAGGGAAAGCGAACGTGGTGGCTGATGCCCTCAGCAGGAAGCGCATTCATCTCTCGTTTGCAACAATGAAGGGGTTGGAGTTGTTAGAGAAGTTCTGTGACTTGAATCTTAATTTGGAATCTCCATTGGGGAAATTGCACTGTGGAGCGATCATTATAGATAGTCAACTGATGAATGAGAATAAAGTTCTCCAAGTTACAGACGTGTTGACTCAAGAGGAAAGGAAGTTGATCGAGGTTGGCAGGGCACCTGAATTCAAGGTGGGCCCACATGATATTTTGAGATGTAATGGACGTGTTTGTATACCCGAAAATACCGAATTAAGGAGGACTATCTTGGATGAGGCCCACAAAAGCAAGCTGAGTATTCACCCTGGTACCACCAAAATGTATAAAGACCTTAAGCAGAAGTTTTGGTGGCCAGGAATGAAGAAACAAGTAGCAGAATACGTGGCTTCGTGTTTGACTTGTTAGAAAGCTAAGGTAGAACATCAAAAGCCAGGGGGACTATTAAGGCCATTAGACATACCAGTATGGAAATGGGATAGTATATCCATGGATTTTGTGTAGCATTGCCTAAGACTCAACGGAAGTTTGACTCCATTTGGGTGATTGTCGACAGGTTAACCAAATCTGCCCATTTCATACCCGTGAGGACTAATTATGATGTGACTAAGCTTGCAGAGATATACATTGTAGAGATTGTCAGACTACATGGGGTACCTTCTAGCATTGTGTTAGATAGAGATCTGAAGTTCATTTCTCGTTTGTGGGGAGCATTACATGAGGCGTTGGGTACTAAGTTGAGATTGAGTTCGGCCTATCACCCTCAAACCGACGGACAAACAGAAAGAACTATTCAGACCTTGGAGGATTTACTGAGAGCGTGTGTGCTAGATGAGCGAGGAAGTTGGGATAATATATTGCCTCTCATTGAGTTCACCTACAACAACAGCTATCATGCAAGCATTGGGATGGCACCGTACGAGGCTCTATATGGGCGTAAGTGCCAAACCCCCTTGTGTTGGTATCAGGATGGTGAGAACTTAATTGTGGGGCCAGAATTGGTACAACAGACCACAGATAAGGTCTGTCTGATCCAAGAAAGGATGAAGGCAGCACAAAGCAGACAAAAGAGTTATGCCGACCAACGGAGGAAACTGCTTGAGTTTCAAGAGGGTGAACATGTATTTTTTAGAGTGACGCCTACTACTGGAGTTGGTAGGGCACTGAAGTCGAAGAAGTTAACTCCTAAATTCATCGGCCCATACCAAATCCTCCGACGTGTGGGTCTAGTAGCTTATCAAATTGCCTTGCCTCCGAGTTTGGCCAAGCTGCATGATGTGTTCCACGTGTCACAGTTGAGGAAGTACATGGCTGATCCTTCCCATATTATCGTGCCAGATGCAACTTGGGAATTAGAGGAAAAAATGAGAGAGCTCTACCCTAACCTTTTCATGTTAGACTAGTTTCGAGGACGAAACTGTTTTTAACGGGGTGAGTATTGTAACATCCTCTAAATTTATTATTTAAAATAATTAAGACTTATAAATATATATATTTCATTATTAATTTAGGTGTGATAATTATTTGTCTCGTTCGACTTATTGTAGTTGATAAAATTATTAGTAAGAATTATTTAATCAATGGAGAAGTTTTATATAATTATATATATATGTATATATATATATATATGTTTTTTTTTGTACAAGAAGAATTTGAGCTAAGGGTTTGTGGCTAGGTGTGACCCAACCCGTAATAGAAATTTGGGCTTGGAGTTGGTGGCTTAGTTTTTGTATGATCAAGGTTAAGAAAAAAAAATAATAATAATAATAAATAAATAAAATAATATTTTCTGCCTTCTTTTCTTTATTTGGGCCCAACACTATCTACCCAATAATCTCCACTTTAAATTTTCCCTAAAGTTCACAATATTTCGATACTAAGTAATAGTAAGCAGAAAAAAATACCGAAACCCTAGCCGTCATGTCCTTCACACCTCATCTCCTTCGTGCGGAAAACTTTTCGTGTGAACAACTTCGTGGGGCTTAGAGTTTCGTACTAGGAAGAAAAGCGGCCAAGGTATGGGCTTTTTCCCACACAAATTTGAGTTAGACCGTTAGTTGGATGACATAGAACTAATAATTGTAATTGCTTGCTTTTGAAAGAAATAAATGTAGACTAATAAAATAAAATAATGGAATATGAAATCCTTTACGTTGAGTTCGATATGTAATGTATGTCTTTTTAAGAAGTAAAATATGAATTTTTATATTATACATGATAGAGTTTTAATTTTTATGATGGATATGAAGCAAAATATGATTTTTCTTATGTTATATATATGATAAAGTTTTGATTTTGATGATGTATTATGAGTTGGAGTTTGAAGTCTCTTGTTATATATAAAGTTTTTATCTTTATGGTGTAAATGAAGTCAAGTCCCGATTTTTATGCGTACCGGTGAAAATTATTATTGAATGATTATTTGTCTATGAATATATGATTCTCATGATAAGGATGTGTGATATTTGATCTTTGTGATGTGAATAAGATGATGGTTTTTAAAAGGTGATTTTTTGAATGTATATGACATGATTCTTAGTGGGCTGTGTGTGAGTAAAATTGTGATAATATATGGTCATGTCATGGCATATGCATCTTCGTGGGAGTTGCCTTAGTGGCAGGTTTATTTTCCCCATTGGTATGAGAGATCTTTCTGTGTGGAAGTTGCCTTAGTGGTAGGTTTATATTCGGATCATATAGTTTTAGGAGCATGCATTATGCATATTTTTTATATACGATTTACTGTTTTGTGTTATTCTTCTATATGTTTAGCTTTGGTTTGATGTGGATGATGGAAAAAATTGACCCTTACAACAACATTTTAGGTACTAATGAGTTCGAGGAGATTCAAGAGTAATTGATGAGTATTAACGTGCGGCGAACGTGGGGTAAAAATGGGGTTTTCAAGACAATTTTGTAATAATAAATATTGCCGCAAAATTTCTCTGTTTTTTTATTTTTTTTTAATTTTTGTCACTAAACTTTTAAATGCATTCGAATTCTATAAATACGGAAGTGGATTTTTGCTTCCGTTAGGAATAATTGATTTTTCCTTTATTTTAGCTTGAATAAACCTTTTTTTATAATATTAAATAAATGTGATTGTTACTAATTATTTAAAAACATAAATGTGATTGTTACTAATTATTTAAAAGTATAAATGTAGATATTCTTACCAAAAAAAAAATTATCGTAAATTTTTCTAAAAGTATTTTTTTAGTAACGTCTTGGACCAAAAATCCGGGGCGTTACACAAACACTACTGCAACAAGTTCTAAATCGTGGGTAGGGTAGTTCCGTTCGTGCGTCTTTAACTGCCTTGAGGCGTAAGCTACAACTTTCTTGTGTTGCATCAAAACACATCCCAGCCCTTGATGAGATGCATCACAATAAACTTCATATGATTCCTCTGGTTGTGGCAACACCAACACTGGTGAGGTTGTCAACTTTTCCTTCAACAGTTGAAAACTCTCCTCACACTTCTCCGTCCATGCAAACGGCTGATTCTTCCTGGTTAGTTGTGTCAGAGGAGCTACAATCTTAGCGAATCCTTCAATGAATCTTCTGTAGTACCCCGCTAATCCGACAAAACTTCTTATGTCTGTGACAGTCTGAGGCTGTTTCCAGGCAAGAATTGTCTCAATCTTTGCTGGATCCACAACAATTCCTTCTTTGGTTATTATGTGTCCCAAGAAATTCACTTTGTCTAGCCAAAATTCGCACTTCGACAAATTGGCATACAGCTGCTTCTCGCGTAAAACTTCAATAACGTGGCGTAGATGCTCTTCGTGTTCTTCTTCATCCTTTGAATAAATCAAAATATCGTCGATGAATACCACCACAAACTTATCCAGAAACGGGCTGAATATCCTATTCATGTAATCCATGAAAATTGCTGGTGCATTCGTAACTCCAAAAGGCATAACGAGATATTCATAATGTCCGTAACGAGTTCTGAAAGCAGTCTTTTGAATATCTCCTTCTCTTACTCGAATCTGATGGTATCCCGACTTCAAATCAATCTTTGAAAACACTGCTGCCCCCTTCAATTGATCCATCAAGTCATCGATGCGTGGTAGACGATAACGATTCTTGATAGTCACCTTGTTAAGCTGTCGATAATCCACACATAGACGCGAACTTCCATCGTTTTTCTTAACCAACAATACCGGTGCTCCCCACGGCGACACACTTGGTCTGATAAATCCTTTCTCTAACAAACCTTCAATCTGACTTTTAAGCTCGCTTAATTCCAATGGCGACATCCGGTACGGCGCAATTGAAATAGGTCCAGTTCCTGGGTGTAAGTCAATGAAGAACTCCACTTCTCTCACTGGGGGTAATCCTGGAATCTCAGATGGAAACACGTCCGGGTATTCCTTGACTAACATCACATCTTCTATATGTACATCCATCTTGGTCTCCATGTTAGCCAATGATAAGAACTCTTGAGTCCCTTTTCTCAGCGATACTCCGAGTTGATTAGCAGTCAAATATCGTGCGACTCTAGGTTCGGGGAAAAGAACCAGTTTTTGAGCGCAATCCAAAACTACGTAATTATAGGACATCCAATCCATGCCGAGAATGATCTCGAGGGATTGTAGGGGTAGACAGATTAGATTAACCAAGAAGTCCGTATTCTGAATTGTTACCGTACAGTGTAAACATGCAGAGTCTACAGTCAAAGTCTTAGCAGGCGTAGTAACAACCAAATCAAAAGGCAAAGCAGATACATACAACTTCAAACGATGCACACAATCCATAGCAATGAAAGAGTGGGTTGCCCCCGAATCAAAAAGTGCAGTTAGTGTGTTACCTGCAATCTCATAGTCTTGCTGGATTAAATTCTGAGCTTGTCCTCCAGCTTCACCACCCATGTGGTAAACGCGGCCTCTAGCAGTAGGACGAGTAGCCCTAGTCGCGTCCACCGTTGGCTCCACCTTCGGAACCCGGCAATCCCTTGCCACGTGTCCTGGCTTGTGGCAGTTGAAGCACAACAAATCTCTCGTGGTACAAGCAGTTGCAATATGTCCTTCCTTTCCACAGCGATAACACCAGACTCCTTGTCCCAACTGCCGTCCAAACGTCTGTTTTCCCGGCCGATTCTGGCCCCTCCTGTTGTTCTGTGGCCGGTTATATGGCTTGGCCAATTGCTTCCCTTTGTTGTTCTGGTTATTCATCCTACTAGGCCCTCCTGAGTTAAAGTGACCACCTCTGTTGGCCCTTTTATTCTTCATTTCCTCCACCTCTCTACACTTTTCCACTAGCACTTGGAAACGTTGTATTCCCAAGGGTAGGACCGACTCCTGGATGTCATACCTCAATCCATTCTGGAAGCGATGACACATGAACTGTTCATCAACTTCTTCTCGGAAGAATCTGAAGTGTCTGGATAGCGACTCAAATTTAGCGGCGTATTCTCCCACTGTCATACTCCCCTGGTACAATTTCAGAAAGTCGTCCCCCAACTTGGTCCTCGTACTCATAGGGAAGTACTTGTCTAGAAACTTCTTTTTGAATGACTCCCAGGTCACTTCCTCTTGAGCCGACGCCATCAGTGATCTCGTACTCCTCCACCAGTACTCTGCGTCCCCTACCAGCAGATACTGTAAGAACAGAGTTGCACCTAAGAGGGGGGTGAATTAGGTGTTGGACAATTTTTCTGTTTTAGAGATCAGAAGATTGTTAAAGGACTGTTTTAACTTTGTTTCAAATATTTGCTGTGTTTGTAAATGAAAGCAGTAAATGGCAGAAGATAAAAACACACAGAAGATTTATCCTGGTTCCCCTTACAACCAAGGGTACGTCCAGTCCTCTTGCATACCACAAGAGATTTTCCACTTTGTATGAATATGTTACAAGTCTAACCCTAAGACTAAGTTACAGATTCACAAACACTTAACAGAAGATAGTACACCACTATTTCGGTTAACACAACTTGAAGAATCTACACTAAATCCTTCAAGTGATATAATGATTTTGTAATGATGTTCTTGACTAAGAACAAGGTTATAATACTGAGTATTTGATACTTAATCAATCACACTTCCAAGTACAACTGAGAACCTTTCTTAATGATATGAAAATGAAAAGCAAGTACTTGAAAATATGAAAGTTAAGTTTTGAAGTGTTTGATGTTTCAGAAAAATGATTCTAAAAAGTCAGTTGAAAGTTGTTCTTGTAAATCTGAAACGTTTGAAGTATTTATACTTCATAGGTAACACTTCAGATCAATGGCAAAGGTTCCCAAACGTTTTTAATGAACATGTGCAATGTTTCAAAACTGAAAAGTTGCATTGTTTCGAAGTTGTATTCGAATACAGTCTCAGTGCATTTGAATACACCTCTAAAACGTTCTGATTATATTTGAAATTTGAACTATGTAGTCGACTACGAGATCGTGTAGTCGAATACAGATTCGGGATTTTTTTGCCACTGACTTCAGTTGTATTCGATTACACAAGGTTGTAGTCGAATACAGATGTTTAAAAATAGCTACAGACTTAAGTTGTATTCGATTACACAATGTTGTAGTCGAATACAAATGTTTAAAAATAGCTACAGACTTAAGTTGTATTCGATTACACAAGGTTGTAGTCGAATACAGATTCGAGTTTTTGCCACTGACTTGCAATCTGTATTCGACTACGATATTTCGTATTCGAATACATAAATTTAGTTTTAGCTTCTGACTTGGAGTCTGTATTCGACTACGATACGTCGTATTCGAATACAGATTTCTAGTGTTGTAAAAACTTTATTTTCAACATGTTTAAGTCATTAATTATTTTCATAAAAACATTTTAATGCATATGCTCAGAAGGTTCTCATAATATTGTACTTTTAAACTGTGTTTTGATTTAATATCAAAATACTTTTACCTTAATATAAATGAAAAAATAAGTTGCTTAATAATCCTTCTTCTTTTTGATCAAGGACCTTTTTGTCTTCATCAAATATGTAAGTCTTTAAATTTCAGATACGTGGCATAGTTGACTTTCACTACTGCCCGGTAGTTAATCATCTCAAATATCTTTTCCATCTCTTGGATCCAGTGATCTGCCCTTTCTGGACCCTCATCTCCCGTGAACTTGGGAGGGTTATGACGGCGAAAGTCCTCAAGCCCTCTAGACTCAGCAGCGCGAATTTCTCGTTCTCTCTTCTCTAAGTCGCGTTGAGTCTTGGCAGCCGTCTGGGCAGCAACAGACGCAGCTATATTGTTCATTGCCTCAGCCATCCTATCTTCCCGGCTGACATTCATCCTTGCGGTGTCGTCTCTTCTTGGCGGCATTATTTCCTACAAAACCATCATTACTTCAGTCACACCACAACTCACACAAGACTTGAAACTTTAACTACTTGCTTCTTATGCATGATCAGCTAATGACTCAAAACAACACTTAAATCAGAGCTTAAACCCAAAAATTAACCAAATGCTCTGATACCACAATTGTAACACCCCGAGTTTAAAACACAGCGCGAGTGTATTTTTTTTTTTTTAATAATCAATGTTAAAAATGATTTTCTAGATTTAATTCGAAAGGGATTAAAATAAAGTTTCCGTAAATCAATAAATACTCAATTTCGGGAAATTTAATAATAACCATTAAGGCATTTTTAAAATGTTAACAATGTCAGAGTGCGGAAAATACAGCGGAAAAAGTAATACATTAATTCCCAAAATAAAATTACATTTCCCAAAATTCAAAACCCTATACAACAGTCTAGACTGATCATGCACTAAGCTACAGTAGCACGGTCTCCATCGTATCCTCTATAAGTCTTGTCTTCAGCCAACCGTCCGTCCCTCTGCGTTGTCCACGTAGACTCCGTACGTAAAGATCAGGGGAAACTAACGACGTTTCCGTCGTTAGTGTATCCGTCGGTAGGACGGGTTCGGGAAATATCTAAGGGCAAAGCCCAAAGTCCACAATATAATAGCAAGGGGTCACCGACCGAAAATAACAGATAATCACATAGCATATATTGCACAACAACATGTATAATCATGGTATAACATATGATGATGAAGAAAATAATAATGCTCATTTGGAAATTTATGACTTTCATGCCTTTTCAAAAGAGCAGTTAATGATTATGAATAATGCGGTAAGTACAGCCAGCACGTTAACAAAACACAAAGATAAATTCAGAGATTTCAGATTTTGGACAGCACTCACACGCATTAATTTCCAACATTCATCATATAAACAATCATGACAACGGTCAAATCCCACAATGTAATGCATATATGCTCATGCATAATTTTCTTGCAATCACCAAGGTGCAGTCGCTCGACAGACCAGCACATCTCAACGGCCCTCATGACCAGGGTGCAATCGCTCAACAGATCAGCACCAGTGCAGACGCTCAACAGTCCAGCACATCGTGCAGTCGCTCAACAGACCAGCACGTTTGACATCACCCAAGGTACAATCGCTCAACAGATCAGTACCTAGTGCAAACGCTCAACAGTCCAGCACTCGTGCAATCGCTCAACAGATCAGCACGGGGTTGCGCATTTCAGGGTACGGACGCTCAACAGTCCAGTACCAGTGCAGACACTCAACAGTCCAGCACTTATATACCAAAGTACAATCGCTCAACAGATCAGTACTTAGTGCAGGCACTCAACAGTCCAGGACTCGTGCAATCGCTCAACAGATCAGCACGTGGTTGCACATTACTCTGTGGCCCATCACGGGTACCACTTGACTATGCAATGCATGAATATGCAGTGTTTCATTTCTCTAGAAACATAATGCAAAACAGAAATTCATGCCTCTCAATCATATTTAAATATTTCAGCACAGTCATACATAACAACATCACAATCATGAATTAATAGTGAATTAATCATTCACACTTTGAAATGTTTTCCCAACCTCTCAAAAATTCAGACACAGAATTAAAACTGGGATTTTTCTGAGATTTACGAATCTGTATTCGAATACAGCTCTTCTGTATTCGAATACAAAAGCTAAAAACAGTGCAGATTCACACTTTGTATTTGAATACAGCCCTCTAGTATTCGAATACAGAGGCAGATTTCAGTGCATAAATCAACCTCTTTCATTACATCAGTGAAGTTTTTAAAACTTCATCACCACTACTTCAAAATCTCATCAAAAGTTCCACTTTAACTCACCACAACCTTCCCAGTATTCCCCAGACACTCAGGGTTTTTCAAAACATTCTTAAAACTTGAAATTTTCTGAAAACACGAATCTGTATTCGAATATAGCTCTCCCTGTATTCGAATACAGAAGCAAGAATTGAAATTTAACATTCTGTATTCGAATACAGCATGGCTGTTGTCGAATACAAGAGTTTAATCTTTGAAAAATTCAGCCTTTTCTCCCAAGTCACTTAAAGATTTTCAAACATCTTTCTCTTCTCTTTAAAACCTTTTCAATTCATTTAAAACTTCTCAGGGTTTCTCAACACTTCCAAAACTCACATGAAAGTGATTAAAACTTGTTTTTCTGGAAAACACGAATCTGTATTCGAATACAGCTTCCTTGTATTCGAATACAGAAGCTAAAAACTGAGTTTCTGGAAAAACTCGAATCTGTAGTCGAATACAGCATGCCTGTAGTCGACTACAGTTGCGATCACAGTGTTAAAAATTTCACTTATGTATTCGAATACGACATGATCGTAGTCGAATACAGATGCGAATACATAAGCCAAAATCTTTCCTCTGTATTCGAATACAGGGGCTCGTATTCGAATACAGGTTTGGAAAACTTTAAATAAAACATAAACCTAGAAGGTTGTATTCGAATACACATATGCTATAGTCGAATACACCTTCGAAAACCAGTGAGAGTTCAACCCTTTTCAAAACTGATTCTTTTAAAACAACAACCAACATCAAATAGATTCTGCACCTTTTTCAAGAAAAACCTTTCCTCATTTAAAATCCCTTTTTCTTTAAAAACCATCAACACCACCAGAATCACACAAGAGAAATAGAATCAGAATCATCACAAGAACCACACAAAACAACCAGAATCAGAATCATCACCAGAATCCCACAACATAAAACATAATCAGAACCATTAACATCAATTTATCCAAAACAGAGACAGATGATCAATCATCAGAACATCATGCAACATTTCAGTGTTCTCACTCATCAGAACAAATATGCAACATTTCAGTGTTCTCACTCATCAAAACAAACATGCAACATTTCAGTTTTCTCAAAACACCAGAATGACATGCAAATACTCAGCTTCATCAAACATCAGGATGACATGCAAGCACTCAGTTTTCTCAATAACAGAATGACATGTAAAACATTTCAGTTTTCATGATACCACAGAAATACTTGCAAACATCACAGAACAACAAACCTCAACAGAATGCATTTTGCATTTTAATGCTATTTTTTTCAAAACAGTTTTAAGACATGCATTTTAATCATAACTAAAATGGCATGCAAACATTTCCCAGCATTCAAACAGAATGTAAAACAACATATTTTACCAGTAAAAACAGCCAACAACAACTTATCAAAATAATCACTTCTAAAAAAAATGCATTTTCTCTCAAAATGTCATTTTCGAAAACAGCTTTTCATTTAAAAAAAAACAGAACTGAAACAGCACAATTTATGGCCCTAATGCAGCTAAAAGATGGAAGGTGCCCTTACCCTTGTAGCGTGCTCTGCTATTTCTCTTGTTCCTGCTGCGTTCCTTTTTCTGCGTCCAGAAACGGTGAAGCTGTTCCCTGAGTTTGCTGCTGCAAAACTGGGTTCTTTCTCTTCGTATTGAGGTGGGGATTAACTTTACTACTGGGGGTTTTCTGGTTTGATGGTTGGAATTTCAGATAATGTGTTTGAAGGAATTTCCCTCTCTTCAACTTTCAATTCGGGAATGGCAGAAACAGAGACAGAAATGGGAGAGGAGATGGAGTTGGTACATGCAATATGGGCAGTATGGAGGAAGGAATGGTGTTCTGATTTCACCATCCTTCTCACTCCTATTTATAGACTCTCATGGTGCCACCTCACTTGCCACTTGTATGATTTTCCAACTTTTAATTATCTTGCAATTAGCCACTAATTCTTACTTAATGGTCCAATTAATTTAATTACTTGAAATTAAATTAATTTAATTCTTCATCCAATAATTTTAATTCATCTTCCAAATAAATATTTATATATATATATATATATTCACTTCAATCATACATATATTAAATATTTACAAAAATTCCCAAAATGCCCTTGACAATAATTCCAAAATTAATATTTAAAATTAAGGATCTTACACACTGTAAGTGCTCAGCCTTGAAACCGAGCTCTGTTGCCAATTAAAGGTGCAAACACGAGAAGGGGGGTTGAATTGTGTTTGCCAAAATTGAATTCTTTTTGCTGATTTGATGAAAGTTGATATAAATTAATTGGAAAAGAAGCAATCAGACTCAGCAGCAGCGGATAATAAAAGCATCAGTGTTTGGACACATAAATTTATCCTGGTTCACCATTAACTTGGCTACATCCAGTCCCTTCATCCAGAAGGCTTTAATCCACTAATTCAAACACTTTGAATTACACAGCACCTGACCCTCCAAGCCAGTCTTCTCAAACAGCCTGACAGCCCCAGGCTTTTGAGGAACAACAACACCTTGACCCTACAATTCAAGTCTTCTCCTACCAATCTGATAACCCCAGATTGAAGAAGGAACTTACACCACCTTGACCCTACAAGCCAAGTCTTCTCCTACCAATCTGACAACCCCAGATTGAAGAAGGAACTTACACCACTATCGGGTTTGATACAAAGGTTTGGAACTCGAGTATTTGCTTCTAAGCCGATTATAAGATGAATCACAGTATCCACTAGTGCTCTTTCTCTCAAGTTTATCTCCAGCATAATCAGAATCACAGTATCAACTAAGTTTGTACTTAGGAGATTTCTTGTAGAACAAGGTAAGGTTGGTAGTGCTTTTTAGGTATCTAATGATTCTCTTAACAGAAGTTAAATGTGATTCCCTAAGGTCAGCTTGGAATCTTGCACATACACATACACTAAACATGATGTTAGGTCTAGAAGCGGTAAGGTAAAGTAAGGATCCTATCATTCCTCTATAGGTTTTTTGGTCAAATTTTTGGCCTAAATAATCTTTTTTCAAGTGAACAAGTAGAGTGCATTGGTGTAGCCATATGTTTGCAATCACTCATCTTAAACTTCTTGAGAAGCTCTTTTATATATTTAGTTTGATAAGTGTATATACCTTTTTGACTTTGCTGAATTTCTATCCCTAAGAAGAACTTAAGGTCTCCTTTCATACTCATTTGAAATTCATGCTGCATTAATTTAGAAAATTCTTGGCAAATAGTGCCATTAGTAGATCCAAAAATAATGTCATCAACATAAATTTGAATAGTAAGAAAGTCATCTTCTATTGATTTTCTAAAAAGTTTATTGTCTACTTGTCCTTTTTTAAAGCTATTTTTTATCAAGAAGTTACTAAGTCTATCATACAATGCCCTAGGTGCTTGTTTTAGACCATACAGAGATTTCCTATGTTTAAAAACATGATTTGTATATTCAGAACTTTCAAAACCTGGGGGTTGTTTAACATAGACTTCTTCACTTATATAACCATTTAGAAAAGCACTTTTAACATCCATTTGAAATAATGTAATGTTATTATTTGTAGCAAAAGAGAGTAGGATACGAATAGCTTCTAACCTGGCCACTGGAGCAAATGTCTCAGTGTAATTAATGCCCTCTTGTTGATTGTAGCCTTGTGCGACAAGTCTTGCCTTGTTTCTGACCACTTCACCTTTTTCATTTAGCTTGTTTCTGAAAACCCATTTGGTTCCAATAATGTTCTTCTCTGGTCTAGGTACTAGATCCCAAACATCATTCCTCTCAAATTTATTTAACTCTTCTTATTGCAAGAATCCATCCATCATCTACCAATGCTTCATCAAAGGAGGTAGGCTCAATTGATGAGAGTAAGCCAAACAAACTAGTGTCTTTAAGTGATGATCTGGTCCTCAAAGGATCAGTTGCACTTCCAATGATTAGAGTTTTAGGATGGGAGAACTCGTACTTCCATCCAGATCTTTCTTCTGACTTATCTTGACTATTTATGACTTGATCATATGCATCCTTTGAAGATTTGTCATATTCTTCTGATTTTCTTGTATCCTTTGATTTTTCAAGTTCTTCTGGTTTGTCTGTATCTACTTCCTTTGGTTCTGGTAAACCTGCATTATCATCATCTTGCTTTAACTTTTAAAGGTCAAACTGTTTGTCATCAAATTTAACATGTATGGATTCTTCCATAATATGAGTTTCCCTATTAAATACTTTATAACCCTTGGATCTTTCAGAGTATCCAATGAAGGTACACTTTTGAGATCGAGAATCAAATTTACCAAGCTTATCTTTAGTGTTCAACATATAACAAATACAACCAAATTGTTAAAAATAAGAGATGTTAGGTTTTTTACCTGTCCACAATTCATATGGTGTTTTATTCAATATAGATCTAATATAGACTCTATTATGAATATAACACGCAGTATTAATTGCTTCAGCCCAAAAGTGTTTTGCAACATTCATATCATTTAATATGGTTTTGGCCATTTCTTGGAGTGATCTATTCTTTATTTCTACAACTCCATTTTGTTGGGGTGTTCTAGGAGATGAGAAGTTGTGAGAGATTCCATTCTCATCACAAAAAACTTCAAAGAACTTGTTTTCAAATTCCCTCCATGATCATTTCTAATTGTTACAATCTTAAGACCCTTTTCATTCATGATTTGTTAGCAAAATGTGATAAACACTTTGTGGGATTCATCCTTACTTCTTAAATTTTTTACCCATGTCCACATAGTGTAATCATCTACTATAACAAATCCATATTTCTTTCCACTTAGAGAGGCTGTTTTCGCTGGCCCAAAGAGATCCATATGTAAAAGCTCAACGAGCTTTGAGGTAGAGACTGAGTTCTTAAGGGTAAAGGAGTTTTTTGTTTGTTTTCCCTTTTCACAAGCTTCACACATAATTTCAGTTTTGTAACTAAGCATAGGTAGACTTCTTACTAGTTAAAGTTTATTAAGTTTTGAAATTAATCTAAGGTTTGCATGAACTAATCTTTTGTGCCAAATTAGTTTCTCTTCATTTACTGATATAAGACACTTAACCTCTTGTTTCTCTAGAATAAATAGATTTATCTTATAAATATTGTTTTGCCTCTGACCTGTAAAGATTACAAATCCATCCTTCTAACTAGTTGCCTTGCATGTTTTTTGATTGAATATAATATCATAATTATTATCACATAACTGACTAATACTTAATAAGTTATGCTTAAGACCTTTAACATACAAGACATCTTTAATAGAAGGGGAAGTACCATTACTAATTGTACCTTGACCAATGATCTGACCTTTTTGCTTTCCTCCAAACGTCACTGTGCCTCATTTGCTCAATGTTAGTTCTTGGAACATAGACTTTTCTCCCGTCATATGTCGCGAGCATCTACTGTCCAGGTACCATGATTGGTTTTTTAACTTGATTGTTGAGGACATCTGCAACAAAGATAATTTTGTTCTTAGGCACCCAAATTTCGTTGGATCCTGGTTTGTTAGTCTTGAAAGGTTTCTTGTCTTTCCTTGTATTTAACACAGGACAAGATAATTTGGAGTGATCTTTCTTAGAGCAAACAGTACACAAGACATCAAAGGGAATGGGTTTAAGTTCAGTTACAGTTTCTTTAAATCATATACCTCTTTTACCATTTCTACTACCTCCATAAATCATAGAAGCATATTTGCTTCTTTCCATACCATTAGCAAGAAAATCTTGAAATACTTGTTCATGCATATCAGAGTTACATGTGGTATTTTCAATTGATGTTGAACTGTAATTACTTTTTAGAGTTAGATTTTTAGTTTTAAGGTCAGCAATATCAGTTTTCAAATTTGCATTCTCTGATTTAAGTTTAGTAATATCGGTTTTCAGAGTTGCATTTTCTGTTTTAAATTCAACACTTTGAATCCTTAAAGCATTAACTTTTTCAGTTAGATTTGTATTTTCTTTCCTAATTGTTCTTAGTTTTAAAGATAATTTGTGATTATTATTTAAAAAGTCATTTATAGCAGTAATTAAATCAGACCGAGTAAAGTCAGAAAACACCTCAATTTCTTCATCTGCTGATTCACTTCCAGAGTCAAATTCTGTGTTGGACCCAGAGGCAGAGTTGGTATGAGCCATCATAGCCAAACCTACTTGTTCATCGTCAGAGGAATCATCAGAATCTTCCCATGTAGCCATCAGAATCTTTTTCTTGGTTCTGGAATCTTTCCTATGGTGTTTCCCTTTCTCCATATTTGAACATTATGCATTGATATGTCCAGGTTCATCACATCCATAGCAGATGATGCTTTTCTTGTCATATTTATCATCATTTCCTCTGTTGGATTGTTTGGAATATCTTTCGGGAAATTTCTTCTTTATGTTGTGCCACATATTTCGAATTTTTCTGGATATAAAAGCAATCTCCTCTTCCTCTGAGTTTAGATTCTGATCATCTGTATCACTATCTTCTCATTCCGATGTTGCTTTTAGAACCTTCTTCTGCTTGTATTTCAAGGCTAGAGTCTTGTTCTTCTTCTTGGGCTCATATTCTTCAAGCTCAATTTCATGTGATCTGAGAGAGCTGATTAATTCTTCCAACTTTAGAGTATTCAAATCCTTTGCTTCCTGAATGATAGTGATCTTAGGTCTCCACTTGCTTGTTAGACTCCGAAGGATTTTCTTCACATGATCAGCAGTAGTATAACTCTTCTCAAATATCTTTAATCCTGAGACCAAGGTTTGGAATCTGGAAAATATTGTTTCAATATCTTCATCTTCTTCCATCTTGAACAACTCATACTTTTTGACTAGGAGGTTGGCCTTTGCTTCTTGAACTTTCTTGCTTCCTTCATTTGTCAGAATCAGACTATCATAAATACTTCTTGATGTCTCCTTGTTGGTGCACTTGTCAAACACCTTGAAGGTGATTGCATTTATCATGAATGTTCTGGAGTTATGATGCATCTTGTACATCTTCTTATGATCATGATTCATCTCCTTGTTGGAACCAAGTTGGTTCTAAGTACTTAGGATTTTGATGCTTACAAATGTACTCTATGTAAACTTATTTTGTACTTTGAATTATTAAGTTAAATGCCCTAGAAACTAAAGGAATCAGAAGCAGTGATCAAAGGATTCTAGAAAAATGAATTCTGGAATAACCAGAAGATACTCCAAGAATGTCAAAACATGACCAGAAGATATCTTTGATGGCCCAAATCAGAAGGAATAAAAATCAGAATGAAACATGAATCATACCATTGGAAAGCCTGCCAGAAGGAGAGTTGTTTCAGACAAACAGGAATCAAATATCAATTTTATTCCAGAAGTTATTCTGACCAGAAGATGGCCTGGTAGTGAAAAATTACACAGTCCAGACTTGACCAGAAGGTATGTTTATGAGTCCAGAACAAGAGGATCAATCCAGATTTGGCCCAGACCATAAGATAGCATGATTCAGGGCATGGAACTAAGTCCAGACCAAAAGAAATGAGTTCCAGAATCAATCCAGACCTGGTCCAAAATTAAAGGTAAAATGTCCAGACTGAAATATTTTTTGTTCAAGTTAATTTCAGTTTGTTCTAGACCAAAGTCCAGAATCTGTCCAGATCAGAGTAAAAATATCCAGATCAATGGTTCAGAAATAATTTTTTGAGTCCAGTGATGGTCCAGATCAGAAAATCAGACCATGGCCCAATGTTGGTCGAAATCAGAGGGATAGAATGTGCAAGTCCAGAAATGACCGAGTCCAGAAGAATTCAACATATCAGGCGCGCATCCAGGTTTGCCGAAATCAGAAGATCAGAGGGTCAGGAAGTGTGGTCCAGGGATGGCCGAATTCAGAGGATCACATCATATCATTTAGCTTGGACCAAATGTGGACTAGCGCTCAAAATTCTGATGGTCCAGAATTGATCAACGATGGAGATTGCAAGTTATTTTAATTAAAGTGTTAAAAAGATTGGTTATCAAAATAAAGTGGAGTAGCATGGAATTCAGGAGCATTGGCGGGAACAACCAACAGATTTAATTGGCCAGTTATTTTGAAAGAAAATCTGAACATATGTTTTTTATTTATATGAAGCCCAATTGGTCAAGTTATTTTTGGAAGAGAATCCAGCAAGATTCAGCTCGAATTTGATCATGGAAGAAACCCTAATTTTCATCTATAAAAGGAGGCTCAAGGCAGAATGCTCAGGATCGAAAATCACAAAAGAGTCATACACTTCCAAAGCAAACGCTCCCAAATTCATATAAGTCAATTGTTAGTTTCAGCTTTCAAGAAGCAAGTACTCGTGTTATTTTCTTTCCACTGTGTCAAATCTAAGTTGTTGAAGTAGAGTCTACAAACTGAGGGAGTCAGTAGGAGGTAGCAAGGTACTTAGCAATTAGATTCATAGTGTTGTGAATTCTTCTACAATCTGGGGTGTCAGATTGGCTGAAGACAAGAGTTGTTTTTCCTCAAAGAAGTCTAGGATTGTTAGACTATTTGAGAAGACTGACTTGGAGGGTCAGTAGCACGGTTGTAATTCAAGGTTTGAATTAGTGAAATCTTTCAAGGCGAAGGGACTGGACGTAGCCTTGTTAACGGTGAACCAGTATAAAATCTGTGAGTTTTATTTTTATTTTTATCCGCTGCTAACTCTGTTTTAATTATACATCAAGTTTTGTTTTGAAAGTATTAAAATAGGAAAAGTATTCTAGTTAAGTCAAACACAATTTAACCCCCCCTTCTCATTTTGTTTTGAAAATACAAATTCAGGTTCTGAATACTGCTCTGAAACAGAATCAGAAGATGAAGACAGTGAGGTATTTTCTGATCTTTCTAAACCTCAATTAATTGATACTTTAAAGGACTTGTTAAATGCAAATAATAAGATATCTTTAAAACTGAAAACTCTTAGGGAAGATAAGAAAAATCTAACCAAAGAGGTCCAAGTTTCAAAGAATCGAATTTCTGAGTATGCAACTTAAATCCAAGATTTGAAAACTGAAGTTGCAAAACTCAAATCTGAAAACCAAACTCTGAAAAGTAATAATTGTTCCACTTCTGAAACTGTTTGTAAATCTGATATGCATGAGCAAGTTTTTCAAAACTTTATTTTCAATGGAATGGAAAGAAGTAAAAATGCATCTATGATTTATGGAAACAGTAATTCTGGAAAAAGAGGTCTTGGTTTTACAGAAACAATTACCGAAAATAAAGCTGTTCATTCTGATGTTTTATGTAGTGTTTGTGCCAAGAAAGGTCACTCTGAATTATCTTGTCCAATGGTAAAATCTGAACAAGATCAGAGAGCTGTTACAACTAACAAACCTGGACCCAATCAGTTCTGGGTACCAAAAGATCAAATTGTCTATGTTGCAGATATTCTGAGCAACCAGAAGGAGACACCAACAATGGTGCATGGACAATGGATGTTGGCAACGCACAAGCAAAAGAAGGTTTATGTTCGAACATCTACCAAACAGAAGCGAAGTGACTCTGGTAGAAGAAGAACTGGTCAACACAATACCTATCAGAACCAGAACCAGAATTATAGGAGGAACAGGAAATATCATAGATATCACTCGAATCAACACAAGAATTGGAACCAGAATCAGAACTGGAACCAGTATCAGAGGAATAGGAACTGGAACCAGAACCAGAACTGGAACCAGTACCAGAAGCACAGAAACTGGAACCAGAACCAAAACTGGAACCAGTATCAGAGGTACAGGAACTGGAACCAGAACCAGAACTGGAGGCACAGAAACTGGAACTAGAATCAACACTGGAACCAGAATCAAAATCAGTACCAGAACCAGAACCTGAACAGGTATCAGTATCAAAGGTTGAGGTATGATCATCAGAACTACTCTAATTATCAAAATCAGTATAATTACCAGAACCACCATAAGTTCTAGAATCACCAGAGGAATATGGTGTATGAGCCAAAACAGAAATTAAAGAATCAGAATCAAGAGAGTTCTTCAAACTCTCCAGTGAGATTCCTCAAGACTACAAACCTGGAAGGGAATTCAAATTCCCTCATCCAAACCATGTAATCTCAGAACATATAGATTAGGAATCTGAAAATCAGAAGCAAGAGGATTTTCAGAACTGAGGCTACATCTTGCTGTATATACTATTATTATTTTATATTTATGCTTATTGTGATAACTAGAAGCTTGATAAGTATTTTGCAGGTTTTCAAACTGTCAGAAGAACCAAGTGAATCACACAAATTGAATACTTCAGCAGAAACGCTATTCATGTGGTTTCAAAAACAAACAGGAACCACCAGAAGCAGAATTAATGGTTTGGTTGTACTAAGTTCATTTTTAAATTAATGGATTTATATTATGGTATATGACAAACTGCTTGACAAATCAAAGAAAGATAAAGATAGTACAGGTTCATCAGAACCAAAGGGAGCAGAAACAGAACGAATGGTTTGGCTGTATTGAGTTAAATTTTAACTTAATTGATTTGCATTATGTAGAATGACAAACTGCTTGATCTTAACAAATCAAAGCAGGATAAAAATAGTGCAGGGAGCAGAAGCACAAGAAACAGAAGTACCTGGAAACGTAAAGGATACAAGCAAGTCAGGAACACATGACAAATCTTCAAAAGATAAATCTGATCAAGTCAGAAACAGCCAAGATAAGTCATAAGAGAAATCTGGATATTTATCAGAATCTAAAGCTGTTACAGATTCACCAGAACCAGAAGCTGATTCATCAGAATCAGAAGCTGTTACAGAACCAGAAGCTGATGCGAACCAAGCATTGTTGATGAAGTTTTGGCAGAGGAAGGTTGGATACTTGCAATGCAAGAAGAGCTGAATGAAATTCAAAGGAATGATGTTTGAGATCTGGTATCCAGACCAAACAAAAGCATTATTGGAACCAAGTAGGTATTCAGAAACAAATTCAATGAAAAGGGTGAAGTTGTAGCTCAAGGATACAGTCAACAGAAAGGTATGGATTACACTGAGACTTTTGTTCTAGTGGCTAGGTTAGAAGCATTTAGAATTCTCTTATCATTTGCTGCTAATCATGATATAATGCTGTATCAAATGGATGTCAAAAGTGCATTCTTAAATGGCTACATAAGTGAAGAAGTCTATGTCAAACAGCCCCCTGGTTTTGAAAATTCTGATTTTCCAGACCATGTTTTTAAACTTAAGAAATCTTTATATGGTTTAAAACAAGCACCAAGGGCATGGTATGACAGACTTAGTAACTTTCTGCTTAAGAATGAATTTAATAAAGGCCAGATTGATAATACACTGTTTAGGAAATCCATTAAAAATGATATTCTGATTATCCAAGTTTATGTTGATGATATCATATTTGGATCAACTAATGGCACTTTGTGCAATGAGTTTTCTGACCTAATGCAGAAGGAGTTTCAAATGAGCATGATGGAAGAACTTAAGTTCTTTCTGGGAATTCAGATTCATCAAGGCAAATCAGGTATACTCAGTCACCAATCAAAATATACTAAAGAACTTCTCAAAAAGTTCAAGATGAGTGACTGTAAGCCAATGGCCACCCCCATGCACCCAACCTGCTCACTTGAGAAAGATGAAACCAGCCAAAAGGCAGATCAGAAAACATACAGAGCTGGAAAGGAAAAGTATAAGTGGCAACTGCACTTTGTTCTGTGATAACACTTCAGCCAGAAACCTAACCAAGAACTCTATCTTACACTCTAGAGCCAAACACATTGAAATAAAACACCATTTCATTAGGGACCATGTTCAGAAAGGAACTTTAAGCATCCAGTTTGTGGACACTAATCATCAATGGGCTGACATCTTCACCAAGGCTTTACCAGAAGATAGGTTCAAGTTCATTAAAAAGCATCTCAGCATGACCTCCATATCTGACTAGCTCAAGTAGTCATCTTAGGAGTTTTTAAATTTCTGCAATTTTATTTTGTGTCTTTTATTTTCAGCTTTTACTTTCTGTAATTTGTAAAGAAAAAAAATCAAAAAATACAAAAATAGCAAGACCACTTTTTGGCTGATGACAAAAAGGGGGAGAAAGAGAGAGAGAGGAAGAAAGGAGAAATAAGTAGAAAAGGAGAGATAAAAAGAAAGAAGGAGAGAAAAAGTAAGAGAGAAAACAGAAGGAGTTGAAAAGGAGAGGAAACAGGGAGAGAGAAAAACAAAGAAAGAAAAAGAAAGAGTGAAAACAGAAGGAGTTGAAAAGGAGAGGAAATGTCAAGAGAGAAAAAGAAAGAGAGCAAAAAGAAGGAGTTGAAAAGGAGAGGAGAAGAGAAGAAAAGAAAGAGAGAACAAAGAAGGAGTTGAAAAGGAGAGTATCAGACTTAGGGGGAGAGATTGGTCTGAGGCGGAGTAATTCAAAGTCTTCGATTCATAAGTTAGCAAAATAAGTTAAGGTTTTGTCATCATCAAAAAGGGGGAGATTGTTGGAACCAAGTTGGTTCTAAGTACTTAGGATTTTGATGCTTACAAATGTACTCTATGTAAAATTATTTTGTACTTTGAATTATTAAGTTAAATGCCCCAGAAACTGAAGGAATCAGAAGCAGTGATCAAAGGATTCCAGAAAAATGAATTCTGGAATAACCAGAAGATACTCTAGGAATGTCAAAACATGATCAGAAGATATCTTGGATGGCCTAGATCAGAAGGAATAAAAATCAGAATGAAACATGGATCATACCATTGGAAAGCCTTCCAGAAGGAGAGTTGTTCCAGACAAACAGGAATCAAATATCAATTTTATTTCAGAAGTTATTCTGACCAAAAGATGGCCTGGCAGTGAAAAATTACACAGTCCAGACTTGTTCCAGACTTGACCAGAAGGTATGTTTATGAGTCCAGAACAAGAGGATCAATCCAGATTTGGCCCTGACCATAAGATAGCATGATTCAGGGCATGGAACTAAGTCCAGACCAAAAGAAATGAGTTCCAGAATCAATCCAGACCTGGTCCAAAATTAAAGGTAAATGTCCAGACTGAAATATTGTTTGTTCAAGTTAATTTCAGTTTGTTCCAGACCAAAGTCCAGAATCTGTCCAGATCAGAGTAAAAATATCCAGATCAATGGTTCAGAAATAATTTTGAGTCCAGTGATGGTCCAGATTAGAAAATCAGACCATGGCCCAATGTTGGCCGAAATCAGAGGGACAGAATGTGCAAGTCCAGAAATGACCGAGTCCAGAAGAATTCAGCATATCAGGCGCCCATCCAGGTTGGCCAAAATCAGAAGATCAGAGGGTCAGGAAGTGTGGTCCAGGGATGGCCGAATTCAGAGGATCACAGCATATAACTTAGCTTGGACCAAATGTGGACTAGCGCTCAAAATTCTGATGGTCCAGAATTGATCAACGATGGAGATTGCAAGTTATTTTAATTAAAGTGTTAAGAAGATTGGTTATAAAAATAAAGTGGAGTAGCATGGAATTCAGGAGCATTGGCGGGAACAACCAACAGATTTAATTGGCCAGTTATTTTGAAAGAAAATCTGAAGATATGTTTTTTATTTATATGAAGCCCAATTGGTCAAGTTATTTTTGGAAGAGAATCCAGCAAGATTCAACTCGAATTTGATCATGGAAGAAACCCTAATTTTCATCTATAAAAGGAGGCTCAAGGCAGAATGCTCAGGATCGAAAATCACAAAAGAGTCATACACTTCCAAAGCAAACGCTCCCAAATTTTCATATAAGTCAAATGTGAGTTTCAGCTTTCAAGAAGCAAGTACTCATGTTATTTTCTTTCCACTGTGTCAAATCTAAGTTGTTGAAGTAGAGTCTACAAACTGAGGGAGTCAGTAGGAGGTAGCAAGGTACTTAGCAATTAGATTCATAGTGTTGTGAATTCTTCTACAATCTAGGGTGTCAGATTGGCTGAAGACAGGAGTTGTTTTTCCTCAAAGAAGTCTAGGATTGTTAGACTATTTGAGAAAACTGACTTGGAGGGTCAATAGCACGGTTGTAATTCAAGGTTTGAATTAGTGAAATCCTTCAAGGCGAAGGGACTGGACGTAGCCTCGTTAATGGTGAACCAGTATAAAATCTGTGAGTTTTATTTTTATTTTTATCCGCTGCTAACTCTGTTTTAATTATACATCAAGTTTTGTTTTGAAAGTATTAAAACAGGAAAAGTATTCAAGTTAAGTCAAACACAATTCAACCCCCCCTTCTCGTGTTTGCACCTTCACTCCTTTCATGGAACTTCAATAACATCAGTATTCTGCGGAGCAATATAACCATCTTCCACCAAGTCCCAAAGTTTAGGATCTTCTGAAATATAGAAACTGCTCAGCATGTCTTTCCAATACTCAAAATGTTCTCCATCGAACAAAGGTAGGCTGTTGATGTTTCTTCCGACAACTTCTTCATTAAATCCAGACATATTAAATCCTTGGATCTTTTCTCAAACAATGTAAAGTGCTTAACCTTGAGACCGAGCTCTGATGCCATCTGAAGGTGCAAATACGAGAAGAGGTGTTGAATTGTGTTTGCCAAAGTTGATAACTTTTTGATAATTTATAAATAAATTAAAAACTAGTTTCGTTTTCGGTGACTTACTTGAAGTAGAAACAATTGGATTCAGAGGCAGCAAGCAATGAAAGCATAATTAATTTGACACGTAGATTTATCCTGGTTCACCACTAACTTGGCTACATCCACTAATTCAAATACCTTGAATTACAAAAAACCTGACCCCCAAGCCAGTCTTCCCAAACAACTTGACAACCCCTGACTTTTGAGGAACAACACCACCTTGACTGTACAAGCGAAGGCTTCTCCTAACAACCTGGCAACCCTAGATTGAAGAAGGAACTAAACCATTATCGGTTTGTATACAAGAGATTGGAATTTGAGTAGTTGCTTTTGAAAAGCTGATAATAATAATAACTCTCACACTCTAAGAAAAGAACACTCAGAAAATATTTCTAACTTGAAACAAATATTTCTCTCTTTGAACTCTAAGACTACTTTTTTTTGCTTTTTGATGTTTTTATTCTTCAGCCTTGAGTATCTATTTATAGTTAAAATTTGGGCTTCAATTTGGTCCTTATTTAATTCTGAATTGTATTTTGTTCAGATTCCGTTTGTAAATTCTTCAAATTGATTATGTTCCTTTTTTGTTTAGATTGAGATTGTAAATTCTTCAGATTGATTCTGTTCATAATTTGTTGTAGATAAATCTTGATCAAATCTTCTACAAATCTTGACCATATCTTCTTTCGTACTGTTTGAAGTCAAATCATACTGTTTGAAGTTAAATATATTGTTCTCATTAAATATTTTTGTTAACATCAAAACTTTAAATGTAACAATTTGTTATAGGTAGTTGGTTCCAACAATTTGACTATTGTAGGTGGTATTGTTTTTTGACATGATATGGATGACGTTATTGTATTCTTAGTACAATACGTTGGATTTCAACACTAAATGGTACATCATTTGTTATAGGTAGTTGCTCTTGGGGAGATTTTAAGCCTTACAATGCATGAAATACACTTTTCCATCCCTAGGTGGAATTTTTAATATCTTGTTGAAACATCTTGTTCACATGCATGTATTAATGATCTAGGCATTTTTTCTTATTAAACTACTAGCCTAATAAGTCTACCCTACAATTATCTCTTTTCTAAGCTCCTTTGATTCTATTTATCTGTTCTTTGTTATATAGCTCATGACAAGCCTCAAAGTGAAAAAAAATGAATTTAACAAATTTCAAGGGATAAAGGAGCTTTATTTTAGAAGGACTTTTATAATATGTTTTGAATAAATGTAGGGGTGCTCAACATGTAGTTTTGTTAGAATATGTAAATGTTATTGCTTAATTGAAATTTGGCAAGTTCAAAAAAACATTAAAAGAAAAGGAGAATATATATATATATATATATATATATATATATATATATATATATATATGTTTATGTTTGTTAATGTGAGGAAGAAGGTGTAAAGAAAGGAAGTGCAAAAATGAAAGTTGAGTCACCTCTCATAATTTTCCAATTGTCATCTTATTGTTGTTCTTTTATCCTCTTAGATTTTAAAGCTTAGTCTCCCTAGAAATATCCCACCTTGATCTTGGCTTTATTACAACCCTAATAAAGTTTTTTTTTATCTTTATGTGCATGTGTTTCAAGTGTGGATGTTAGAGGCTTGTCAAGTTTATGGCAGTACTAGCTTTCGTGATGTGTTTTGAGAGTAACTACTAGCCTAAACACTTGAGAGAATTTAATATCATGTGAGGATTCTAGCCATTATGATATATTATTTGGTTGATTTATTCTCTTGTTTACTTTTAATGCAATTAGATGTTTTTCCACGATTGTCATATTACTTTTTTTCGAAATGAGCATTTCCTTCACCACTTGGAATTCTTGAAGTTCATAGAAATTTCAATGTTAGTTTTGTTTATTTCTTGTTGAAACTTTATTTTTATCTTGGCCTTGAGTTTTCCTTAGAGTGCAAAAGTTAAGTGTTGATCAACGCATTTTAATATAATTTTTTCATAGCATTGCGCTTTGTGTCTTTAGAAATATTATAGGTCTAATGATAGCTTTTTATCATGTTTTTGTATATTTTGGTCAAAATTGAGTTTTAGTCAAATTCTTAGTTAATCTTCAAATTTGACCACATCCTGTCTCATTCACCTTCCACATAACATAACTTAGGTTGTACTTACTCAATTTAAGTGATCTTGGTAGCGTTGGAAAGCTAAGATGTAGAGACACAACTCTTATATTAAGGCTGAAGGCCATTTTGGAAACCTTGATAGTCAAAAAAGTAAATTACTGAGGTTGAAAAAGTTAATGCGAGATTTAATGATGTAATAAGTTATTATTGGGCTGATCATATTCTTTTGGTCAAAAACCTTTTAGTAATTTATGTTAACCTATGATTAAAATATTAATAGGATTTTAGAGAATTTTGTTCTCACATCTTACTATCTATCATATAGTTTTGCCATTTTCTAAATTTCACGACAACTTAAGTTTCTAAATCAATCAATTGAGGTTAGATTCTGAATGAAGACTTTTGAGGATTGATTTTGAATACAATTTCGTTTTATATTTTATATATTTTTCTGTCGATTTCTCATCTCTCCATGATTTTTGTGTATGAATTCGATTAATGTTTTGATGTTTAATCGTGGCGAGTCAATTTGTACCACTGATTGAGATTGTTTGAAAGAGATTGAACGCTTGTTTTAATTTAGTTCGAATAGGAATTGCAAGAATCTGTAACACTTATTTGCATGTTTTGTTGAATTCAATTATGACATTAATTGTGTTTTATGACACTTGTTTACTATCATGATTAATTGAACGTTGTTATGCTTGATCTAGTAGGAATTCCGATAAAATATATTGATGGTTGTTCAATTAGTTGTATGATCAAATAAGAATAAAAATATAGAAAAAATGTTTCTTTATAACCTGCCATAGAGTCCCAACGAAGAACTCTTACAACCAATGATTGATTGTTTCATTTTATTGATAATTCTCTATATTTATTCAATCTGTTTTTCATACTGAAAACCCTCGATTTATTTATTTCGTTGTACGTTTTTAATTTTGGTTATTATTATATTTTAGATTCATATGAGACAACAAAGGTTACTTGCCTTGTTACTATATTCTATGTTTTTTGATTTATTTTAACCCATGTATGACAACAAATCACCACACGACTAGAATCAAATTAATAGAAACGAATCTTTGAGAAAGTAGTACAAGTTTAGTGAGAGAGAAAGTGTTAGAAACAAAAATTTAATACCACGACTTAAGTTTTAAGGAAATTCTACGAAACTAGTATACCAAATAAGTAATAAAATGCAAACAAAATTTCGTAGGAGTAGAAACTTGTTGGACAAAGATTATGCTGAGGAAGAAACTTTGTTGAGGAAACGGTAATCGTTCTCACCTTTTTGGTGTCCTTTTACTTCAAACAATTATGCTGAGGAAGAAACATTGTTCCTCAACTTAAACTACTTCAAAGAGTGTTAAGTGTTGTGTGAATTTTTAAGTTATTGAACTAAGAAATGCATAAAGCAAAGTAAAAAGCTTGTTTGATTGATTGTGTGTCATAAAAATTACAAGTTGTATTATTTATAGTCAAAGCTGTGATCGGCTAATTACGCAGGTAATGCATGATAACTTTCAATTGAGGAAGTTCTTGGCACGTCCCAATCGACTCATTCTCCTATTTCTTCGGCCTTCTATGTTTTCATTATTTGTGCATGCATTCTTCTTGTTATCGTGTCTTCTTGTTGGTTGTTAGTTTCAATAAAAACATGGAAGGTGAGCATAACTATTGAATTATTAGTTTGACTCAGTCAAAGACCTTGACGAACGTTATAAACTCAACTAAACCCTTATGACTAATTTGGCTACCCCAAAATTTGACTTTTTCCGTTCTCTACTGACCACAACTACAGAGGTGATGATCTTTTTGATTTGGATTCCTCTATTCCCTCATCACCACTCGTCATAGTTGAACAACCTACCCATATCAGCCCTCTAATTGCTATCCAAAAACATTTTTCCCTCCACCTTCAATTTCCATAGCTAGCGATGTGACACCCTAAACCCCAAAACAACATATATAATAGTTTATACTAGAATTTTTTTTAAATTAATTCGCAGCAGATAAAGAAAATATGTTTTCAAGAAAATAAAAAATTTTATAACTAATTTATGATATCACGTTCCTCTAAATACACACGTAAAAATTTAACTTTATTCCTTAATTAAAACAATGCAATCTCAATGAACTTGACTTAACTATAATTTCTTGATTTAATTCCAAAAACATACTAGTACTATAAGGTTTTCATACAAAAGGTTTTTTTTTCTAATTAAACAAGTGAAAGTGAAATATAAATTACAACTCTTAATTCCCGGTATCACCTATCAGAACAGAGTTTCTCCCAAATTTGAACTTCAAGACTCATTAACCTGTAACAACTGCGATTTCGCAAACGCAGGGCCAAGCCAGTCAAACACAAACAACAAAGGAGGTGAGTTTTGAAATCATGTTTATAGTATAATATAAGTAAGAAGAACACGCAATTGATCATAGCAAGCCCCAGATGAATAATTGGGAAATACGGTTTTCCCGTTCATCTCACAATATATTATACTCATGAATTCAAACGCTCTCTCACCCCTTACCTTAGTTAGACGCTTTCTCTAATCACAAAAATCAATGGAAGTTTTCAATAGCAACCGTAGATTGACAACGTACAACGAGCGAATCCAAATAAACGGCGAGTTCACAAAATCGTCGAGACGTGACTGATAAATTATGTGGAGCATAAAAATTAATGTTACATAATTAATAATAAATTTTGAAGCAAAAATAGAGTCAAAACGACGAGAAAAAAACTGCAGAAAAAGTCTCACCGACTCGTCAGAGCGCCGGAAGGGTCCGACATCAACTTCACCGAAAAATGCAAATGAGTAGTGCTTCTTGAAGGTTTCGACAAGAGGAATCCAAAAACGATGTCAGTTTTTTGATACAACAAACTTGGTGATCAGAATCGGCCAAAAACAGCTCGCCCAAGAAAAATAGCGCAGCTGTTTCTGATGAAACCGAGCCACGATTGATAAAATTGATGCCAAAAATGGATTCAGTAGCCGAATTTGTGTGAGATAGAAGTTGGGATCAGTTCAAATGGCAAGGAATTGATGGGATGAATTTGAGAGGAAGAGAATGTTGTGGTTTCTTATCTGTGCCCTGCTTCCTTTTTTCCGTTCGTTTCTTCTTCTTGTTCTTCTTCTTTTATTCTAAAACTAATATTTTATAAAATAATTAATCTTTTAAAATACATTAATAACCAAAATTATCATATTCCAAATAAGCACTATAATAATACTTATTTTTCCAAATACTCAAATTAAAATATTCTCATCATTAGTGAATGGCCGAAATTATAAAATAAATAAATATAACATCTACATTTTATATTAATTACCAAATCATAATAAATATATATAAAATCACAACGTCATAACAAATATATAAAAATAAAGTAAATCAAACACAATATAACTACTATTCCAAGATAATTATTTATAAAATAAATAACTAAAAATAGAAAATAGTTCTAAATAATTGAAATATAAAATCGCATGAAATCTTATTCTTTAAAATATTACACTAAAATACAATTACTTTTAAAAAAATATATAAAATAATAAAATAAAATATTTATTATTTATATCACTCATTTAATATAATATAATATATATGAAACTAATACGTCATAGAAAACATCCATATAACGGAAATTAATCACAAAATCTATCAACATATATTCTAAAATAATATTAATATCAAATTAATTATTTAAAATCTTATTTCATTAATAAAATAATTTATTATAAAAATTGGGGTGTTACTAAGCGATGTTTCTTGCCTGAGCCCAGCTAACTTACTTATGCGAAAGATTGGCTTATCTCTAAAGCTAGGTTAAGGAATGTCAGAACTTTCCTTCATCCAACGACTGACTATCAGACTTGGTTGATTCAGATAGAAACCACCAAAAGCAAATAATTGAAAAGGTAGGGGATTTATGACATGATCATGCTCATAGGATAATTATAACTTGAATTAAATTTCACATATAGGCCATACTATACACACAAAAAGTCATCACGCATGATTATAGTAGGGGCATGGGGTGGTCACGGTCCCCCAAATATTATTAATTATTATTTTTATATTATGATGATAAAATAATATTCTATCAAGTCTTAAATATAACAGAAAATGAGGTCGACATAAAATTTAATGTATATGGTTTAAAATTTGGAACAAATACATCAATTTTTGTTGATCCAATTTTATTTTAGGACCATAGGAAATATACTTACTTTGGCTATAACATAGAAAATGACTAAAATTTTGTTGGTTCATATGTATTTCATTTGTTCATAATTTATTCTTCATTTATGAAGTATTTCATGTGATTTTTTATAGGATTATTTTTATTTATTATCGTTATCAATTTTTTATGATCTTTTAAATTTTTTGAATTTTGAATTGATATATTTCTTTGTACCGTTATTATAAATTTATAATGAAAAATCCATGTGAAATATCTTTTTCTTAGTTTAATTGAAAGACTATATTTTTTAAAGTTGAAAGATAGATAGGGAAAAATGATTCACTCACTTCTTTTACTTATAAATTCTTAAATTGTTTGTACATATTTTTTATCGAGAAATTGCATGTATACGTTGAGCACTAAATATTTACTTTTTTTTTTTATTAATTTTATTTGTTGGACATAGACCCCTCCCCCGTCCAATCTCTCGATTTTAATTCCTGGCTCCGCTCTTTATTGTAGTAGATTCTCTAAAACATGGATATGTCTTGGTACTTACTTGACACTGATACGCTTACCAAATTCGTGGGTGATTTTTTTTTCATTATTTTATTGCAAATAAAATTGATAATTTTATTATATATTAAAATAATATAATGTGTATTTTTGAGTTTATTGGTTGTTTGTAATCTAACATATTTTTTTATTTGTTAAGCTTTTATTATCATTTTGTATGGTGGATTGGACAATTTAATTTTTTTAAATAATTTATATAAAAAAAAGATTCATGTTTTTTTATTGACATATCTGTACTTTGATTTTTTTTTTTTAAATATCGTACATACTCGTACTTGTACCTGATATCAGTATTGTATTTATATGTGCATATGCATCATACCGTAGATCAATAGATAATATTTTTTATACATAATAAAATAATGCAATACAAATTATTTTTAGTAATAATTGAGAATTTTAAATAGAATATTTTTACTTATTTATATGCAAAATGTGCCACCTAAAAATGTTTATGCTATAGTGTTACAATAAATTATTAGAGATGATATCACATTAAGAATGATAAAAAAAAAACAAAAAGTAATTATATTAAATTATTAGGATTTAATCTATATACATTGTTAGTGTAAAAAGAATTTACACTATTTGTCAATCAGAGTCGTTAAATCATTAAAAATGTTTGGCTTTTATCATAACTACTTAAAGTCATGCTCATAAACATTACGATGTGGTGAAATGTAAAACATTTGACATTAACAATGAATAACAATTAAACTCATATTATTAATATCAAGTTACACATGATTATAGAGTACACTATATATTATTTGTTCAAAAAAAAAAGTAGTACATTAACATTTTCG